>OZ038475.1:113675709-113690709 GCA_964036315.1 Acanthosepion esculentum
TAGATAGATAGATAGATAGATAGATAGATAGATAGATATTCATCAGAGGAACGGAACTTATGCTCTTATTTATGTGGTCTTCCTATTCTGCACTAAAGTTCAAATAATACAAGGCTCGAGAACCACTCATGGTAAAGGTTTTCTGCTAATATAGTTATGATGAATAAGATGTGTGATATGAATTTAGGAGAAAATGGTAGGAAGTAGAGATTTTTATTATTAAATCTTGGCTTGAAGTGAGTATTAACAGAAAGGAAAATAAATAAAAAATAAAGAGACATCTTTTGGGTTGCATAATGAGAAAAGAGGACTTTGACATTCGCAGGGCATATTGAAAGCAAAATGGACAAATGGAAACAGAGTAATCTATCTAACGAGTTTGTGCAAACTGATGACAGAACAGGGAATCGAAAAGATATTTTTTAAATAGATTGCTAACAGCGATCAAGGATAGGAAGTTGTGATTCAATTAATTCAGACGTCGTCTCCAAGATGATGCGATGGATTGAACAAGGGAGCAACGATGAAGTTTTAGAGAAAATGGAAACGAAGAAAGACACTTGTACTTAACATCAAGAAGTGGCAACTTAAATTTCTAGGGTACATTATGAAAAAAGAGGATTTGGAAAATTTGACACTAACAGGACATATTGAAAGCAAGAGGGACAAGAGGAAAGCTACCTGACGAGTCCTCTGTAAATGGATGGCAGCACAGAGTTTAGAATAAATAACAAGAAGACAACATTTATTAAAAGCTACGAAGGACAGAAAATTGTTGAGAGCTTTGATCGCCCACGTCCATAAAAGACACGGCACATAGAAGAAGAAGAAGAAGAAGAAGAAGAAGAAGAAGAAGAAGAAGAAGAAGAAGAAGGGTTGATTCGTTTTCTACGGGTTATCAACACTTTGCAGGTTATTTTTCTTTTTGAGATAATAATGATTTAGTGATACTTGTTTAACTAATTAACCCGTAGCAGGGGAGAATAGATAGATTCCTACCTTTCCTAACAGTATTTGCACATAAATGAATGTAACGAACCCAACTGGGATTGAAACCCGTAACGAACCCAACTGGGATTGAAACCCGTCACTCCGATTAACATTCCGAACCATTATTCATTACACTACATTCACATCCAAGCTTAAAGTATTTCCAATCGGTCACCCATCGAGTTACTGACCAGGCTCGACGTTGAAATATCTATCTATCTATATATCTCTATATCTATCTATCTCTCTCTCTCTATATATATATATATATATATATATATATATATATATGTGTGTGTGTGTGTGTGTGTGTGTGTGCGTGTGTGTTTGTTTGTGTGTCTTTGTGTGTATGTATATATGTATCAATGCATATTTGGGCAGCAACCTTTCTTTTAAGCACCTTTCAAAAATAAAATACCCTTGAAAATGGCTAAAGAAGTGTAGAAAACGCTCGTAACAATGAAGATTATTGATTCGGTTTCGCAGTAGGAAAAGCTACAAGTCATTCCCTGTAAAGGAGATGAATATCAAATACTATATATAGAAAAATATATCAGTGAAATTTGCGGAGCAAAATTAGATTCGTATGTAGGAAAATAGGATAGAAAAGAGTAGAAAAACTTACTGAAGAGACAATATATTGTTTTGGAAATGACAACCAGTATAAGAAACTGAGAAAAAATAAGTATAATGCAAAACGGGAGTCAGAGATATGAAGAGAGAGTAAGAGAGAAAAGACGACAACAAAGCTTAGAATATGAGTGACAGTATAAAACTAAAGTCCTGGATATGACAAAAAGAGAGAAAATTGAGAAAGATGTAAGTAAAGGATTTTAGAATCTCACAAACATACCAACACTATATAATAAATGCTAAAGAACTCTGGATTATATATCTCACTGTTCGTTCCTATTATATATATATATATATATATATATATATATATATATATATATATATATATATGTATGTGTGTGTGTGTGTGTGTGTGTGGTTTAAAATTTGGTTTATTCATAAGGAATAAATAGTCATTATCAGAGAAGTTGACCAAATGTTGCGCTCTTATTGTTAAAAAGCTCGCATTTGAGAATCCACATCTGCATGACATCGTAATCTATAATTAGCCCAATCAATCTTGCACGTAATATATTGGCATATACCGAAACATTATTTCTATTATTGAATCACAGAGAGAGTCCTTTCAGTTATCAAGTATTTCCTGGCAGGTAGGTCTGTGAAAGTTGTCGTTAATAACCAGTCCTCTGAGGCTCATGCGATCAATCCTAGTAAATATTAATGCAGAAGATGCCACAGTGTATGTGTGCACCTCCAAATATCTAGATTACCAATGCCTGGTAAATAGTCTCTCCTATTTGTGACACCTCAATATGAAAAAAAAACTAGCTTCTATTGTAGTGAACTTAAACATAGTAGCAGTAACAACCTAAAATAAATCTTGAATCAGCAGCACGTGAACACTGAAATAACTCTCTCTTCCAGGTTTTCCTCTTTTGAACTGGTGATATGAACTTTCCACGCTGAAACTAAAAGGGCTTTGAAAGCTTCACACTAAAACAAACGAACACAGTAAGTCCCACGGGAATATATTCATGAACATTTCGTTGTGTATTCAATTTCTCTCTAACAACAGAAAATCCTGTTTTAAAATTTCCATTTGTTAATTTGTTTTTTCTAATAAATGTTATCTTGCATTGGTCGGTTATTTTGTGCATGTACTCTTTTTCATCACCATTATTTCATATCTACAAAATATTCCCGAAAGAAACCTTGGACCACGTACGCCAGGCAAGAAAGGCGTCTAAACACCATTCACGCGAGAAGCATCCGCGCATCCTGAGAATAGCGTAGCAAGAGAAGGTGCCCAACACTGATGTCCTATCTCGAGGAAGTCTGCAAAGCATGTTCACACTGCTCAGGGAGCGTAGATTCTGTTGATTGGGCCACTTCCACCTCATGCCAGACGCCCACATCCCCCAAGACTTGTATGGAGAGCTGGTGCGTGGAAGGAGACCCGGTGGGCGGCCACAGCTGCGGTACCGCGATGTCGTGAGGCGCGATATGAAAGCCGTGGACATCTACAGAGAGTCCTCGGAGAGTATGGCAGCCATACAATCCAAATGGACAAACACCTCAAGTCAGGGGAGAAGCTGACACAAGTCGCCACAGAAGGGCGGGCGCTTAGAAAGCAAAGTGACAGCACCAACAGACCAGAGACAGAACACACATGTGACTTCTGCAACACTCCCGCATCGGCCTCTACAGTCACAGACGTCGATGCTCCTGCCAAGCAGACAACTAGGATGCTACCTGAATAGTACTATTTTATGCCGACTAAATATTCCCGGAAGAAACCTTACATACTTAATTATTGAAGTAGCTAATCACCAAGGTATCATTCAATACATCTAAACCTAAACTCGTAACATTTCATAGCTCACTAAACATACTCTAAATCTGCGCCATTCCTGAATGCTTATGTCCTTAAAAAGGATCTTCGCTTCGAATGCATAGTGTCTAATACTGATTCTGCGCCTCAAGTTGAACGTGTATATTTGTAACATCGCAAAAGATTCTGGAAGAATGGTCGGTTCTTTGTATCATCCAAGAAAATACCTAACTTTTGCTACCATGGTCTATCTTTGCAATAATTCAAACCAAGTATAGAGTACTGCTGACATATATGGACTAGAACTGCCCAAACCTCACAGTCCAACCACGATAGAGTTCAAAAGTACTTACGCAGCCTTGTTATCAAATAGTCTCCCTCTGCAACAGACGAAACGCTGCCAGCCTTTCACTACTATATCGCTATTACTATGACAATATTCCTTTACATTCCTTAGTCCCAGCAGGTCATACCTTCACAGTTAGGATCCGCCACCGCCTGTTTATGGTGGCAAACTATCCCCATTCCCTTCAAGTTCCTCTGATAACAAGCAAGATCGACTCGCTTCTTCTACAAAAAAAAATATATATTACGTAGATAAATAAGGATTTTTCTAAGCATTTTCTCCACAATAAATTACGTAGATAAATACTAAGAATGAATCCTGATAAATATTTAGCCATCAATAAAGACACGTCAATCAAGCTTTATTCCATCACCAACTTTTATTAAATCCATACTTAATGAATCTTAGATCTATCTATCTACAACCACAACCGGTTCTTTCACTCTCACACAAAATATCCCCTAATCAAGATACGAACATTTCCAGCCATAAATAAAAATACTCAAGTGACGCTTAAACGCACACCCATAAACCAAATCCAGCATAGACAAACTAGAATTATGATACACAGGCACACAAGAATTATAGACACGAACGCTACCTGACAAGATATTTATCTTGTCAGGTAGCGTTCGTGTCTATAATTGAGGTCTTAAGCAATGAAAAACACAACACAAAAATAAAAAATACCGAAATTTTCTATATTTTCTGATGAAGCTTAAATGAAAGCGAAACGTGTTAAATTTATAAACGTTTCCTATTTGTCCCTTATCCTATCATGTATCGAGTGTAACAGCAAAATTGTCCAAATCGTGTTACAGCATTATTATCCATTACACAAAATGTTTAATATCTAAAAATCACTAAACTAATTGAGTTTCTTTTGTGCATGTTTTTAGATAAGACGTTTAGCCATCGTGACACCATTTGTCGTAGAAAAATAACAGTCTTCTCAATGGACCAATGGTGAGAAGAAAAGATCATTGAGGCCTTCAGTAATTGTACCACCATTCATACTCTGGTCTCCATATTCAAAGTCCATACAAGAACCATCAAGAGAACGGTGAATAAGTTTAAAAAAGAGGGAACAATATAGAGGAAAACTGGATTAGGAGGTCACAACAGCATGAGAAATTATCATTTCAACTTAGAGCTAAAGATATCAATTTTAAAAGATCCAACTCAGTCTATAAGACGTTTGGCACATGAAAGAGGAGTTTCACCTATAACAGCCCAAAGGGCAGTGAAAAAAAACTTGAAATGAAATCGTACGTGAAACTTTCAGGACAGAAAGTTCGAATGTTAGAGAGGGCGAAGATCATCTTGAATAAGTTAGGAAATGATCCTGGAATAATATATATATATATATATATATATATATATATATATATATATATATATATATATATATTTGAATTTTATTTCAATCCTTCATGCTCTTCCGATGCTTAGCTATGATTAATTAATGATGAATATGTCATTTTCGTTTATGATCGATTTCATCACAATTCTTCTGATAAGTTTGGAGAGTAATTATACATTCTTATTGCTCAAAGTAGATTCTAGTAATGTTATGAAAACCTCGGAGAATTCCAGTAAGATATCTTTAATCTTTTCTAAGATACAATGTTTCAGAGCTTAATTGAACAATTTTGCTGTTACACCCGTTATATCTGTAACGTAATTGATCCTTACATGGCATCTCGACTTCAGCCACTTTCTCACCGACGTTACGTGGCTTCCCTGCGTCTTTTGTACAAACATTTTCATGGTAACTGCTTTTTCCCTAGTGCATCATGAATTTAAACTTGCTACTAGACTAGTACATAGGTCCCACCCGTTTACCGTTGAAATGGCTAAATGCAACCGCCACTTCTTCTCCAACAGTTTCATTTCTCGGGTTTCCCGCATCTGGAACTCACGTTTACTTGTTTCCCTCATCTTCAGGAGAGCAAGTAAAAAAATTAAACGCAACGTCAACCGCCATCTTCTATCTTCTTGAATCCCGTCCGTTTGTCCTTTCCTCAATCCCCGCTATGCTCATTCTTTTCTCACCCATTCACTCCCTGTAACTCTCTGCGTACTAGTGCCATCCCCGCCTTGCTTAAGTTATAACTATATATATATATATATATATATATATATATATATATATATATATATATGGTTGCTTGAGTTTATGAATAATGATTTCAAGTTTTAGGAGGATGAAATTTCTCTGTGTTGCTGGTTCAATATTGATGGATTTTGCTGGTCCAGAGAGGACTAATAATACATGATAATTGCCCGCTTCCTGGACATTCATTTACTTATTCACAAAGCAAGCTATGAATTATATATATATATATATATATATGCATACACGTATGTATATATATATATATATATATATATATATATATATATATATATATATATATATATATATACGTGTATGTATGTATGCATGTATGTATGTATGTATACGTTTTTCTATGTGTGGATAAATGGACATCGAGTATTTCCTGTCTAAATGGTATTTTTCGCGAGAATTTATTTTACGAATCCCGTATGTGTTTGTCTTTAGTCTGTACGTTTGTATGTGCGTGTTTCTACTAAAAGGAAAAAATGTGTGTTTCGGTTTTTTTGCGGGAGGCGGGTGGGGGGGCTTGCTAAAAGGAAAAAAGTCAATGGAAAGAAGAAAAAAAATGTCAAGAGTTCGAAGTTAGCAGTATAAACTTTTCATGGTTGAAGAATTAAATACTTTCTCCGGGTTTACATTTCAGCAGAAGCCGTTAAGTCTGCAACGGGTTCTAATTTCCATTTCACAGAAGCAGTCGCTATATGCATGAGAGCATGAACGCCTCAGCTGTCTTCCTTTTTTTTTCTCCTTTCTTTCTTTTTTTTTGTTATTATCTATGCTTGATTTTTCGCATTTAAATTAAACTGATATATTTTCTTTCTGACTTTCCTCGCGGTCAAGACGGAATGGCCCATTATTTGCAGTGTGTAACGCATGTACTAACTTACTAATGAAGGAACAAGGAACATGACATATGCGTGCGTGCGTGCGTGCGTGTGTGTGTGTGTGTGCGTGTGAAATACGCAAGTTCATGGAGTGAAAAAATATCAGTTTGGAATGGCAGCAAAGAAACGGAGGTGAGAATAGTTTACATAGGGGAAAAAATGAAGACTTTGTGAAGATACCTACCTGAATAGGCAAAATGTTTAGACTGCGCGAATCAGGGTGGATTTTTTTTTATTCAGGGTGGTTGCTTGATGTGCCTTCTGGCTCCTGTCTTGACGTGTGTCCGTTGGAATCGCAAAGAGTAGCTGATTCCGGTATAGAAGTAAGAAGAAATATGATCTCATGGCAGAACTGCCCAGAGTAATAGAGTGAAGTAAAAACAAAAATAAATCAATGCTTAAAATGGATAATATCTGCCTCTTTCCTATCGATGTGTTTTTGGGGGATTTATTTTCGAAATTTCTCCGTTCTTCTTTTATCTTGTTTCTTCCGATATGGGAATGATAGTAGCGGTCATTTTCTATGTGCCTTGTTCCTTCAGGACGTTGTCAATCAAGTCTCTCTACATTTCCTAGTGCTTTGTAGCTCTTAATATATTCCGTCTTTTTGTTATCTCTTCCAAATCGTTTTCGGCTATCAATTTACACAAACTCTCTAGGTAAGTTATGCGTTGTTTTCTCCTATCCATCTTTCTCTCACTGATGTATAAAACACTCGCACGCACACACACACGCAGACACACACACACACATATATATATATATATATATATATATATATATATATATATATATATAAGGCGGTCATTTTAGGTGTGCCAAGAGATTGCAGGAACTTCACCCCCTAACAGGAAAACTGTTAAAACATTAGAAAAACGTATTAAAATGTAAAAGATTTTCCTTTTGTCACAATAAATGAAACATGTTTAAAGGAAGGATTGCTATCTAACTATACAATATTCACACACACACATACACACATATATATATATATATGACCTTATCCTTATAAACATATCTGTACACTCGGGCATAATTATAGGTATCTATGCCTTTGTTACAGATTTTTACATATACGTAAGTATGTCAATAAGCCCATATAATAAGGATGAATAAAAAAAAGTCATCCTTTGATTGAACAAATATCTGCTTGGAACGTAATCTACATCTTGTCGACGTAATGAAACTAACGCTTCGATATTAATCCCATAGATCGACAGTTATATACAGTGAAAAAGTCATATCGCTATTAATCGAAAAACTGTGTAGGCTATGGTCATATTGATCCGCTCTTATTGATAATTATCAGTACACAAGGGATCATCCATATCAAGTTACAATCGTAAGCACAAGTAGCTTCGTAACCATGAAGCATCCCGTCCATTTCGATGTCTGAGGACATAAGACTCTCGTTCTGGACTGCACCATTTGAGATACCGACACAGCTAATTTGATTTCAGTGGCGATTGCTTGTGCATAACCAGCCACAGTTTTTGCGAGAACTTACAACAGCTAAATGGAACAGTCTGCCGTGATTCGCCATACTGCTGGCCTCTTTATGGTCTCCCATCGGAGAATTTAACAAATGCACTGGCGTGCAATGAATGAAACAGGAACGACTAGAATTTGACCTCACACACATTCACAGATATATATAGGCATCACAGGTATATATATATATATATATATATATATATATATATATATATATATATAGATAGATAGATAGATAGATAATATTAGTGGTTAATATACACACACACACACACACATATATATATATATATATATACATATATATATACATAATATACACACATACGCATACATATATTTACATACGCATACATATATATATACATACATACGCATACATATATATATATATAAAAATATATATAATATATATAATATATACACAGACATACGCATACATATATATATAAAAAATTCCAATAAGAAAAAGTCCAATTTTTTTTCTCTTTTTTTAATTCGAGACTGGATCTGGATAAAAGTATTAGGTTTTGGCAATTTATCCTTTCCATCAACTTTTTTTAATACATATATATATATATATATATATATATATTGCCTGACGATTGCACTAGCATGAAACACTATTGAGCACTTTATCCCATAAATATAGCACACTTTAAGACTATATTTCTTCATATATATATATATATATATATATATATATATATATATATATATATATATATATATCGTCTTTAAAATATAAACATTAAGAACTTAAAACTGAAGTATTGCGATTATGCCCGTCAGGCTGATTTATCTCTCTGGATCGCTCACATCACATCAACTATTTAACCGCTGTAAATTGCAACTACTTATATACGGCTATAAAATATTTTTTAAAATAAAAAAAATGACCAAGAGATAAAAAATGAAATAATCGAAATAAAATTAAAATTTATAAGAAATAAATAAAAGAACAATAATTATATATGTATCAGAGCTTTGCAAAGACTTTCATTGTTAATATAAAATGACTGCAACTTGACACTGACTTTTCTTTTTGGTGTCGATTTTCTTTCATCGTTCAGTTGTCAACAAATGAATGCCTTGAAGATGAAGGATTAAAAGTTGTATTTTCGCCATATTTTGTTCTATGAATCTCGGAATTGCGTCAAGAAAAAACTTCAGAAAGTTTATTTGGGTCGTTCTCCAGCTCTTCGGACTGTCAATAAGTAGTTTGGCAGATTTCATCGGGGTGACTTTTTTTGATTTTTTTTACCCAAACGATCAACAACGCTCCAGCCGACCTTCCGACGTGAATGAAGACGCTCTGGTTGTCATTGGAGAGAATAAACGGGAGATTTCGACTGAAGTGATTGCTAACAGCTTGAAAATCGATATCTCAACTGCCTTTCGCCATTTAAAGAGACTTGGGATCAAGAAAAAAAAAGCCGATTTTGGCAAATCGTAAAGGTGCCATTTTCTAACAGACCTTGCAGAAGCTTAAATAACTGAAATGGGAAAAGCACCAGTGTCCACCGTATTCAACTGACTTGGACATTTCGTATTATCATTATTTCTGGTCTCTACTGAACAATTTAAATTATAAAGAATTTTACTCTGTACAGCCAGTCGAAAACTACCTCACAACCTGTTTCCCCCCAAAAATACGAAATTTCTATAAAGATGTTATCAATATCTTGAAGAATGACAGGAGACGGTTGTTAAAAAGAATGGAAAGTATGTAGTTGAATAAATTTTTTTGTGAGTATATAGAATTTTTTTAACTTTCTAATCCGGCACTAACTTTTGTAATGATCTAATACACACACACACATACACACACACACATATATATATATATATATATATATATATATATATATATATATATATATATATATATATATATATATATATATAATCAATAAAAATAACAGTAACTCACTTTCGTTTAATACGCGAAAGATTTTGTTACTTGGCGTCTGCCAGTTTATTTTTCCTTATACTATAGGGTTTTAGAATATTTTAAAGCGTTCTTTAATTCGAAATTTGATATTTTCTCTTCTTTATTTCTGTCTATAAATACTGTTTACCCTATAAAAGGTCCATGCTTGCCTCAAGGAATGAAAATCATTGGTAAATACTCTTTCATTTTTGGTTTGTTTTATTTATTTATAAAGGGTGTGGTAGGACCAAGGTAAAACTTAGTGTTAAAAATGGAGCGTAAATTAAATTACGACGAAAATGCACCTTAAAAGTACGATTCAGTATGTGCGGAATGTCTACACAGCCGGGGTTGATTTACATAACCGAATAGAATTTAAGAGCGCGATGAAACAAGCGTCCTTTTAAGACGGCTGGACTTATCATATATATATATATATATATATATATATATATATATATATATATATATATATATATATATATATATATATATATATATATATATATATATATATAAAGCTCAAACACTAATATTCCATAATATTTCATAGTTATAATCTAATACATTGGAATCGTAATCACGATCCAATTCATCAGATCTACCTTTTACATTATATTCTTACTGACCTGGACATTGAGTTCTAGCTGGATTCTATCTTCTTGGAAAAAAAAAAAAATATATATATATATATATATATATATATATATATATATATATATATATATATATAGATATATAGTTAAGTTACGAAAAACTTGGTAATCCGTATGGGTAGTCCCACGAAGGATAAAATCCTGAGAGCTCAATGTAAATTCAGAGCTAATAATTAAAATATATATATTAATATATATATATATATATATATATTTAGGAAGAATATTTTCATGCAAGCATATTTTTTTTTTCATGCAAGCATATATATATATAAACATTCAATTTTTTTTAATTTGTAACTTTTCAATTGTTTTTTGCCATATTATATATATATGCATACATATATATATATATATATATGTGCATACATATATATATATATATGTGCATACATATATATATATATATATATATATATATATGCAAGAATTCCAGAATTTTAAGTTTTTGCTTATCATTATCTTGATGAAGCACTGATGTAACTTCGATTAATATCTGACTAAACTGTTAATGTGGTTATGAATCTTCCTTTTTACTCTGAGATTGAAATATATATATATATATATATATATATATATATATATATATATATATATATATATATATATACAAATATGAAAGTATCCCTTCGAACAATTTCTCATCACAAACCGTAACTTTGTGGAACCGACTCCCAAGAGGATACTTCCTTGTTCAAGACTATGGTTAACGTTTATCTTTTATGTAGCTATCTTTCTTCTTACCTGTGACTCTCACACAACAATTTCCTTCATAAACCCTCTATTTCCTCTGACTCTTGTGCTCTTGTATAAGGGGGGAACATTAGTAAAAAGAAATGTATAAGATATACTTAGGCACCAACATTTTTGATTTTTACTCTTTTTCTATTCAATTTTTAAGATGTTTATCGGGATCACAATTGCAGATAATCTGTCTGAAGTTCATGTTTTGTTTCGTTTCTGTTTGAATAATTTTGACCGTCATGGTCATAATCAAGAATGGCCGTTGCCAGTGTGGTAGACAAGATAAAAATGATAGCAGCTGTTTTTAGACAAAAGCAACAGCCCATATTAAATAAAATATATTTTACTGCCAGACACGATATCGTGGAGTATATATAAAATACTTTACTTACCTACGAAACAATAATAATAATACGTAAAAATAAAAGCTGTTGAAGTCTTGATACATGCAATTGTGATATCCATAACACCATTTTAGATTAATTCAAATCCCAGCGTTCCACATCACTAGAATGTTGCCAACAAAATCTTTTAGGACAATAATCTAGTAGATTAATGCATTGCGTCTGGAATTTAGTGACACGGTAATTGTGAGTTCAATATCTCAGCCGAGCAGTGTGGAGTTGAACGAAAAGGAAATGTGGCGAGCAATAACTGAGGAGTACCAAATATTTGATTTGTTTAACAGCATATCAACTCCTTATGGGCCATTTAATGCCAAAATTTAATTCTTTGGGAGCTTTGATAAAAATGTCATTTTGCTTTCACAATTGAATACATGGTAGATGATACGCAGCTTTTGTGCATATGCATGTTTGTGTGTACTTAATAGGTGGTGATATATATGTTTCATGTTGTAGTTTTATTTTGATTTCTTTAAGATAAAGTTTTTGCTTATTATTATCTTGATGAATACTGATGTATTTTCGACTAATATCTGTCTAAACTGTGAATGTGACATGAGCATTCCTTTAAGTGTTCTGAGAGTGAACTATATATATATATATATATATCACTACACCTACTTATACCCAAGCTCACACAATATATATATATATGTTTCTTAATTCTTCTTTATCCTATATATATATATATATATATATATATATATATATATATCAGACCTACTTGTACCCACACACAATATATATATATATATATATATATATATATATAGGATAAAGAAGAATGAAGAAACATGGTTAGCTTTATTAAGCCTCACCAGAGAATAAGAATGGGAAAAAAGTATATCGCATTTATTTTAATACGTATTATTTATTAATAGTATTGATAAATTATTCAACAATGTATTCCTCTTCATTGTCTACGACCTGCATATATGTATGTATTTATGTAAGTATGTATATCTAACGTGGAATTTGGCAGTAAGTTCTCACTTTGCATATATACTTGAAGATCACGGAAATATCTATTCTTACTGTTTGGTGATATATATATATATATATATATATATATATATAGAGAGAGAGAGAGAGAGAGAGAGAGAGAGAGAGAGAGTATATATATATATCATGGTGGTCGTTTAACAAAAACTGACCCTACTATACTATGCAGTCGAAAATTAAATACAATGAGAATAAGTTAAATTAAAAATATAAAATGGCGAAATTTTGCCCATAGCAGCTTGCATGTGTGTGTGAGTATTGATATATATATATATTCTGTTGATACGTTCTTTTTTTACGGATACACTTATTGGAGTAAATGCTCTGCTCTTTTAATTAATGATTGAATTTTCGAGAAATTTCGTCAAAATTATGCGTTTCCCGACAGGAATCGAACCTACATCCTACATAGAACCACCATTAAACAAGGCGTCCTTTGGCGTTTAAATATTTATCGTATTTAATTCATTTCCTCTCTCTCTCATATATATATATATATATATATATATATATATATATATATATATATATATATATATATATATATATATATATATATATATATATATATATATATATATATATATATATATATATATATATATATATATGCATGCCATGAATGTACAGTTAGTTTACTGGCTTGAAATCATTCCTCCCGCCAGATAAATACTAGGCGAAACTGTGCACTCCAGACATACTTGCAGCCAGTCGAGGAGAATGTTCACTCTGAATCCACAGCGAGACGACATGCAAGAAGATCTCTCTTGGGTTTTGATTAAAGTGCTTAACCAAAAAGGATCTCACTGAATTAACGTATCCTCGAATGAATTGTGCAATAGTTGCAGTTTTTGCAATTGCACACACAGATATATATATATATATATATATATATATATATATATATATATATATATATATATATATATATATATTTAGGAAGAGGGAGAGAGGGAATGAGAAAGAGAGAGTGAGAAATGGTCGAGATAAATGTTATGATATTAAATTCCTGTTTTTCACAGTGGATATTACTCATTGCCGCAACACAATCTTCCACTTTGTTTACTTCTCTTTGGCGTTTGATGAGATTAAGATAAGCTTATTAAATACCTATCTACATATTTACATGTGTTTGTGCGTGCTTCGGGTGTGTTTGGCAGGGTAGTTTGTATGTGGATGTGTGTGTTTTCCTTTGTGCTTACGTGCGTGCATTTGTTTTTATGTTTATTTGTTTCCCATGTGTGTTTATTATTCTCTTTTGTGTGTGTGTGTGTGTGTGTGTGTGTGTGTGTGTGTGTGTGTGTGTGTGTGTGTGTGTGCCCGCAAGAGCGCGGGCACCCGTCTTATATAATATTTTCCTTTAAAAAAAAAGTGATATTCGTCATATTCTTTGAGTCATATCTGTATTCGTCTTTTATTTATTTTTATAAGACTGTAGGAAAAAAACTTCTATAATTGAACACTTCTAGAACCAAAAGCAGGGAGCTCCCGATGTGCCTTCATCGGCACACACACACATACATGAATGGCGCCGAAGCATTACATAAATAAAAAATAATATATCGCTTACCGCACTTCTAGACATATAGTAACTATAAAAGTGAAATTAAATGCATCCAAATCACTGAAATTCCATGAGCTTGGATCCAGAATATAATCATTATACATCAACCACCCTTCAATAAATTATGTTCCTCAAATAACATTAGTCTTATTCCGTTTTTGGTTATAGTAAAAAGAGAGAGAAGCAGATATGATAAATATATTTGGGTTTTATTACCATTGCAATTTTCCGAGAATCTTCTCGGAGAAAAGGTCGATGCGCTAATATAAGGAATTCTTATCTGGAGACAGACGCACTTGGAAGCAGGGATTTTTTTTTCTTTTCAGATATAAGATTGCATAGTTTTGAATTATATAGGTTATGTGATGTTATGCATTGGCTCTTCTCTATCTGACTTATTTTTTGAGGGTTCCTACTGAGATTGCCGATATTATTTCGAGTCTGTGTACGTAAT
>OZ038475.1:113693209-113748209 GCA_964036315.1 Acanthosepion esculentum
GTGCAAAAATAATGTCGTTTTCTCACATGAAGTTGAACGTCAAAAACGACATTATTTTTGCACCGACCTAATACTTCCGAAACAAGTTAAGATCAGTATTTTTAATAAACATTGGTATTATAACGTGAAAATCACACGCTATTTTTCATATATAAACATATTCTGAAAATGTTACCATCATCTATTGGTCAATAACAATTTTATTCAGAAAAGTTTGATTTGAATTATTAAATCCGTCAGAGTGTATCCGATTCAATGATTTCTTTTGTTCATTCTCTCTCCAGGACATTTTGCTTTACCTTCTTTTTTTGTTGTTTTCTTTTTTATTATTATTGTTTTATATTTTACGATTTCGTTGAGATTTTTTTTCTACAGTCATCTTTGTTTTATCTTTGGTTATTTTATTAAGAAGTGTCCTCATTTTTATATGAAATGACAACAACCGGTACAAAATTTGCATTCATTATCACTTAAAATGCATGTTCATTTCTGAGTATTATCATTTCTTTTTCTTTGTTTTTTACATCCTAGTTTTTTGTTGTTTTTGATCTAATTATTCTTTTTCGATCAATAATTCCAACTACTTTCCAAAGACCTGGCGGATTTTGGTTTTGTCAGATCCTACTTGTCTTCGTCTAATTAAAAAGCACATCATTCTTTTTCTTATAATTTTCAAAGAAATTAGAATGTTTTAAAATGATTGGAGGCAAGACGCAGATTGATGGTAAAAATGAAAGTAAACAACAAAAGGTTAAACCAGAAAGCGAGTAGAGTTATTCAAAATTATTCGTGTCAGTTCGAGATAAGCGTAACAATAAATCTGGCAAATATTTTTTTCACATATTTAGTAAGTTTAGAATAAGCTGGCACAAGGCTGTCAGAGTTCAGCGTTTATAAGATAATTCCTACAAAATTTAAGAACTGTCAAAACGGGTTTGTAAATCCTCGCTTATTTATTAAAAATAATCACGGAAACCTTCGTGTGAGCAACGATGAGGTCTTAGATAGGTTTCAAACAAGGAGAAGGCTTATACTTAACATCAGGAAGAGGCAGCTGAAGTTTCTGGGACACATAATGAGGGCCTGGAGTATTTGATACTCACGGGTCGTATAGAGGGAAAGAGAGACAAGGGACAGCAGTGCATGACATACCTGGCGAGCTTGAGCAGGTGGATGACAGAACGTGGTCTAGGGAAAGAAGCAGAAGGAAGGAACTTGCTGAGAGCTTCAAGGGATAGAGGGAGGTGAAGAGCCATGGTCGTCTACGTCCTGAAAGGACATGGCACATAAAAAGAAAGAAAGAAGAGCAGTGTAATTTTCCTACTTGAATATTACATTATCAAATTGCCTTAGTAAATATTTCGTCAAAAGTAGTGCCGCTATCTTTTTTAAAAAAGTTTAAATCCTCTATTAAAATGTACTAAAATCAATCACTAGAAAATGCAACCGAAAGAACAAAAAGTTGGAGTACATATAAAACCTTTTAGAAGCCACTAGACAAAATGCAAGGTCGTCAGGAAAAGTGACACCATATGGTGTGAGCTTGGAGAGGTCAAAATTAAGCAGTAATAAAAATTTAACTATCTGGATAGTCTTATAACAGACAACGGAAAAATGTGAGAGAATTTCAAAGGCAAACCTCTTTTTGGTAATGTAAATGAAGCTTTAAGTAATTCTGAATTCATTAAGCATCTCACTTCGCGAGGGCTTCTTTAAGATAATCAGTGTGGATTTCGCTTTTCTGGGTCTGCTGCTGAAAGAGTCTATCAAGCTTTAGATTAGAATGGTGAAGGTCAGGCTGTTGCTTTCGATATAACGAAGGCATTTGACAGGGTTTGACATACTTTTCTTCATTAGAAGTCAAAAGCTTATGGTATATCTGGACGATTTTTTTGGACTGATTCAGTCTTTATTATCAAATCGTGAAATGAAAGTTATCTTGAACGACCTCTCTTCTAGATCTTCTCACATTAATGCAAGTGTTCCCCAGGACTCTATCCTTGTGCCAAGGTTATTCTTAATTTTCATCGATCTTCAGGATGGCATCAGTTTTCAATTCGGTATCTATGCTGATGATACAAGCATGTACTCCTGTTTTAATAGCAAGTCTGATCGGTTCTATAAGGTAAAATTGGAAGCTAAACTACAAAATTTACCCATAATCTGTTGTTAACTAGGGAAAGTGATTACCTGTTAATTTTAACAAAAACGAAAATTCCAGTCGGGTCTGTTATATTCACTTAAATGAAACTAGTCATGGGAAATTTATGAATCCACGTCTTCTCCCCGACCCATGTAGGACTTGTATCAATAAATCATTAATATCTCCAAAAGGATTCCACAATTTAAAAATATTTCTTTAAATAACCTGCAAATGTTTGATAAGCATTTAAATTAAATCAAACACCTGAGAGACCCCTTTCTGACTTCCATCAATATGGCTGATGCTAACCTCCACGAGAGTGACACGTTGTTCCTTTTCTGGTTGACATTCTCCGGTGATATGAAGCGCAAAGAGTATATTGAATCAATTGCTATGTACGCTGCTAATAATGTTGGTTTGCTATGAAGTGTTAGACAATGTTTCTCTCCTGAATCTATCTTGCATATCTATGTCTACAATTCATGCATGCTTAGAAAATTTCTGCCACATATGGTCTGTTGCCCCTGCTATATGTTTAGAGATTCTTGATAAAATCCCAAAAAAGAATTAGCAATATTATTATTATTGACCTGGTGTATCGACTTCAGTCACTTTCCCACCGCCACAAAGTTGCTTCCTGTGCTTTTTCAATAAATACTTTCATTTGATCGGATGAGCTCGTCGTTATGGTAATTTAATCGTAGTACTAGATTGGAAACAATGCCTCATCAATTTATAGATAAATTGACAAAATGTAACCGTAAGTTCTATGCTAACAGTTTCTTTTCCCGCCCTTCTCGCTTGTGGAACTCTTTTCCGGCTCCATGCTTTCCAATCAACCTTAATCTTCAAAAATTTAAATAACAGAAATAAACTAACAGAATACGGAACGGGAAAGAAAATAATCTAGAATTACTGGAAGCAGGATTCAAATTCGCAGAATAGGATGAAAGTAAAAACATGCTCGTCAGTGTAAAAAGGAAAAAAACTTGACAATTTCTATTGTTATATATTCAGTGACCGTAACTCACTGGTGCTTATTAATCATAAGTAAGTAAAAAAACTGGACATAGAATAGGCAGATCTAGGTGTTGTAGGCTTTATCTCGAATCCAAGAATTTAATTTCTTCTTTGCTGATCGCTTTCTTTATAATGATAGCGTTGGTGACTAAATTTGCCACCAACGTACAGTTCGGGTCGAGAAGCTTTCGCCAAAACGTTTGACTTTGCAATATTTGGTTGGAAGTGAAACAAAATTAGAGAAGAAAGTGCCAATGGCGTGAATCTATTTAGGTTCTACCTCAACCTGCCAGAAAGTGACTCACATACTTAATTTAATTACCTTCCTCTGCGGCACGTATGGAATGAGACATGCAGAATCCAGTTATGAAACTGCAAAGAACTGCCGCTGACTCTGTTATAATTTTGAGTGACGCCATCTGTAGTATGTCCATCATGCGTAGCCCTCTTCATCTTTTGGTTCAACCGTTGAGAGCTATTTTAATCGTCATCTGTTTGTTCCAACGTTTGGGGCTTTGGGCTTAGTCTGGGTCCTCGTCTTAGACCTTGTCGCCAAAGATGGACCTACCAGGAGTTTAGAACTCCTGATGGTATCGTTCTCAGAGTCAACGGACCACGCAAGCCTCGCCAACACGACAAGGAGCAACCATCAGAGAAGTGCTAGGAGTACTACACCGTAAATTACTACAAAATCAGAACCTTAACCTTAAAACTCGAGTCTTCTTCTTAAATAGATTGATCCAATCAAGATTTTCTTATGGATACCATGCATCACGCCAAAGCTGTTCAGAAATATATAAAATGTCACCTATATACAACCGCTTTCGAAGATCAATGGTTACAAATAGCGTCTTGTGAACGAGGCTAGTATGTCTTAGTGAAGACCATTCCTCATCAAACTTCGTGTATTGTCGCTACTAAGTCAGAAACAAAGAACTGTACCAAATAATAGAAACCGCATCACTTGAGGACTTTCAACAGCAACAATTAAAATGGATAGCACATTTTACTCGAATACAAAACAATGTCATAATCTAGATGTTGACTTTCCACACTATTTCAAACAAAAGTTTAGGAAGAAAACCCCCAGAAATACTGAAAAGAGTAATAGCAGCTACTGAAACTGAGAAGCTTATTTTCCTGTAAAGATTTTTTAATAGAGAATCTTTATACATTTCAACTAAATGAAGCACTGACAATGAATGCCGTACGTTATCTTATAATGAACAGCTAATGTTGCCATTACGTCGCAACAATCAAACATTACGCAGTGAAAATCTCAGATTAAATTCAGCTAATAATTACTCCCACGTTTTAATTGTTTTCCCAATATATCCACTCGGACGTCCGTTTGTGGCTTACGGCCATACCACGTTGAAACACCAGTTCCATAAGATCACCGAAGTTAAATAACATCGAGCCTGATCAGTAACTAGATAGGAAACCTCTTGAGTATACCAGGTGCCGTAAGTATGAATGTGTGGGAGGTGTAATAGATAATGGCTCGGATTTGTTAATCAGACAGCCGTTTTCCAATTCCAATGGGGTTCGTTATATTCCCTTACCCTTGAGGATGATATGAATTCATCTCTTTCCCTACAGTTATGTTTTAATTAGTAAGACTTGTATCACTTGTATTATTTTTTTTTAAATAGAAATAAAATATTAGGTTGGTGCAAAAATAATGTCGTTTTCTCACATGAAGTTGAACGTCAAAAAACGACATTATTTTTGC
Organism: Acanthosepion esculentum; assembly: GCA_964036315.1. Lineage (NCBI taxonomy): Eukaryota > Metazoa > Mollusca > Cephalopoda > Sepiida > Sepiidae > Acanthosepion > Acanthosepion esculentum. The sequence continues at coordinate 113,698,108 of OZ038475.1, forward strand.
ACCAACCTAATAAAATTCCGTACGAAATATTTCGATTCCGACATTATCAACCCAGGTTGGCACTAAACAAACACAACCAACCAACTATCAGACATCCGTTTAACTTATTTTCAATGTTTTCCGACCAGTGAGTAATGGATAGCGGCTCGGATTCCAGTCGAATCCATTACATTCACTTACGTGCTAATACCCTTGGGAAAGGTATGATTCCTCTTCTTCTCCCCCGCAGCTATGGGTGAATAGCAGGACAGACCGAGTTCTATAGCCTTCGATGGCAACTGGTCTATCGCTGAAAGAAATGGCAACCTACTGCGGGGAAAAAATCTGCTTCGTCAGTCATGTATCGAAAGATACATAATCACCTAAACGTGCATCACGCATGGCACATAACTGACTGACTATTTATTCCAAGCTATCTGTATATTCGTATCACATATAACCCCCTTTTTTGTTCCGAAACTTAATTAATATTCAATGATATTTGCCAATCTACCTATATATTCCATCCTACCCGCACTTAGAAACACTTATCAGACGACTGAGCTATTGACCCCTCTCCCACCACGTCCAAGAGTTTTAAAACAAAATACATTTATATACGTTCGGCAATAGGCACGTCGATATATATGCATGGCGGGAGCCCAGCGTGACTCTTCCATGAACAAGATGCTTTCTGAAATCAATTCGCCTGAGTCATTTTCAAGGGTGCCCTAACATTAAGCTACACTTGGTTAATGAAAATACAGGCCGGCATACAGATATATCTTGTTAATTTGCTATAGATCACGTTAAATAATTATACTCGATAATCAGTGCAATAAAGCCAAATATGACTCGATCTGCAACAATGATTGGCAAGCAGCGTGAAGGAAATTCGATTTTTATTGCATGCACTACGACTGCGGATTTTATCACTAACAAAACTCGTTTCTTGGAGTCATGCAATAGGCTCTAGGCATTAAGAACCGAAGTTTTTTTCAAAATTATTTTCATATTATCATAGATTGAGCACTCTAGATTATGACTCGTTCTGAGTATGATATCCGGCAGCAAGGCCTCTGAAAGGAAGGTTTTGAGGAGAGTGGAACTACCTCTTAATTGCTGTTGTTCCCCGGTCCATCCTTACCGGGGTTGTAGCACCTGTTAGGGTCCCCGCTGTGGGCAAAAATAGTTAACCCTCAAACTGTCATAAATGTCTATAGTAGAAATATCAGCAATACATTTTTGAAAAAAAACATATTACCAACAATATATTTTTGAAGAAGAAAAATTAACAGCAATACATTTCACTCTCGACAAATACCCTCTTTACAAAAATATGTCAATGAAACCTGATCTACAAACAGATTTCTTACAACAAATACATATTATATTCATACGAATCTATTCTAAAAATCTTATCGGAATTAAATAACCATTGAGGTTGATATGACCGAAAACAAAATAACCAGATCACAACTTGGCGGTCAAATCGCACTGAAAACACCGGTTCGATCACTGACGTTAAGAAATGTCGAGTCCGGTCATTTATTTAAATGGGGACCCGCTTGAGAACACCGAGCGGTGTAAGCGATCTTGTACAACTCGAAATATGTTTTGGATTTAAATAACTCATAAAGGGTTGATCAGCGGTAAAAATCAAATTAATCGGCTAATTTACAGTGTTGAACACGCGCTCACTTTCTGTTAAAATTTTTTCAAAATTGTTATATTTACGTGTAAATTAATTCGAAAATAACTACAACAATTTGATAAAATCTACCGTTTTGGAGTTATCGACACTAAAATTTCGGATTCATTCGCCTCGTTGGCGGCTACGGCACGGCAGCCATTACCGGCGCTGTTTGCATACGTGCGCTGCTGAATAGACATACGCGGGAGATTACCTAGTTAACGGCCTTTTTACTGATCCTACTTGTGTCAATTACTGCACAACTGAGGACTCATTGCGTGTGCAATAATAAAAATAAGTGGATGTCTGTTCCGCAGCAAATCTATGCAAACAACGCCAGTAATGGCTGCCGCGACACAAACGAACCCGATCTTTTACTGTCGATAAGTCCAAAACGATAGATTTTATCAAATCGTCGTTATTTTCGAATTAAGCATTAAGCGATTTCTTAAAATGTAAAAAGAAAATCAAGTTAACATCCATAATTTGTAGTGCTTAAACGTATATGAAAAAAAGAAATTCAGGTTATGAATGTAATTTTATTTTTCTACATTTTATGGAATCACATGGTATGAGCATATTTTGTTTTGGCTTCTGAAAAGGAATATAATTTACCGAATTCAAATAGCAAAAAGGAACCACTTGTTATGAATAATCAAGACTGATCTCCCCTTGTTTTGTTACTCTCCTTTTTGAGAGAGCTATTTCTGTTTACTGGGACTATAAAACGACACTATACGCGGACCTTGTATTCTCAGTTGAATAACGCTTTCTTAAAGTCTACACCAACATACTTTTGTCATTACACCCCTATTTACTTTTATAAAACTTAATGATTTGTTTATTCATTTAATATAATAATATTTACAAAAATTGAAAAGGGATTATTTCTGGTCACAATTCCTACTGCACAAATCCAACGCTCGTTTTAAAAAATACTGCATCATAGACTAAATTCCGGGGGCGCCTCGACGAGGTGGAATGGTTACCAAGCTTGTCTCATAGAACACTTACATCACTGGGTACACAATATATTCGGCATTGTGCGACAGATACACTCAGAAAATCACCATAAACCAAATAATTGAGGGTCTTCCACTTGTGTCAGTGTTAGATGCTTGAGATCTGACAGAATTGTACAAGAAAGTGTGTGCGTGTGTGTAAGATATAAACAAAGAGAGAGAGAGACCAAATGGAAAATTTGGAATACTTCTTTTGCAAAATAGGCAGCTCTAATCAGAAAATTGGGCGAACTCAATATTCCTACATAATTTTTCTAACTGCGCTTTATGCTGTGCTAAACAAATCGCAACTGCAATTCTTTTTTCAAAACATATCTAACACGTAGCATTCATATAGACGGAAATGACTCAGGTACTGCCATTAATCTTAAAATTTTTCGCCAACAGTGATACGCCTTTTTTTTCTTTGTTTGTTTAAAATTCCGTAGTTCATTAGGGTCGTAAGGTCAACATATGTACTGAAGCCAGGGCAACGGTGAGTGTACCTTAGATAATCAATCCCTGTGCCTGATGGTTTTGAATTCAGGGCTGTTCTCATAGACTGATTGCCCTACTAAAGAATTGAGTGTACTCTGTTATTTAACCTATAGCTGGAATAAGATGGATATTGCATTTCCCAACGGCACTATTGCTAAGTAAAAGATACCAATACGCACAGAAACTGAATTCAGCAGCCCAATTCAATTTTCCTCAGATATAGCCGTTCCAATCAACGGACATCATCTATATTTTAGGGAATGTCAAAAGATCCTATATTGACTGCTATAGCTGCGAAGCTACTATCAAAAGAACTCACTCACTTGCAATATAATTTCTCGTGAAACGATTATTGTTGTGTTCTGTGATTTCCTTTGTTTCCTTGAGAGAAATGAAGAAAACAGAAACAATTCCATCCTCTCCAACTTAAATACAGAAAAAGAGACATTCTTTTTTTTGCGTGCTGATTGAATTTATGATTTTCTAGATTTAATTATAAAGAAATTTATTGCGCAGTAAATTTTATTCGGTTCAATCTATTCCGTAGCTACTATTGCCCAGTACTGGTGGGTTGTTATGTTTTCAGTTTGATATTCGTCATTTTTTTTTATTTGGACAGTGTTACGGTAATCGACAAGGAATATAGAACTGGCGGTTTGAGTTCATATTCTGGCCTAGTCTTCTGCATTCACTTTCGCACTGATGCAATTTGAAAATGCATGTCTTCTCATCCCAGTTATGCATTAAATAGTAGAGTAGATTAGGATCTCTAGCTTTTGGGTGGAAACTGTGGAGAACATAACAAGAAACCGCTACATTATCATTCTCAAGACGTTTTACAGTTAAAATGGCTCGATGTAAACGTAAATTTTATGCTGACAATTTCGTCTATCACACTCCTTGCCTGTGGAATTCTCCTCCGGTCCCTTGCTTTCCTGTCAACTTTGATCTTTAAAAACTGAAATGCAATATCAATCGTTATCTTTTGTCTTTGTAATTCTTGTTCTTTTATTGATCCCTCTCCTTAATAATGTGTTTATTTGTCTTTCCTTCTTTTCAGACTGAGTGGCTTCATTCCCTTGCTTTGGGTGAAATGATTTTTATATGTTATGGTAATTCGTAGATTAGCAATAGAAGGTGTCTGTGGACAGTTTTGATCGCATACAGTCTGAAGGAATATGATACTTATAAATATTATTTATTGGACTTCATTATTCACAAAAATTAACAATATCGGGTGATTTTCCATGAAACACAATTATCTGTCCACTAAAAACTTTGCCTAGAGTCAACCACTACTGTCGAGACTGCTTATAAATCCACCTTACAACCCTAAGCCTCATCAGTCTTCTTTTTCTCTGTGCTGTTACTTCATGACTTGAGCGGTCATGTTTCTGCCCAACCTACAATCCATTGTTGCCCTTAGTAACGTTTGATCCTTTACGAATCACCCGTCCCCTGTTCCACAATATATTCACACAAGATCGTCAGCAAGTGGCCCGCTGCTTTCCCCTCTCCTTTCTCCCTTCCATATGATTCTTGAGTGTTCAATTGTCTATGTCCTTCTTCTTGTCCCAGAAATTTCAGCATACTCACTAAGTGTCCATTTCATTACTTAGGGCTTATTCGCTGTTCATGCGCTCAGTCCATGAAACTCTCAACATCCTTCTGTAGAACCATATTTTTATCGCTTCAAATTCTCGTTTTATCTGGGCGACGATTGTCCAGGTTTCACTCCTAACAAGAGGATTGATATTACATAACAGTTCAGCATACTTGTCTGTTTCTGACGAAAGTGTCCTATTTTTTAGTACTGTACTTATCTTGTGGAATGTTTCTTTTGCTATTCCAAATCACATTCGGATTATGGTGTCGCATTTACAATCCTCTGTTAAAACAATTCCCAGATATTTATACATCCCAACTTGTTTGATTTTAAAATCTCCAATTCGTCGCTCGTATTATGGGAGTTTTCCTTTTGCTAACAATCATACATCTGTCTTCTTACAATTAATGGTTAGTCTTTTCTTCTTGCTTTCCTTTACTACCTTTTGTGGGAAGTCCTACTGTCTTCTTTCTGTGCCTTCCATCAACACAACGTCATCTTTTCATCTTTTATTCTTAAGATTACCGCCACCGATAGTGACTCCTGGCAGGGTCTGCAGATCTCTTAGGACAGCTTCGCTATAGCGCTTCATCAATTCTATTTCGTAAAGAAAATAAGATCTTTGATCCAACTATGCTGTGTCTGACTGATGAGCGAATATTTAGGTGAAGACGAGTTTACTCTAAATGGCTTGCAAAACTGGACTGCACCCATTGGTATATATTAATTTATTCTGTGTTCTGTGTACTTTTCGATTTTTATTGCGAACATTTCAGTAAGAATAATTTTTAAGATATGCAAACTTTTGAAAAACACGTAAATGCTTTGGTAATGTACTTATACAAACACCAGGTATTGAGCATGATGTGCGCTGTGAATGTCGATAGAGACTTTCTTGTTTTAGCTCCTTCTACACCTGTTTTGACAGACCGAATTTGTGGTTGAAATGCGGGAAATGAACTTACGTTGCTTGTTGATGATTGTACGGAAAGAAGGGAGGATTCGCTCGTGGCGGATGACTTAATTGTCGAGGAATTAATTGAATAATTTACTAAATTGTCGTTAATGGCATCAGGCTTGAGGCAAAAGTCCGCAAAAGCGAAGTCCGACCAGTGCTTGCATACACCATGTATATAAGTTGGTGTATGTGTGCCTGTGTGTGTGTGTGTGCTCTCGCTCTCTCTTTCTCTCACTCTCTCACGCACTCTCTCTCATAACATACTCTCACTATCTCATACAATCATTCTCTCTCTCTCTCTCTCTCTATCTCTCTCTCTATATATATATGTATATCTATCTATCTATCTATCTATCTCGCTCACTTTCTTGTTCAATTCCGTCCAGGTATTAAAATCATTTACATCCAGACATCTATCTATCTATTTAGCTGTCTTTCTATCTATCTAGCTTGTTGTTTCCCTCTCTCCCTCTCTCTCACTCTCTCTCTCACTATCTCTCTCTCTCACTCTCTCTCTCTCTCTCTCTCTCTCTCTCTTTCTCTTCCTCACGTAAAATTCTGCCTAGGTATTTACTTTTTTCATCCTCAGCCATACACTGTCTGTCTGTCTCTCTCTCTCTCTCACTCTCTCTCTCTCACTCTCTCTCTCTCTCTCTCATAGGTGTTAAAATCTTTTTCTTCATCCCGTCTCTTTATCAACCGTTCTGGCTAACTAGATAACTAGTTTTCTCCCTTTCTTCCTTTCTGTTTATTTCCATTTTTCTATCTCTCCCTGTCTCTTTCTCAGTTTGTATCTCTCTCGTAAACTTCTTCCCAGTTATTTAATTTTCTGCCTCACATCCTCCCTCCCCCTCTCTCTCTCTCTCTCTCTCTCTCTCTCTCTCTCTCTCACTCTCATACCGTTATTATTCCAATTACGTCTCTTTCTATCTGTATAAAATCATTAAAGCCAATTAACATAAAAATATCAAACTGTATTCGATTGTAAGACATTTTCACGTAAATAAATGTACAGAAGTCTAGTGAAATTTATGCACGTACACGCATGTATAAAATTCATAGGTTTCTTTCTCTGCTATACGTTTGTGTACAGTTCCGCCTTGTATTTTTCAGTCTACGTGTGCCTTTTTATGAAAAGAAGACCCAGCATGCGTAAATCTTTTCTCTTCTTCCTCTTCATATCTCTCTTTTCATCAATCTCTTTCGTTTTATTCTACTCATTCTCTCTGTAACTCTCTTCATCTGTTTTATTCTTTTTTCTCTACATCTCTTTTCTTTATCCTTTCTTCCTTCTTTTCTTACATCATGCTTTCTTTTATTCCTTTTGTTCGTCGCTTTATATTCACCTATTTCTCCTTTTCTTTTTTCATATCTTTTCCTCATCTCGATCTTTCATCCTCTCCTCCCCATTCTCTCTATGTCTCTTTGTCTTTTTTCATTTTTTTATTCACTATTTTTCTTTATCTATTTCTTCTTTTTCTTTCTCTTTTCCTTTTCTTTCTTCTTTTTTCCCTCCGTTTCTTTTTTCTTTCCTTTCTTTACCGCCCTTACTTCGTCACTGTCTTCCTTTCTTTTTCACCCATTCACTCGCTGTCCTTTGTCATTCATTCTTCCTTTAATTTCCTTCTTTTTTCTTTTCTTCATCTCTATATTCCTTCTCTCCTGCCCATTCTTTCACTATGTCCCTTTTTCCTTTTTACTTTTCTTCGTTTTTCGTCTTTTCTTCATCATTTCCTTTCTTCACTATCTTACGCTCTGTTCTCTCCATCCGCCATATTTGTTTTTGAACATTTCAATTATTTTTAGAAACCTCGTTTTATCCCACTTTTTTCCATTCTCTCATCCATTTCTTCTTCTTCTATGTGCTGTGACCCTTCAGGGTGTTGGCAACAATGACTCTCCACAATTTCCTTCCTTTGTAGCTCTTAATAACTTTTTTTTGTTTTTGGTATCTATCCTAAACCTTGTTTTGTCATCCATTTACACAAGTTATTTAGGTAGGTTATATGTTGTTTTCCTCACTCCCTATTGCCTTCAAACTGTCCTGTGAGTATCAAATTTTCTAAGACTATTCATGTGCCCTAGAAATTCCAACTGTTTCTTCCTGTTTCTTCTAATTATCCCTTTTGGCTCCATTATCTCGAAAACTTCATCACATATTCCATTATGGTATTCTCAGTTCCCTCCAGTAAAACCACATTTCTATTGCCCCATATCTATCTCTTCATTTATGCGTAGATTGTCCAGCATTCAGTGCCATATAGGATGCCTGATATGACGCAAAATCCAGTGGTCTTTTCTTTTTTTCTAATGAAATCTTCCTTTTGCTTAATACTCTGCTTATCTTTTAGAAGGTAACTTTCCCTTTTACATTGTACCTTCGGATTCCGGTATCACACTTTCAGTCCACTGTTAAATCACTTCCCAAGTATAAAAATTGTTGTACTAGTTTCATTTTGCTATCTCCAATTTGTAATTTGCATGCTGCGCTGTTCCTTTTGTGACAGCCATCAATTCTGTCTTTCTGCAATTGATATAATTTGCAGACATTTAATATCTCATTTTATTCTGATAAAAAAGAGGGGATAGAGTTGCCCGGTTTGGATCAAACTCAGTACACAGGCTAATGTTCTGCTCGGCAATCTTTCTAAATATTGATTTTAAGTGGATATCCTTAGTAGATTTAATATATAAAATTGGCCAGACACAATGACGACTGCCTCTTTAACTCAGCTGTAGATATGGTTTATCTGGCCAAAAACTTATGCACGCAAACATTTATGCCAATGCATTCATTTTATAGATTTTGATGTTTGTGTGACTCTCTCTCTCTCTCTCTCTCTCTCTCTCTCTCTCTCTCTCTCTCTCTCTCTCTCTCTCTCAAAATATATTACTTTGTTTCGCTTCATGCATTTTCTATCTATATATCTTTCTATCTATTTCAGTCTTTTCATTCTCTATCTATATCTATCTGCCTATTTCTACATCAGTCTTTATATTATCTATGTATGTTTCTATCTATACCATTCTTTACATTATCTATCTATCACATTCTTTTCTGTATCTATCCCTTTAACTCTTTATCTATCTCTATATCAGTCTTTGCATTATCTATCCATTTATCTATCAATCTCGGTTTTTACATTCCGTCAGTCTGTCTGTCTATCTATCTATCTGTCTGTCTGTCTGTCTGTCTTTACATTATCTATCTATTTATCTATCAAAGTTTTACATTGTCTATTTATCTAGCTGGATGCAGAGGTATTCGATCTCAGACTATTTCTATTACATTTTCCCGATTAATTATTCCGAATTTATTTTAATGGCATTTATTTCCTGAATTATCTTAAGAAAAACAAGTAAATCATTCGTGAAATGATAATAAATATGTGATAATTAATATTATTAATTATTTTATTTCCATAATTCCTTTTTCAAACTTTTTCATGCGTATTTGGCTACCTCTCAACTAATACGCGACTAAGGCCTCTTGAGCACCAGTTAGACATTTTTCTAAGCAAAATCCTTCCAAATTAATTACTTTCGACAGCTTCCGTTTATCAGCAACAATTTTCGATTTCAAAGCGTAAATTTTCGATTGGATTTAAGTCGAGCGATAGTGATGACCAATACATTGCCTTTATTCTTATTCTTCTTATACAATTAGGAAGTAAATTTTGCAATATATTTCCGGTCTGTTCTTTGCTGTAATATGAATATCCTACTCAGACTAAGATTACAAAGTCTAAGAATACCAAGACTACAGTTGCAGATAGTAAACAATTTTACCAAATAATGTACAGATATTTTGGTCAGTTCATTTTACTGGGGAATTTCTCCGTACCCTCTGCTTTAAAGCAGTCCAATAAAATGTGTTCCCCAATGCTCTCTGTTAGGATTGTATTTTTTATATCTTTTGATGCGTTCTTTTTTTCTTCAAATATAACTTTCCTGGTTAGGTCTTAAAGTCCAGCTTTTATTACGTGTAACCAAATAACGTTTTGTTCCTCCAAATACCACGCAATACAAGGTACGAGAGCCAATAAAGGTAGAGGCTTACAATCGAAATTGTTATGATTAATGTTCTGTATGAAATGGATGGAAAAGAGTAGGAAGTAGGGATTATGGAGATAAAGCGGATAGACTGCGATAGACTTTTGACTTGAAGACTTTAAGAGTACATTGCTCTGGGAAGCACTCACATGGGAGTCTGTTCCACAAACTGGCACTTCTTACAGAAGAACTATTTGGATGGAACTTATTTCTTACATTTGAAGCACCATTCCAGTAATCATTTGAATGAATTTAAAACTCTTCAGCGAAAGCTAAACGAATCTTGCTAATATGTCAGGTGACGTAACCATGCAATAAATTGCCGCATGTCGGGTCATCGGTGAATAAACCGTGTCCCCCACGAGGCTTTTTCTGGTAAGGAGGATAGCTAGAAAGCCAGCAATATTAAATACAAGACCCGTCAAATAGAAGATGAATTCTAGCTGCAACCGTAAGTTCTATGCTAACAGTTCCTTCTACAGCACTTCACGATTGATCTTCAAAAATCAAAATGCTATATCAACCGTTATCTTCTGTCTTCTGAATGTATGTCTTTTTTATCGCTCTCACGCCTTAATTGTGGTTTTTCTCGTATTTCCAAACGCTCAGTAAGAACCTCTTGCGTCTTAGTGACTTTATTGCCTTGCTTTAGGTGAAATGATGAATATATATATATATATATATATATATATATATATATATATATATATATATATATATATATATATATATATATCCGTGTATGTGTTATCGTAGCGTATATTAAGTGTTTATTATATATACAGTTTCTAAAGATGTGAGATTTCGGGAAGGAAATTATATATATACATGATTATTTGAGCAAGTTACGAAAGAAAACGGTTATCTTCCATAGATGAGCCGTCAGCAAACTGGCTTTTAATGAGATCCTTCAATAGTTGAATGATATAAAAGTAGAGGATTCAAATCTCGTGTAAACAGTCCTTTTAAAGCCGAAAGATACAAGCTAAACAGTAACCAAGGTCAGCAGCAAACTCGTGTTGCTATTTTTTGTTTTGTTTCGATTTTATTCAAACATGCGCCTGAAAATATATTCGGCAGATATTCGTTCAACGAAGCCGAACTCTGTGAAGATGTCTCCGTAAAAGAATATATGGTTGTTGTATTCATGTTTTAACATTAAATAGAATGAATATAGTTTTGGGGCGAAAATGAGACGCGTTCGAGAATTCTGTGCATACTTAACACTTTTTTTCACGTCTTCTTTGTGTGCGCATGCGCGCTCATTTTATTCAACATGCGTTAATAAGCGCTATGTTTTGTATGGCACATGAGTGCATGTGTGATGCATTCAACTCTAGACAAGTAGCAAGGTGCGAGATGACCTTGCTAAACTTCGGTTAAAAATGTTGGGTGTGTTATATATACATGCCTACTTCAGTGATGACAGTGTGTGTTTTAGCGCGTTTTCCTATGAGTAGAGCCTTTTCGCTACAAGATGCCTGTATTATTCTTTTATTCTTAGAATCAGTGTGACTTTGTAAATAAAACACTTCGTGAGACGGTGGAAACTAGGTTTTAGATTATTTTTTTTAAGTGTTTCGTTACCATCACGTTCACATAGATAGATAGATAGATAGATAGATAGATAGATAGATAGATAGATAGATAGATATATAGATAGATAGATAGAAACAATGTGGACATATTAATGGTGATTGCCCGTTTCAAACAATAAGAGATCATCAGATCATTTGATAATATATTTTGGTTTGTGATATATATATATATATATATATATATATATATATATATATGTATGTATGTATGTATGTATCTATGTATGTCTGTATGTACGTATGTATAGGTCACTGGAAGCTTTTTTAAAGTGGGAGAAATATGTTTCTATTTCTATTTCTATTTCTGTGCTATTTTTTCATTTTATTTTTATTTATTTTTTTTTAGGATTAATGTTTTATTTAAAGACATTTTATGATATGTTTAACGTTCTTTTTATAGATACAAGTATTTAAGCAAAAGCTCTGTTTTATAATAAACAGTATTAAATAACATTTACTGGCCTGAATGTCCGAGAAATTTTCATAGAAAATTTTCGTTCTTCTATGAAAATTTCTTGGACATTCAGGCCGGTAAATGTTATTTAATACTGTTTATTATAAAACAGAGCATTTACTTAAATATTTGTATCTATAAAAAGAACGTTAAACATATCATAAAATGTCTTTAAATAAATTGTCGGACCTTGTCCAATTCAAAAAGATTAATGTTTTATATTTGTATAAATATAATCTGATGTTTATTTAGTTTTTAATCATCCCCCCCCCAGCAATGACAACAGGAGGTTACAGGAAGTGAAAGAGAATGAGAAATCTTTAGTGAGGAGAAATGACAATATAGAAACAGGATTCAGGAAGACAGAACATGACGATTGGCGTTTCATTTACATTTGTTGAAGATTTTAGGTGACACGGAAGCAAGAAATCGGAAGGGAGTTCCACGAGGGAGAAGTACGAGAACGAAAGTATTAGAATAGAACTGGCGGTTTCATCTAGGTAGTTCCACTGTAAAACGGTGAGACCTATTTGCCAATCTAGTAGAACGCTTAAATTCAAGCGCTCCAGAAATCAAGGATGGAAGCATTTCAGAACAATTACCATAAAGAAATTTGTAGAAAAAGACAGAGGGAAGCCACGTCACGTCGATGAAGAAGTGACTGATGTCGAGATATTACAGGACTCTTTTTTTAATTTTGTTAGGAATCATATGATGTATAATAGGAACACAAGTATTTCCTTTTGTTATATTATATTTTTTTTATTTATTATATTTTACATAGATATTACATACAAACGTAGGAATGTATATGTATGCATGATCTATGTACTTTTTTTTATTGCGCAAGCCAATGTTTTCGTAATTAAATTGATATAAACAACAGAAGATTTGGCTGTTCTGGATATAGTAAGTAAATATTGCAAATAAATATATATAAAAATAGAGTTATCGATATATATTTTTACTTTCAAATATACGAAGATTATCATGGGTGGTAAAAAAAGAAAAACAAAACCTAAAATTATTGAGTAATGTGAACACGACATTGGAATTTAGGTAAAAGTGGTCCCAGAATTATCAAAAAGCAACTGAATAGTATGGCGAGATAAGAACAAGAAAGAGTCGCTTTAAGAATGTGACAATGATCTTTGAGAATAGGTAAAAGAGTGATACGAAAAAAATAGATTGGTGAACAAGAATATAGACTGAATGTAAAAGAAATGAGATAAAATATTGAGAATATCAGCTGAACGCAACTAAAAGATCATCTTCAATCAATCCACACATGAGGAAAAGTTTAAGTTGAACGAAAAACATGAAAATATACGTATAAATCGTAATTTTAATGATGAATTCAGAGCTATATTAGACGGACCTGATGTTTAAGTTGATACGGTCATGAGACAAGTAACACAAGTGAGAAGAAAAAAAGCAACATATCAAACATATGAAGCATAATCAAAACGGACACCGTGGATCTGAACATCTTCTGTTGTCGGGAGAGTTTGTACATGTAAGTATATATATATATATATATATATATATATATATATATATATATATATATAGTATTAAGAACCTGAATTGCCGGTTCTTTTTTCCGGATGAAAAAGGCTTTTAAGCAGGTAGGTTTTTGTCATAATGTGCTCAATATCAAAAGTTAGGACAGAGCGTTAATAGAATTAATCTGGTGAAGTTTATCACTTAGCTGAGTGGTATTGGTTCAGTCATGCCTACTACATAGTTTCGTGAGCACATCAAGATAACATGTTTACTCTTCAGAGCTTGTTGTCTTGTTGTTATATATATATATATATATATATATATATATATATATATATATATATATATATAAAAGTGAACATAGAAGTCAACACTTAGAGGCGACAGTCTGTTTCATGCTAGTGCAATCGTCAGGCAACTAGTGCTGTTTTTCTCGGGTATTCATATATATGGGTCAGTGGTGCATTGTGGTTAGTCTATTTTCCTATATATATTCCTATTTTATATATATATATATATATATATATATATATATATATATATATATATATTTATAGAGAGAGAGAGTGTGTGTGTATCAATTTTAAAAAACTTGGGGTGAGTTCTTCACACCAAAACTAGTCCATATAAACATATGTCCGCAAATCCTTCGTTTTTGAATGATCAAGTTAAAAGAAAGTATACGGTAGATGACGCTGTGTTACCATGTAAACAAAGTTACATATATCATTCTTGTACATTTGTGGCTAGTCTTTCTTCAACGTTTAATGGGTTTAGCAGTGAGTTAATTGGGGAGTGTTCCGTTTAACAATGGCAGAATATTCATATCTCAAGCAAGCAGATATAATTTTGACATGCGGCTGCGTAAATGGTAATGGAGGCGAACCTGCACAGCTGTACCAAATTGCGTTTCCAGACCGAAGGCAGCGGAGTCATTCAACATTTGCTGTTGTTTCTCGTCGGGTTGCTGAGACAGGATTCGTGCCACCACAAACTATGGATCGAAAGAGACGGAAATACATTCGTACATCTGACCACAAAGAACACATTTGGCGACGATACTGGTATCAGAACACTTGAAGTACCCCTATCATGTTGTACATCTCATAGTACCAACTAGATGGCACTTAAAAAGCATATCCTGTATCTGCATCATTTGCAACGTGTGCCGGGTCTTTCGCTCTCTGATCAATCATTTTTGGACATATGTTTTTTTCCCTGTTTTGGTGTCAAACGCGCTCCAAAGTTTGTAAAAATATTTTTGATATTCCCTATATATATATATATATATATCTGTGTGTGTGTGTGTGTGTGTGTGTGTGTGGTTATATATGAATAGCCAAATTTACAAAAACACTTAGAAATAAGTCTCTATTTGCATATCATCATTTTTGATACATTATTCACATGAAAAGCAAAGATATAAAGATGAATACGCTTACCCTCCATAAATCCGAAGAATATATATAAGTTATAGGTACAGCACATAAACACAATATCACCTATGTACTTACATATATACATAAGGCAAATATAAAACCACACACAAACACACACATCCTACTCATATAATAGAAGTGGCACAATACATAGAAGACATATGGTGACTAATATGTTTTTTATATAATTATTAGATATGAGAAGCTATTAAAAAAAAGAAAAAATACCAAAACATACATACAAGTAGATATAAACTATCTCATTCAAGCTAGTAATTATGCACTCATACAAAAAATAGGTATTCAATTAAATGGATTAAAAAAAGTAAGGTCTCGTCTTCAACTGACATTAAACTATATGAAGGTCTATTGACATCAAACTATACCAACATGTTTCAACAGGTATTAGTTTTTAGGTCTACATGTGACTATTAATTCATTTCTCTTGTTTAATAATTGAGGGTTATTTAATTTTTTTAAATAGTTAATTTTTCTACAAAGTATACATTAAATCTTTCGCCTTTGTAAGATTGCAATGGGAAAGGCGAAATTTATAATCTATGCCTTTTATTAACATTCTATTAATACAGAGAGGTCGCTGACTGATAGATTGATAAATAGATAGATATGGTCAGGCTGAATGTAAATATATATATATATATAGATAAACAGTTTCAGATAGGTATATTTTAACACATTTAGATATTAAAAACCAACGTTGTTTACTCTTAAAATGCATGCATGTCTGCAAATTCTTTTCCTATTGAGAATGCGCACGTGTGTGTGTGCGTAT
This sequence comes from Acanthosepion esculentum, assembly GCA_964036315.1. Taxonomy (NCBI): domain Eukaryota; kingdom Metazoa; phylum Mollusca; class Cephalopoda; order Sepiida; family Sepiidae; genus Acanthosepion; species Acanthosepion esculentum. The sequence goes on from OZ038475.1 coordinate 113,713,686, forward strand.
GTATGCGTGGTATATGCATGCACGCATCTGTGTGTGTGTACGTATGCGTGTTTGTGTTTGTGCGTGTGCGTGTGTCTGTACACGCGTTGTCTCGCGTTGTGCTCTCAATGCTTGAGTAAATAGCAAAATTGAATCTAAAATATATCGAAGATGAAAGAATGACGTTTACTTTTTGACAGCTCGGTCTCTGCGGGGGGGGGGCGTGTGTGTGTGTGTGTGTGTGTGTGTGTGTGTGTGTGTGTGTGTGTGTGTATGCGCGCGCGCGCGCTCGCTCGAGCATGTGTGTCTCTCTCTTTCTCTCACTCTGAGGGTGTGTATTCTTTTTTGTAATGCTGCAAGGAAATTCTTTTCGTGATGTTTGGATCGCATATTTTTAAGATATTGAGACACGTAGTGACTGCATTCGAAGCAAACACGTTGCAATGGTGCATCCATCGTAAATCAAACGTCTAATAATTATTTCTACATATATTCACGTTGAAACACCGGTTCCCGTATAAGCAATGAAGTTAAGCAACGTCCTGCCTGGTCAGTCCCGAGTTACCTAACCGCTTGGGAATACTAGATGCTGTAAGCTTCTGTATGCGAGTAGTATAGTGGATAGTGGCTCAGAATTATTAATCGGCGACCCGAGTTTCAATTCCCGTTGTGTCCGTTATATTCACTTATGCACAAATATCCTTTGGATAGGTATGAATCAACCTCTTCTTCCAGTTATGTGTTTATTATTAGTATCACTAAACCATCATTACCCCACCCAACAGCAACAAAAATAAATTCTTACAATCTAAAATGTTTTCTGGCATAAACATGAAAAGTGTTGATATGCCGTAGAAAACGAATCAATCAAAAATCTATTCCTTTCAACTGCGATTTTAACTTTGGCTGAAAAGCCGAAGGTTGCAGAGATTGTATTCAGGTGACCGACATAATTTGAAAGATGCCTTATTTAAACAACTAAAACAAAATAATAAAATAAAATACACAGCTATCGAGATATTCATAGTGGTTGGATACTTTCCGGACAAGCTGTGAAAAAAAAATAATGCGACCATTCCTTCCTCTACGCTTAAATTTTAATTCTGGGATGTGTCATAACATACGATGGCAGTGAAAAATTCAACACGGTATCCCAAAGATGCATTAGAATAGCAAAAGGTGCCTTCCAAAAGCTAAACAAAGTATTAAGGAACAGGAATATTCCGTAACAAACAAAGAGTGCTGAACGTTTACGTAACATACGCCCACCGATGTGGCAGTGAATGTCGGACAATTTCCTTACAGATGAAAAAGTGACCACGTACGGATCATATCAGCAATGCTAATTTTTTTTAAAGAAAATGTAGACAAAAAGGATGCTGGTATTAGAAAAAGACACTTGAAACTTCCAGGAAAGAAGGCTTATATAATTTGACATATTGAAGATGGGCTGACAGAGACTGTACCCGACGAGCTTTGGTAAATGAATGGAATAAGTGAGAAGAGTGGATAGTAAAAATTGAAAAATGTCCGTAACTGGCCAAGCGGAAAGTTGTCGCCTCCAATCATAATAATTCCGGACCACACATCTCTTTCCTGAAGCGTAAGAAATTGGTGCAGTTTGACTAGTTTGTCCAACAGCACGTACTGAACTTACCTGCATTTGCATCTTTAGATTACCATTTATTTCGATTCATTTCTCAAAAAGTCAGTAAAAAACCACATAGACCAGGTCATCACCCAAAAAAAAGAGGTTAAGTACTGGTAGAGAGGGAATAATGAAGCTGCCTTAAAGATAGAAAAATATATTGGAAAAAACTGATGCAAATGTAACTAAATTATATTCTGAAATATAACAAAATCATTTAGTCAATGCCAATTTTTGTGAAAGATTTGACGTACTGTATATAAATATATATACATGTATATAACATTGTGTACATATATATATATATATATATATATATATATATATATATGTATGTATATAAAATCTTATATATATATATATATAATTATATATATATATATATATGTATATAAAATCATATATATATATATAATTATATATAAATATATATATATATATATATATTACTACCCAAAAACTCGAGAAATACACACTAATGATGATATATAGTGAAAACCTTGGCGTACTCTATATAGATACGTATGTATGTATGTATATATATCGCAGTGTGTGTTTATATATATATATATATATATATATATATATATATATATATATATATATATATATTTATAACATATTGGGTAGGCTATGTACCACACAGACATACTTATATAAGTATATATTGAGTATATATTATTATCAGTGTATATTTTTCCAATTGCTGTTCAGCCTATTTTTGTGTGTATATATATATATATATATATATATATATAATTCAATGGCTTTGGTTTTCATGCTTTAATTCTACAATCATTTGTTCATCACATCTACTACACGCACAATAATATAAAGAAACAATATATGTATATATATATATATATATATATATATATATATATATATATATATATACATATATATATATATATATGTATGTATATCAAAAATAAACATCTTTCTATATGTATATTTTCATCAGTTTTGTGATTATATATTTCTAGGCAGAAATAATTGTCGAAAACTTTTCATAGATATTCATCTATATATATATATATATATATATATATATATATATATATATATATAAACAAATTTATATTTCTTCTTGCATTATAATTTTTTAATATGTTTCCCTTCTTTGTTTGCCTTTAGATATATATATATATATATATATATATATATATATATATATATATATATATATATATATATATATATATATATATATATATATGTATGTATCTGTCATCTGTGTATTTGCGTAATCCTATTTTAACAGAGTCTACTTGGCTTTTACGCAGTCACATGAATCTAATAATCTTATTATTTCCACAAAATTTCCGCCGGCCTTTTATTCTTTTCTTTTTGTTTCTATTCCGCTTGGCGCCAAACTCACAAGCAATACCAGCCCCCATCTGTGGAAGAGGAGGGACCACGTATTCACAGATTCTGAATAACACGAACACCCGGAATATATAGACGGACTCGCGGGCACGCGTTCGAAAAGACATTAATTAACTAATTAAATAAATCTATGTATTACTTTTCTTCAAAGGGGAAAGATAATTAATCATTATACTTTGATAATCGAGCGAAGAAAGAGCGAGAATCTTGTGAGTGCACATAGTTGCTCTGTCGAATGGAAAACGTTCACTCTATGGTTGTGATCGTTCTTTCAGAACAATCTAAAGTTAGTTTGTTATAGGGAAAAAATAATAAAGCCGCCGAGTTAGACGCATTTTGCAATTGAGCAGAAAGATATCAATCTTCATTTAAAATATCAAGTAAGCAATATTTCATTCATTTTTTTCTTTCTTTTTGCATCTAAAACGATTCCATCTTTTAATCAAAGAACAATATTCTAAAATTGTATTTTTTCGTGGAAATTGCGCATGCGCATATACACCTGCTTTCATGTCTGTCTCCACCAACCAAGTTTGTTTGAGTTGCGTCTCTATTTCGTGTAGTGTGCATGCGTAATACATTCAGAGAATGGGGAAAAATTGCTGGGAGATATTCTCGCAAATAATAGTAATCAATTTTTGCTTTCTTGTCCACAAACTTGCGGTCTGAACAGAGCCGGCATTCAAAAGCGTGAATATTTTTTCTTTATTTCACGGAAAAATATACAAATGATGATTGATGAGGATCTGCAAAATGTCACAACGCTACAAGTGAGAAACTTTGAGCAAATCTGAGAACAATCAGTGCATAAAAGTCTTCAGACATTGGCATGGCATATTTCTTAAAGCCTCAATGAAAAACCATATTATAAATATTTGTTTCTCTTATATACATATACATATATATATATATATATATATATATATATATATATATATATATTATTCTTACGTATATATATATATATATATATATATATATATATATATATATATTATTCTTACGTATATATATTTTTTTTTCTTACGTATATATATATATATATATATATATTATTCTTACGTATATATATATATATATATATATATATATATATATATTCTGCGTATTTATGCAGCAAGTGTTCTTTAAGGCAAATATTGTTAATGACAACAAACAATTCCGTCAGAAATCAATTCATTCTTTTTATATATATATATATATATATATATATACATACATATATATATATATACATACATATATATATATATACATACATATATATATATATATATATATATATATATATATATATATATATATATATATATATATATGTTCTTTGTTTATACGGGATAAGCGTGTGTAAATAAATATAAAAGTGGGGACAGTGTTCACCACCAAGTGGCGACAATCTGTTTTATGCTGGAACGTAATCCTAAAGCCATCTGATGGATTTTGCCTTAATAAAAATAAGTTTTCCTTTTGTCTTTATAGATAGATAGATAGATAGATAGATAGATAGATAGATAGATACGCACCGCTTGAGATAGATATGAACAGATTGAGATAGAGAGACAGATACATAGACAGATTTTGCAGCATATATGCCATTAAACATATCAAAATGTAGACACGAAAACAAATTTATACGTCGCTATCTCCAACAACATGATGACCAAAAAACTAAATAAAATACCATCATCTAAATTTAATAAACTTTATTTCAATATTATTTATCATCAGGAATGACTTTAGCTGTGTGACCATCCAGTAAATCTTTATTTACTCTATCGGGATAGATAGTTCCCGTTCTTGTAATCGTGTCTATGGATACTCTGTCTTATTGATAGTGATCAGTTATTACTGATTATATATTTTCACTTGCACTAAGAGTCTACTGCCTTGATCAGTGTTTGTACACATCAAATTCACGAACCAATGCTATAATCCACTAGTCTGTTGTCCTGTTGGACAATCCCGCACCTAGAATCTGAAGCCTTAAACCAAGTGTATTTTAAATACCAAAACCTTAAAAATACACGAAAGGAAATTAAGAAATATATAAAAATATGTATTAACGGTAAATATAACAAATGTGAATGGCTGCAATTCCTCTCCACCCCCAAACTCACGTTCCTTAGTGCAGCAGTAACCTGTAATGCCTGCTAGATAAGTTAGGACACTTAGTCTATAGATCCGATTGGAGTGTGAAACTGACAATGAAAATACTCTGTTGATTCCTCAACACCCACACCTACACTCCATCTCTATCTCTCTATACACGCACACACAGGCACGCGCATGCAGATAGATAGATAGATAGATAGATAGATAGATAGATAGATAGATAGATAGATAGATAGATAGATAGATAGATAGACAAACAGATAGATAGATATTATCCAAAAAAGTCAATAAATCCACTAAGATACAAAAGCTTACTGAGTGTGAAAGAATAAGAAAAAGAAAACGTTATTATGAAGAGATAACAAGAAAAGAAGAGAAATCAAGAAGACAGTAGATAATGATTGACATTTAAATTTTTGAAAATCAAAGTTGGCTTGTTAAGTTATTTTGAGTACTTATCGACTAGTGAGCAAACCCAAATGACTTGACTCACTTTATAGTTCCCTAAAAGAAGGTTAACCAATCAGGAGGCGTAAAATATTCAATCCGTCTTGTATAAAGGCGGCCATTTTGATTACTCTCTCCAAAGATGACCAGAAATCAAAGAACAGAAGGAAGAACTACGCTCTGCTACTTTATCGAGACATCCACTGCTAACTTGAACTACGCTTCCCTACTGTCTTCGACATATTCACTGCCAACCTCTGGATTCTATACTCAAAGACTACCGTCATCATGAACAACAAGGAAGAAGCCGGAAGAGAGATCCAAAGGTAAAAACTGCTCTTGATTATATCATATTTTTTTCTTACATATGATATCCATTTTAGTTGTTGATGAAATTCCTTATATGTTCTTTGTTTGTGATTCTCTAACACCAGTCTACAAGGTTCGAATGAAGATGGTCTTCGTCAAAACCTACAGACATTGCACGCTCAAATCCATTTTAACCATTGTTCTGAAAATACGGTTGTATAAAATAGATGAAGAGTGCTAGTGTTGATAGTAATGACATATATAATAAATTTAACCAATTAATTTATGAATGTTTTAACATCAGGTTCCGTGTAATCACATCGACACTTCAGTAGACATGTTTTCTCATCAGGTCTCCTGAAGAGTGGACTCTACGAAACGCAAAATGAAGATTTTCAAAAGATGAATGAGCAAATTATATTTATTATTGTTACTGTTATATCTCTTTATACCGAGCTCCATTTCTTGATATCGAGCAATATAATTACAAAGACTGCTACCTTTAAAATGTTAGTTTTCGACCGATTTGGGGTGAAAAACATTTTTGTTTTTTTTTGGTGGGGGTTTTCATTTTTACTGTAGTGATTGTTTTATATATATATATATATATATATATATATATATATATATATATATATATATATATATGGGAATTTTTACAGTTACTATGGCCCCTACCGCCGACGATTCGTTGTTACGGCGCAATCTCCATAAACTACTTTCGACTTTTTTCCCCGTACATACGATGTAAACGGGGCGGCGGAAGAATTCCTTGTGCAACGGAAGACTAAATTGTGCGACAGAAGAATACGTCGTTATACACCGTTAGATTGAGTACGGCAGCGTAGTTTATTTCCTAGTTGTACGGCATATTGGATTTTTAGTGAATGAGTCCTTATTCACGGAAAATCGTACGTTCCCACTTACACGGAAAATCCATCATAGGAACCGACCTCTGTGCAAAGCGGAAAAGTCCCTATATATATATATATATATATATATATATATATATATATATATATATATATATATATATATATATATATATATATAACACTCTGTCTCTGGATGACGATATATAAAGTAGATTTGATTAAAAAAATATATTTGGTCCACAGTCAAGCATGCATACATGAAAGATTTCTGTCATAATTCACCCAACATATCGGCCGGTTCACACCGTCCTCGGGCTTTTGAACAGGAGTAGAGGCTTATCGCTTCTTTCCTGTTTATGATTGGGTTTCCGGTTCCCTTTCATTCAGTTTAACTGCCAAGTCTTCTACATACTTTCAATATATATATATATATATATATATATATATATATATATGTGTGTGTGTGTCTGTGTGTGTGTGTGTGTGCGTGTGCGCATGCGCGTATGTACCTGCATATGTTAGATAGAAAAAGATTATATGAAACTTTAACCCTTGAAAAATCTAAAACCGTCCACATTGTGGTATGAAATTCTGTTAAATCGTATTTACACTATTTCAAAATTTATTCGAAGGCAAGTTTACCTTTGTATATTAGTAACTTTTATTAATTGTATTAGGTTAATTCTATCGAATAGACATTGCTCGTCGCTGTGGAGTATTGCCCAGCAGACTAGTGTGTCTGTGAGTTCGATCCTCATTGGATTCGCCAAACTTGATTAACAAATACATACTAAAGGCCAAAAATAATTAATCGCACTGTAACGTCCAGTGTCATTACAACGTCGAATTTGTCGACCGTGATTAAGTTGTCTGCCACAAAGCAGAGTGAATTATTGCCCTATCCTCTTAATTATACATGGCTGGATAGACGTTTAACTATGCGGAATTTAACTCCCGTCGAAGTTACAGCACACAAGAAAGAAAGTCTCAAAAAGATTCTGAGAGGACTTTTTCCCTTTCTGTCAAATTAATCAGCTCTTTAATGACTTAAAAGCCAAGCATGTTTTGTTGAAATTTTCTATTATTCTAATTGGATGCACACTGAAATAGAACAAAAATAAACATGCTGTTTCTTGCAATGAATAGGATGCATGCATATCTAATGACTAAATTTATATATAATGGCTGGTCACATGTTTCTGAGTACGCCTGTCTTCTGTTCAGGCACGTCTGTGTTTGTTCAACATTTGTGGTATATACTGCGACTGTGCTCACCGGGCCACAATTACAGTACGCATTATCTAGCGCGATCAATTGTTTGAACAGTCAGTACGCTCACAGCTTCGGTCATGATAACATATGAATTAGTGCTAGCACAACTACTGATGAACCGTTCCGTCCATCCAACTTCATCTACTAGGCTTATATCACCCCGAGGTATGGGTTGTATGTATTTTCCAAAAGTGCCGAACGCTGGGATCTCCATCAAGTCAAATCGATCATGTTGAGATTCGAATCCGAGTCTTATAGTCGGAAAACAAACTTTCTATCCATTCAGCCATGAGTAAATAAATGATTGAAAAATATATGAAAATTTCGTTTGTTTTAATAGAAAGGATATAAAAACAAATGCAAGTTAAGTGTGTTTATTATTTATCAAAAATTGTATCATTTTCATTTTCTACAACGGCAGCCCAAGTGGATGGTAAATTTTCGATTCAACTTTTAAAGACATCTGACATTTTCCCCGAAAAAAATATTTGAAAAACTATTTTCCTACATCTTTGTTTCTGAATGTTATGAAATGATTTAGTAATTGAAACAAATGAAAATATATCGGTGTTAATTTTGTTGAGTAGTCAGGAAATCAGAAATCTTACACTCTACTATACACTCTTACTATTACCTATTATAATATTTTATTTATTAGGCTTCGTTCGTGGAGTGTTCAATTGCATTATCATGTTGCAGACTAAAACCCTTTCTGCTTACAAATGCATGACACTTTCATGCAATGCTTCGCTTATCCCATTAATTGCTGACAACAAACGACTGTGGCGATTGTCCTCCCATGTTCCAGGAGCGCGTAATGGACGACACCTTTCATACTCCATCAGACGAAAAGCAAGGATGGTATCCTTGTTTTTCCGTATATTTTTTAAACAGTAGATAATTTTGTCTACCGCCTTGAATATTCGAGAACTCTTAATAAAGAAAAAGATGAGCCTTCCGTCAGGATTCGAACCTGTCTCCCTTACGCCGGTTTCTCCTGCAAAGTGTAGGGGCGCAACAACATTTCGCCGGAGGTTAATTTCACGGATTCCAAATGTGAATAAACAGCCACAGTTGTCTTTCACTGTATACCAAGTAACGATATGCCACCCTTCCTGTTTCTAAATAATATATCTGATTTTAGTGTTGTTATCGACTTTGATAGATCCAATTATTCGGATTCATAGTTATTCTAACGTTTTTATATTTTTCTTCGAAGCCATTCTAAATTCAAAACAAGTAAAATGTCAAAAATTGTAAAAAGCTGAACAGTCTTCTCACTCCCCGACTTCCTGGTTGCAATGGTGCTGACGAAATGTTAATTGAAGGATATTTTGCGATAAGATTGTCAATAGGTTAATATACAGATACAGCACAGCTTCCACAAACAAGGGAAAAAAGAAAGAAAATACCAACAATTATGTAAAATTGAAAATATATTTTATATCTTGTCTAAACTAAGTGGAAATAATACTAAAGGTGTGAATGAAAGCGTGTATGTGTGCGCGTGGAAATGTCTTTAGCGCATGTATGTGTGAATTAATTTTTGAACTTACTTACATTTGAAAATAAGCCCTGTATCTCTTTATAAGAGGCTTACATTTGAAAAGCAGCCCTTTATCTCTGTGAAGTCAAGTAAGCTTAATTCATTGTATGCAGTGTGCTATTCTGCGTTATTTTCAATGCAACATTATGTTTGATGTACTTTTCTGTGTTGCGTTAAAAGCGACATGAGGTTTGGAACCTTTCTTTCTATGTGCCATGTCTTTTCAGGAGGTAGCGATCATGGCTCTCCACCTTCCTCTATCCCTCGCAGCTCTCAACAAGTTCCATCCCTCTGTTTCTCCCCCCACCCCAGACCACGTTCTGTCAACCACTTGCTTAAGTCTGCCAGGTATGTCATGCGTTGTTTTCCCTTGTCTCTCTTTCCTTCTATATGACCCGTGAGCATCAGATTCTCCAGGCACTATTTCCTCATTGTGCCCCAGAAACTTCAGCTGCCTCTTCCTGATATTAAGTATAAGCGTCCTCCTTATTTGCAACCTCTCTAAGACCTCATCGTTGCTCACTTGCTAGGTCCATGATATCCTTCTGTAGAACCACATCTCCGTCGCCTCGAGTCACTTCTTCATTTTTGAGGAAATCTTCCAAAATATGCTACCGTAAAGAAAAACACGTACGTATTCTTTCTTTGCTACCAAAGAAATCCCCTGTCTCGCAGTACTCTGCCCAGCTTTTGGAATGTGTTCTTGGCCATCCCAATACACCTAAGGATCTCAGTGTCGCGCATACCGTCCTATATCAAGACGCTTCCAAGATATTTAAACTTTCGCGTCTGCTTGATTCTAGTGCTCCCGGCCTTCAATCGCATTTCGGGATCATCTTCTTACTGATGACCATGCATTCTATCTTCTTGTAGTTTATGCTTAGTCCCTTCTCACTCTCCGTCACTATTTTCTGTAGGAGATTTTGTAATTTCTTTTCCGTGTCTGCTATCAGTACTGTGTCATCTGCGTATCTTATGTTGTTAAGATTGTGGCTGCCAGTGCTAAATCCTGGTAGGGTTGCCAATTCTCTCAGAATTGCCTCGCTGTATAGGTTGAACAGGTCCGGAGAGAAGACGCATCCTTGCCGTACGCCGCTTTCTATTTTGTACATTCACTGAACTCGTTACCTATGCGCATGCACGCTGCTGCCAGTATAGGTTCTTGATTATTCTGATATCTTTCCTGGATATATCAAGATTGCTGAGCAGTTCCATCAGATCCTTATGTCGTACTTTGTCGAATTCCTTTGCGTAGTCTATGAAACATAGGTACAGGTCCTTTCTGATAACATTCTGAGCATGAATATCGCGTTCCTCGTTCCGGTGTCTTTAGCGAACCCACACTATTCTTGTCCTATCTCTGGGTTGATTCTTCTGCGCGCACTATTCATTAGAATACGAATAATGAGTTTTGTCACGTGGCTCATTAGGCTTATTGTTCGGTGAAGTTCGCATTCGTTTACGTCTGTTTTCTTAGACATAGCTACGAAGATAGATCCGCTGAGGTCCTCCGATATTTCGCCGCTGTTGTAGATTTCATTTGTTATTTCGGTGATCTTGTCTATGCCAAAGTCATCTAAGGCTGTCAGCATGTCTCTTACAATTCCGTCTGGCCCAGCTGCCTTGTTTCTGTTCAATTTGGCCAGTTTAGCTTTTACTTCAGTTTTCAAAATTCCAGGTCCGTCGGTAGTTGTGTATTGCTGGTTGTTCTCCAATATACTCGCACCAGCGTTGAAGATTTTTTTCCTTCTTTAATAAGAGGGTTCCATCCTTTCATTTTAGGCAGCCTTTTGGCGAGCATGTCTTTTATCCTGTTAGTTGTTTTATGGGACATGCCTGTTCTATAATACATCCTGTGAGTGAAAAACAAATAAAGCTATTGGTAGCAACATCAAGCGGTCGTTAGCAGAAGTTCTTTGGCAGACAAGTGGGGTAATCACACAATGAAAGATAATATTCAGAAAGATAAAGCAACCTCTACATCATGCAACGGGTTACACGAAAGTGGTTCCAGAAATATCCAGCTGACGTTCATGTAGACAATTGGATAATAATAATACTAAAGGTGTGAATGAGAGCCATGAATAATGAGTTTTGTCACGTGGCTCATTAGGCTTATTGTTCGGTGAAGTTCGCATTCGTTTACGTCTGTTTTCTTAGACATAGCTACGAAGATAGATCCGCTGAGGTCCTCCGATATTTCGCCGCTGTTGTAGATTTCATTTGTTATTTCGGTGATCTTGTCTATGCCAAAGTCATCTAAGGCTGTCAGCATGTCTCTTACAATTCCGTCTGGCCCAGCTGCCTTGTTTCTGTTCAATTTGGCCAGTTTAGCTTTTACTTCAGTTTTCAAAATTCCAGGTCCGTCGGTAGTTGTGTATTGCTGGTTGTTCTCCAATATACTCGCACCAGCGTTGAAGATTTTTTTCCTTCTTTAATAAGAGGGTTCCATCCTTTCATTTTAGGCAGCCTTTTGGCGAGCATGTCTTTTATCCTGTTAGTTGTTTTATGGGACATGCCTGTTCTATAATACATCCTGTGAGTGAAAAACAAATAAAGCTATTGGTAGCAACATCAAGCGGTCGTTAGCAGAAGTTCTTTGGCAGACAAGTGGGGTAATCACACAATGAAAGATAATATTCAGAAAGATAAAGCAACCTCTACATCATGCAACGGGTTACACGAAAGTGGTTCCAGAAATATCCAGCTGACGTTCATGTAGACAATTGGATCCTCTACTCACAATCGAGACATGTTGAAAATCTCAGTAAACTCCTGACCTAAGAAACAACCCATAAACGGACATCCGTGACAGGAGAGATATAACCATGCAACAACTTCAGCAACTCATAGACTGCATCCCGTCACTTAGCCACCGTCATTCAAACAGGAGATATAATTTATATTGTTATAATTGCCTTGCACTTAAGTTTGCCGCTGTATTTTACTAAGCTTTGTTCGTCAGCTATACTTCATTGCATGAAATATTTATAATTTAAGATAGTTTTTTCCTTTTTCATCTATTTGGGAAAAAAAGCGTAAAAAATTACTTTCTGTTTGAAGTCACTATTTTCTTTAAATTATTCATAGGTGAGAGTTATATTATTATATTTTTGTTTTATAACAATTTAGATGGAAAATTTTCTCCCATTTTTCTGGACTTCCTGGTAGCTTTCTTCAACTTGACTACAAACTTTTTCATATTTGCTTTAAAAATATTTCAGAATGACAAATTCAGTTGCCCGGTAATAATTAGCGTAATTAGATTTTAGCTTTGGGTGATTTGTTTAGATTAACGCAGGAAATACACAGCACAGACATTTCTTTCAAGTGTCTTGTAATCACCCTTGGCATAAATCCTCTTTTGCCGCAAAGAAAAATCAAAAAAGAAAGCCAAAAAAAAAAAACAAAAGAGATAAAGTCCAGTCTTGTCTGGACAACATTGCTTCACGGAAAATCCATAACTTGAAAACATGGTGCACGCTGGACGCCCATAAATTATCTTTGAATCTGGTTTCTTTTGCCGGAAAACACAGTTTGAACAAAATCAATGACTAGAGTATTTGGTTTTGTCAGAGGCTGTCAGTTTGTAAAAAGACAAAAATGTCTGTTGCCAATTTGAAATGTTTTACTGGGTGTAATTGCTTTGCTTAATTAGAAATATCGGAATAAAAACTCAAGTACATCAAGACATGTCTAGAATGTTCTGATATTAATCGGTGTAAACTAAACTTGAAAGGAAACGATGGAAAACTTTGATACGAAATTGTATTATTCATTTAAGCACAACCCTAGCTATTTTGTAAATCGAATTTACCCCAAGCAAGGAAGTAAAGCCACTACGACCCACTGGGTTACTGAGTGTGAAAAAATAAGAACAAGGAAAACATTAAGATCTGGTTTGGTTTGTTTTACGGTATATCGACCTCAATGAGTTATTCAATGTCAACAAGATTTTTATTGCTGTTAAGTTTTTTTTTAATATATTGCTGGTAATAATGTATTGTTGGCAATATTTTTTTCGAAAATGTATTGCTGGTAATATGTTTTTAAAAAATGTATTGCTGGTAATAATGTATTTCTGGTAATAGATTTTTCTTCAAAAATTCATTGCTGGTAATAATTTCTTGCAAACATGTATTGCTGGTATTAAAACTTATTTATACACTTTCATAATGTTTTGACCTAAGTTTGGTGGTTAACTCTTTGCCCATAGCTGTGACGCTAACAGGTGCTACCACCCCAGCTCATGGTGGACCTGAGAACAGCAGCAATGAAGAGGTGATTCCACACGCCTCAAAACCTCCTGATCAGAGGCAATACTGTTGGATGTAGTTTATCGTCTTACCCAGGACGCGGATGTAGTTTACCGTCTTACCCAGGACGCGGATGTAGCTTCCCGTCTTACCCAGGACGCGGATGTAGCTTACCGTCTTACCCAGGACGCGGATGTAGCTTACCGTCTTACCCAGGACGCGTATGTATCTTGCCGTCTTACACAGGACGCGGATGTAGTTTACCGTCTTACCCAGGACGCGGATGTATCTTGCCGTCTTACACAGGACGCGGATGTATCTTGCCGTCTTACCCAGGACGCGGATGTAGCTTACCGTCTTACCCAGGACGCGGATGTATCTTGCCGTCTTACACAGGACGCGGATGTAGCTTACCGTCTTACCCAGGACGCGGATGTAGCTTACCGTCTTACCCAGGACGCGGATGTATCTTGCCGTCTTACACAGGACGCGGATGTAGTTTACCGTCTTACACAGGACGCGGATGTAGCATACCGTTTTACCCAGGGCTGTACATTATTAAGAAGCGAGAAAAATCAAAGAAAAGGAATCAAGAAAACGATTTGCATTGCATTTAAATTTTTGATAATCAATATTGGCTGAAGTGAGAAGTGCGAGAAAAAAGCTGTTAGGTTAGAACTTACGGTTACATCAGCTCAACTGTATGTTGATGAGATCTCGACGCCAATCTAGGACCGCGTGTAAATTCATAAAGTCTAGGTATCATATCGAACAGCTCATCAAAACAATTACCATTGCTATTTATAGAAAAGGCACAGGGTAGCATCTTTATGGCGGTGGGAAATTGACTGAAGCCGAGATACCAGGTCAGGACCAATAATAATTTTGATTCTTCTTTGGATTTTATCAAGTATATTTAAATATATTGCAGAAGCACCGGGCCATATTTATTCGAAGCATGGACGAATAGTAGATATGTAAGATAGATTCTATGTGCATTTTTCATAAGTGTTTTAATAATAATGTGGTTTATTCGTAAAATATTCACTATATTACTAACACAGGGTATTTATTTCTCATGTTTTTTTTAGTTGCACAAAAACTATCGAGTTCTGAAGTATAAGGAGCGATAACCGGTTAACTCCTATTTTTTCTTTCCTTTTCTCTTTGCTCTTCCCTCACACCTTTTTATGTCTTTCAGTATTTTTGTATCTCCTTGAGTGCTTCATCTTTTGGGGGCTTTTTCTCCAATTTTCTTTTTCATGCCTCTCCTGTATACTATCATTAAATAAACATATATTCATAGACTCTTAGCTTTGGATATGTTTATAGTAAAGTGGTGCTTACCACCATATCACGTTGAAAAACAGATTTTTATAAGATCATATCACTGAAGTTAAGCAACAGCGAGCCTCTTCAATATCTAGACTGATGACTGCTTGGGAAAAACCAGGTGCTCTAAACTTAGATGTCCGGCTTGTGTAATGTATAATGGGTCAGAATTGGAAATCGGAGAGCCGAGTTCCAGTTGCAATGCGTCGGAATGTAAAGAAACTTGCCTGGAATTAGAATTCGGCCCAAATACCTTTGGGAATCCATCTCTTCTATCCCCAGCTTTGGGTTAGTATGACTGGCATCAGTACATCATTATTATCTATAAAAAAATTCTTACAATCTCAAAATATATTTTTGGTTTTAAGTCACCTGCACAAGGTTGATAAGCCGTAAAAAAAACACAACAATTAATCATGCTTATGTTTTGCCTGGTTGAGTGTATGCAGTTAAATTTTTTAGGGGATTGCAGGAAAAAATTGTATTGGTCTTAGCTAATGTGAATTTAAATGCTTATGGCCACAACACGTTGAAATACCGGTTCACGTACGATCGCCGAAGTTAAGCAACGTCAAGTCTGGTCGATAGGTCAGCGTTTGGAAATACCAGGATAACAGTACGGAATCGTTAATCGGAGAGCCGTGTTCTAATTCCAATCGGCGTGCCTTATATTCACTTGCACGCAAATTATATTTGGGGAAAGTTACGAGTCCACATCTTCTCCCTCTCCACTATTGTTTAATTAGTTGGACTTGTAGCAGTAAATATTTTGATCTACAGAAAATTCTTACAATCTGAAAATATTTTCTGGCTTTAAATCACCCGTAAAAGCTTGATAATTCGTAAAAAAAAATCAAAAAAAAAAATCAATCAATCTTATGTAACTGGTTGAACAAATTGCTTTGTTGAGTTCCTGCACTTACTTTTTTGAGGAGCTTGTAGGACGAATGTGTATTGATAATAGTTATTGAGAATTTTTAAAAAATAAAGCAAAGAACCTAATTATGAATCTTACAGCCCATAAAGGGAAACTGGCAAGTATTAACCTAACTAAAGCGACAACATGCTCGCAGATAAATAGACGAAGCTCGAGTAACATGTATTACGTTACGATTAGCTTATATTTTTTTTTTACTTGTCATGGGATATGAGGATAAAATACATCCGAAAGCAAAGCCTCTCATCGAGATATTGGAGGATTTGAGGAACGTAGAACCGCCTAATAATTTCTTCTGTTCCCAGGCCCACCCTAAACCGGAGTGGTAGCACCTGCTAGGGTCATAGCTATGAGCAAATAGCGAATCCCCAAAATAAAATCAAAACACTAGGAAAGTATAAATATACTTTTTATAATAAAAATAACAGCAATTCATATTTATAAAAACAAAATTACCAACAGTACATTTTTGTAGTGAAATTACCAGCAAAACAGTTTTATTTAAAAAACATATTTTATAATAAAATGACCAACAATACATTTTTATATTAAAATGAACAATAATATATTTTATAGTAAAGAAAACTACACCCGAACTCAAGTGGAACTCGTACATACAATCCGTTGCTAAGGATGCAGGTAAAAAGATTGGTTCCATGTATCGCTCCAGTAAGTACCTGAAAACTGCTATCATCTACCTTTACAGATCAGGCCAAAATGGAGCACTGTAGTCATATTTGGGCGGTAGCTGCCTGGACCTCACTCTCCATTCTTGATAGAGTTCAAAAGCTTATTCGAGCCCTTGTGCGTGACGAACTATTCTCTACCGTCCAACCTCTCTCACACAGGCAGGATGTGGCAAGCCTCTAACTGCTCTACCTCTACGGAAAGTGATCAGATAAACTACATTCCCTGGCCCCGTCGAAGCAAACCTTGACTGCAAAAACATGTCATGCCACATACATAGTAGCGAACAACCAACATTTCCTGCGTATCCCATCGGTGAGAAATAAGTTCCACTAGAACAGCTCCTTCCCACGATCCACTGCCCTATGGAACCGACTCCCAACAAGATGTTTCCCCGATCGCTACAATCATAACCTGTGCAAGGCTGGAGCAAATCGTTGTCTTCCACTCCTAAATACACACATATAGCCTACAAAAGTGACCTTCTACCAACAATACATTTTTATCGATAAATGACAATCAATACATTTTATAGTAAAATTGAAGACATGACATACATTGTCAAAGAAAGAAAGAAAGAAAGAAAAAAGAAAGAGAGAAAGAAAGAAAGAAAACTGAAAAACCTGAAATAATGTCATTCTCTTGAATTAATTATAAAATTTACAATTCGGCATTCAATAACCCCATACGAGATGATAAGAAAACAAAAACAGCCATTATCTTTTTACTAAGAGTGATAGTGTAATTTTGCCAACACATATTCGCATTACTAAGGCCAATCAAGACACGTAGCTGTCACACATATCTTTTATCTTTTAGGTTAACACAAAAATCTTGTTTTTAAGAAAAAAGAAAGTTGGTTGTTGATCAAAGAGGATCCCGCATAATTGTCTAATATCCGTTAATTAGGAAAAAATATCTGTTTGGATATGGTAAAGAGAATCTTCCTCCCGCGGCAGTGTAAATGGATAATTCAATAACAGTAAGAAGTTCTCTCTCTAACGACCATTGGCAAAATTCCTAGCAAATCGTATCTAATCTGCCACAAACTTCAAACAATTTTTTTTTCTGTTAAGCAAACATATTCGATATGCACATTGTTACAATAATAAAATACCAAGCGTTAAGTTTGAATAAACGTCGGATTCATCTTTGTTAAAGTATGTTATTTTAATGAATTTCCGTTTTACTCGAAAACCCAGGGGACGAAAAGATTTCAAACATAAAATATAATCCGCGGAAACAACACAACATAAACAAATGGATGGCCCAAATGATTCGTGGCCTCACAGCGGCAATCCTTTTATTGCCGAGTCTATCCAGTTTACAATTGGTACCTGTGAAATGCCGGGTTCTACTGACAGAAGAGACAGATATTGCTAAGCAATACGATAGCCTCGATAAATGTCATGAAGTACAAAGAATGGTACCTCATAATGGTATATATATATATATATATATATATATATATATATATATATATATATTTGTTTCGAGTAAAACAATAATTTATTTAGTATGACTTAAATTGATTATTTTGTCATTGTAAAATAACCACAACGGCAATAGTAATTCTCAGTTATTTTATTCTCGTACCAACGAGATACAAATACAAAAAAACACTTGGCCCTTGGCCACTAAGCTGTTCATATAATGCTGCAGAAAGTAACTTATGTAAATAACTAAGCCTGTGGAAGTCCACCATAATCTAATGAGACCTTCCATTTCTACTCTTCATGCCCCATCCCCCCTCTGATCACAAGACGGATTGACGTGGTCAGTTGAAAGTTAGCCCCAGAATATGTGTGCGATTGTCCTTGCATTTGTGGGGATATAGTTCAAAATGCTCGCGTTTTTCGATGTGGGCGTTAATTTAGTGTTGGTGTTCTCCAATATTATTTTGTATTGGGCCTACCCAATCCGCGGTGTCGTCAATTTCTATTTTTTCTGATTCATTACTCGCAGTATTGGGCTTATGTTGTATGTTGGGTGATAGGGGATTATAATCCGGGTCGATCCCCAGAGAGAATTCACCGGGTCGCTGCGCCGGGGACACGAGACCTGCAGATATCAACACGGAAAATAGATTAACCACATCTCGGCCAGAATCGAATGATAATGGGGTTCTGGCTGACATGTGGTCAATCTATATTCCGTGTTGATATCTTGAACCGACTATAAATCTGGGTGTCATGAGTTAGAGAGACTCGCTCCCTGGGTAGAATGATGTGGGACGTCAATAACTAGTTGGATCTCACGGAAGAAGCGACGATTGCGTAGAGGTACCCGA
Source organism: Acanthosepion esculentum (assembly GCA_964036315.1). Lineage (NCBI taxonomy): Eukaryota > Metazoa > Mollusca > Cephalopoda > Sepiida > Sepiidae > Acanthosepion > Acanthosepion esculentum. Next base: position 113,732,765 of record OZ038475.1, read on the forward strand.
TTGCTTCCATCCACCCGCACACGGTACTGCCGGTTACCGAGTATCTCTGCGATTCACTATGTTTTCGTTCACCGACAAAGGTAAGAGGCATCTTGATTCTGGATCTGAACACATTCGCCAAGTTATAATTCCCGAAGTGGGCGACAATGTTCGTTGTGAAAGTATTCGTTTCGCATGTGGCTTTTAGTCATTGCCGCCTCTCGCAGTTCACCAATTTCTCTCCACTGTTTACGTAGCTGATATTTGTCCCGTGGGACAGGGAAGTGGTATTTGATAACACGACCGTATAACATCATAGCAGGAGGCAAGCCAATATCCTGAACAGAAGTGTTGCGTTGGGTCAGGAAAGTACGGGCTACACGATCGTGACACAACCGACCACAGCTGTCCGTGTCGTCTGCAAGTATACGCTTAGCAGTTTAGACGACCAGTTCTAGCCGGCCATTGACGTGTGGGTAGGAAGCCGACGAAGTAGGTTTCCGTATTCCCCAGTTCTTAAGTAACGATTCGTATTCTTTGGAATGAAAAGGTGGTCTCCAGTCGGAAGAAAATTCTTCAGATAAACCATATGTTCAGAAGGTCTCTGGGTGTCGCATACTGCCCCAGAATTCCCAGATAACATTAAGACCACTTCCACCCAACCAGTGTACTTATCTGCGTATATAACATAATTTCTACTATGTATATCGAAAAAGTCAATCACGGTTTGTCGGAATGGAAATTCAGGGCTAGGAAGCAGTATCAAGGACTTCTTAGGCTGTGACGGAGCATACGAATAATATATCTGGCATTGGGCTCTGGCCTGCCGGATGCTGGCATCCAAGCCATGCCAAAATAGGCGTTGTGTCGTATTTGTTAGCATGCCATGTACACACTGGTGTACAGAATGTAGGGATTGAAGTACTTCTTCACAAAGTTGTCGAGGTGTAAGGATCTTATTCTCTTTGATCTGTACTCCTTCGACGCAGTACAATTCCTCGGACATGGGCCCAAACCGATAGACCACCTACATGACGTCATGGCTTGATTTAGGAAAACTAGTCCGTATATATTCCCTCAGAGTCCGACATTTTCACCAATGGCTACTGCGACAATGATTCTATCCCATATGATAGCCCACAATCTGTGGTCATGCACGTATTTGGACATGAATACAGCCTTGATTGAACTGTCGATTGGTTCGACTGCTTCAGTTTTAGTCGCCTCCTAGAATGACCGTCTACGCTTCTGTTGCATATGTGCAGATGATATTTGGGGATGTTATATCAAGTCTACTAATGTAATCCATGCTGTATACCAGCAGGCGCAGTCGCAGTCGCAGTCGGGTGAAGTTTTCCAGGGATTTGTTTAATGCTGAATCTCTACATTAGTGAACGTTTCTTCAAATTAAAGAGATGTTGGTTTTTTATGTTCTCGAGGGCTCGATCTGACAAAATGTTTGAGTGGTTAATGGTCAATAGACACTAGCAAATCTGGGCATCCCAATATAAACATCCGACATTATTCTAGTCCATAGCCAAGAGCCAGAGTTTCAGCTTCGACTTGTGCATAGCGGGATTCTGCGTCGTTGCTAAAGCGAGATCCGGGCAAAATAATTTTTCAGTGAACATTACTGCAATTTGGGTTCGTTTCACCAAGGCAGTTATATTGTTTTTGAAAAAGAATGTAGCCGATTCTTGCAGTAATCTGTTGAAATGCATGTCGGATTATTTGTATCTTGAACGTCTTGACTCAGTCCTCAATTTTTAGCACGATTACTCGCATCGACTCCTCAAAAATTTGATTAAGCCTTTCACCACAGCTTGCGAGATTGCATAAAATACCTAAGTCACCAGTCCAAACCAGACTCCCGTGATACTTGTGCGCGTAGGAAAGTGAAGGATGGCCTCAGTTATTTTCTTCTTTAGCTTCCCACAATCGGCTCTTATTAAGAATCCGGCAAACTCTACCTCATTCTCTGTGAAATGGAATTTGTCAGGGTTAAAAACATTCTCATTCTTCCCACAGTGGGTTATATATTCTGTTGTGTGCCAGGACGAGTTCTCTATAGAATCGTCCCAAATGAGGCTATCGTCTATGCAATGCGTTTTTCGAATCTTGTCCACTGTAATATAGTCGAAACGACGCGTATATCAGTCTCCAGACGTGTTAAATCCCTGGGGAGTACGAATATATATGTAGCAGCCCCATTCAGTGATAAATGCCGGGCATATTGTGCGTCTGTGGAAAGTGTTAATCTGTGGTACCAGTTCCAGAACAGTTTTCTTTGTCTGAGCCGGAACGATGGAGACCTGATTAAATGGGGATAGGGTGTGATGAATTTCCCTCATAGAATCAGTATTCAGTTCTTGTAAGTCAATCGTGCGTCTGAGGGAGCAGTCTTTTTTGGGTGCGACTACCATCCTTGAGCACTAGTTTGTAGGAGTGCCAACTGGCACTGGTTCAATTATACCTAAGGCAACGTCCCAATCGATGTCTTGTTTCAGTCTTTTCTTCTAATGGTAAGGAACAAGGAGCAGTGTGTGGACCGCTGATGGCATCGTATCAGGGAAAAAGTTAATGTCCAATGGCTTTCCTATCGTGATCTCTAAAGTTTCGTGTGGGCATGTATTAAATGCGCTGGACTTGAAATTGTCACGTGTCCATCGTTCTAGTAGGTGCCTTTTGGTTTCCGTCGAGATGGTACAAGGCATCGCTGGAATGGGTTTTCTGCGTGGGCATGTCACAGGGCATTTTCCTTTGCGCCCTTCAACAAGTTGAGCTGTGATGTCTGGGCTGGGAAATCAGGTCCTTCATGGTAGATTCTGATAAGAAAAACCAGACGTGTTGTTTAAAACTTACACTGCCTGTCGTGTCTTCTCCGGGCTAATTCTTATATACATGAACAACACGGCCTTTATATGTTGATTGTCTGTGATGTCAAGTAGCTCGCTGAACCTGATTAGTTTTAATATCTCTGGTCATCTCAAGTTCGAGTCCCTATCGATAAACGCGAGGATGCGGTAACTACCGTGGCTAATTGGGCCAGGATGGTGCGTCTAAACGAAGCGTGGGTTTGATGGATTATAGTCCCTTATGTCAGTTATGGCGGTGGATCTGGGAAACCTTCAAATTGTTTTCCATTCCACACAAAATGAGGCACAGCATCGCGCGGTGTCAAACCAGCTTTACGGCCCCGTTTTGATCTGCCAGCATAGCGGATAGCGCGGTTGGGGGCACTTTCAGACTAGTGTTTGAGAAAGTGAATCAATCACGCCCTGTCTCGCACCTTGTTAATCTGTTCGTGATTACAATTTCAATTTTAGTATATTTCTGGTATACCCTTTTTACGTGACCCCTAATCCCGAAATTATGACATACCTGTTTAGTTGCAAGGCGATCTCTCTTCATCGATCCACCTGGGTAGAATGTCTCCCCGCAACCCACACGAGGATTCTTATTCGGCGAAGAAGCTGGCACATTAGTTCTTCGGAGTTGTCGAAGCGTACGGTGTTCATGGATAGATATCTGTAGGTCTATTTTGTGGGTTGGATGTTTGCATCGCGTTAGGGGTTCTGTCCCTCCGAAGTGCGACAGTTTCTCTTTGTAGTTCTATCATTTGTTGCATGAGTTGAGAAATCAAATCGAGGGTTCCGCCTGGTGCAGATGCCATGTCTTATTTTATTGAGATAGTGTTCCATATATTCACCAGATCCCATTCACAGTGCCATGTAAAATAATCACAACGGCAATGTTAGTAGTAATTCTCAATTACTTATCTTCGTACCAACGAGATACAAATACAAAAATACATTTATCCCCTGGTCACTCAGCTGTTTACATAACGCTTGACGAGGCAACTTATGTCTGCATGTGAAAGTTCCCCATTTCTAGCCTAAGACGCAGTAAGAGTATAGAAAAGGTCATAGTAACTGACGAGTAATCACATTGCTACAAAAAAAAATGACATAGTGGGCACAACATTATAATTGACGTTCTGTTGTGTCATGGAAAATTTTGATCTTTGATACTGTTAAGGGGTCTCCCCTTTTTCACACAAATGGACTCAACCGAGGTATACATATACTACCACCAGTGAATACCCGACGGTACGTTAAGACAGTCGAGAAGTCAGTACGCTGAGTAGTTTCAGAGTAGTATTAGAAGAGGGTAACACAAGAGTCACTGTCACAGCACCTAAACTCAGTAAGAAGTCATACCGCGATACTTCAATACCAAGACTGTATATATATTATTGCTATTAACCCGCATTCCTGGATCTACTAACCCGTATTACCAGTTTGTATTATTACGTTAATACATTTATTTTCCTTATCTATTCCTGGCGTTTGTTATTTATTGATATCGGATTTCATCTCAGAATTCACAACAGATATGAAACTGGATCAAACGTGTTGAAGAAAACTTAATCATTTCAAATTACCTTCCTGGATAGTTCAGATATATCCTTTAAGTTCCATGACATTGAGTCTAGGGTGTTCCTTAGAATTCATCAATATACAGACAGTTGAAGCGAGAGAGAAATTATTTTCTTTGCAAATGCAGTAGAATTTAATTGAAAAGATATTAATTGTATTACTATAATCAAATCTGACTAGACTTGGAAATTAAAATTAATTAACATACCCGTCAAAAGATGAAGTGATTTGAAAATATTTTTCGGAAAATAGCTTTACAGTGCGTGGATATTTTCGTGGGTATTTTCGCCAGATTAAAGAAATATTGCAACATAAAGTTGGAAGGAATTTAAGAGAAAAACGTATTTTTTATTTGTGTGTGTGAGAGAGAGAGAGAGAGACAGAGAGAGAGAGAGAGAGAGAAAGGGCGTATGTGTGTGCGTGCACACATTTATTTAAATATTAATTTTAGAAAAGTTTTTATGTTGAGAACCTTTCAGTACTATATATATATATATATATATGTGTGTGTGTGTGTGTGTGTGTGTGTGTGTGTGTGTGTGTGTGTGTGTGTGTGTGTGAAGTATAAGTAGTTTCTTTGTACAATTTACATACATTTTTTATTGTTTCTCTCCCACCTTTCTATTTCTAGAAAGACATTTTTATCACTGGAAAATATGCAGAATTCTTTTCTCTTATAACCGTAATGGTTCTGCCTAATTTAGTTAAGGCATAAGAAATGGTCTCGAAGGTACCTCCGATGATATACGAAGTTTGAAGCCGTGTTCTCTATATTCCCATTGGAACGGCACCGTCTACTCTTTCATAGTTTTTTCTCCTGTCTATTAAAAAAATAGGCACTCTTGCTACTGCTGATTCTTTGGGAACATTGCGAACAAACATTACGTCTCTTTCTTTCTGGTTATTCTTAAGTCTCTGTTCATCATTCCTTTTGCAGGAATCGGTATTATTGTCTTGTAAGCTTCTTACAATGAGCCTCATCCTGAACAAATTTTCCATGTATATAGCTTTGTGCCAAATTCGTACTGGGCTGAAATACGTGTTCTATTCTGAAGTTTCCGCAAGGTCTACTAATGTTACGGAGTACGTAAGCAAGAGGAAATAGCAAACGCTAACATACTGGTCAGAACTTTATTAACCTGAACTGAGTGGGAACGGTTTGAATACCGTGAGCATGAAATCCGTACATTTTTCTTCATCATTTCACCCCAGGTAAGGCAACAAAGTCACTAACACGGGGGTGGGCTATTGAGCGTGAAAGAATATAAGAAAAATATTATTAAGGGGCGAGAACAATAAAAGAAGAGAAATTAAGAACACAGAAGATAACGATTGGTATTGCATTTCAAATTCCACAGTATTCCTTACACCAAAACACCACATTTTTACTTACCATTTTTACTACAGCCACCATAATACATCAGTTTCTGTGAAGTCCTAAATAGTCCCCATATGTGCAATTTGTCTGTGAGAGTGGGGATTATAAATAACAAACCACAAAGGAAAGTTCATTAAAAGAATTACGATGAAAGTATTTATCGAAAAGGTTATAAAAAAAGGTTTACAATGGACTGAAGCCGGGAACTAGTAACATTACAGATTCTTCTTTGGATTTTATCAAGGGTCTCTAAATATGCAGCAGGTGCATCGGACAATATGTAGCAACACTATTCTATGCATGGACGAATGACAGACTTGTAAATATATAAGATAGATTCGAACGAGAGTGATGGCTTTAATATAAATATTAATTAATAGTTTTAATATAAGACCGAAAAACGTGCGAAAACACTGTTGCAACAGCCGAGAGTTCAAGATGGCTTCCTTCTTCAGCTTTCATACCGTCGTTTCAGCAGAGAGAGTCAAATCACCACATGATATGTAGCCAGGCGACCGGTTGACATCCGTTCTCAGTGGATCTTATTGGGTTTGTTAACGCTTTTTCTCTCTCTATCACTGCGGCAACAGAAGATTTGTTAAGGAAATTACCTTTTAGAAAACGAACACGTAACATAGAATTGTTACTATTTTGAAATTCAATTAATCATATTTGCTTATGTAATATTTTATTTAATATGCCTTCCAAAAGCTAAACAACGTACTAAGAAGCACTAAAATTTCGTTAGAACAAAAAAGAACTGTTACGTAAAATCAATCTTCTGGTATAGCAGTTAATGCCGGACAATTTAGGCACATATGAAGAGAAAACTAAGGCAACAGAAATATTGTTCTACAGTAGGATGCTGAGAATTCCATGGACGAAACGCGTAAGGAAAATTAAAAAACAAAACAAAACGGACATTTATACTCACAATCAGATATAAACAGCTGAAATTTCTTGGATATATAATGAGGAGAGAGGGCTTAGAGAATTTGACACCCACAGGGTGAAGGAGAGACAGGGAGAGGCAGCGGGTCAATTAGCTGGCGAGTGAATGAATAGTGGGACGGTGTTTGGGAGATTTGGCAAAGGGACAAATTTTGCTAAGGACTACAATGGATGGGAAGTTGTGGGGATTGAAGCAAAAATATTTTGTGATATCTTGTAAATTCCAGGCAATTGTAATTACTCATGAGATTTTTTTGAAGATGTGTTTAAACGCTAACCAGAACGATGAAAAACATTATTTCGATTAAATCAATGTATAATAGTGCGATCTCTTTACGTCTAGAACCAGACAGAGATTATAAATTACGCTGTCATGTTGTTGTTTTTTTTTGGGGGGGGGACGTGAATTTCCTCAGTTATTGCCAAATATGAGATTTATATACGCATTTGTTACGATAATTTCCGTTGAAGTGATTTATTATCTGCATTCAAAGGATCACCCATCTCTGTTGTTGCATCAATAGATTTGTAATTTAAAAGATAAGCTGATGATCAATGTAAAATTCTCAACCTAAACTCTTATCAACTGGTTGGTTTTGTTTAGCAGCAAATCAACTTCTATGGGTTATTTAATACTGAAATCTAAATATTTTTTGCATATAATTTTTTATTTTATGTGTGGAGATAATTGTTTAGTGATACAAGTCTTACTAATTAACCCATAGCTGGGGGAGAAGAGGTGAGTTCATACATTTCCCAAAGATATTTGCATGTAATATAACGAACCCAACCCAAATATTTGTATCATCAGCATAGATAACGAGTTGAGAACTGATGACACCAGTCAGGTCGTTAATGAAAATTAGGAACAATGATGAAAATTAATGATTGCATTATTAAGAAGCCACAGCTATGGATTACCTAGTAGAGCAGGCTGAGCTCTTCAGGCTTGTTTGGAAAAGGAAGTTAAATAGAAAATCATTAGCATAGGAACAAGTGGTCGTCTTAGGGGAGGAAAATCTAAAATTAACTAAACCTATTCAGTAATAACTGTTAGTACGTCGGTGGTTGAGCTGGAGAAGCGAAATTTATATTGTTGGAACTGGATTAATAATTCCGAACCAATAACCATTACTCAACCCCCACACACCTGGTATTACGAAGTAGTCATCCATCTAGGTAATGACCAGACTCGACGTTGCTTAACTCCGGCGAACTTACTGGAACCGGTGTTTCAATGTGATGTGGCCGTCAGCCCGTTGCAACTGGTTTCAAATAATTAGACATATTTATATATAAGATAGGTTTGACTTTATCATCTGATCACTTTACCATTAAATTCTCAGTATAACTTGCCTTTAAAATAATCTCATCCTTTTATTTCTTATTTTTTATCATTTCACCTCAAGTACGGCAATAAAGCCACTAAGACACAAGAGGTAACTGAGTGTGAGAGAATATGAAAAAAATATTAAATAGAGAGAACAATAAAAAGAGCAGGAATAAAACAGACAGAAAATAACGATTTACACTACTTTAAAATTTTTTAAGATCAAGCTGACAGCTGAAGTAAATAGCCTGAATTTCACAAGCGAGAAGTGCGCGAGAAGAAAGAGTTAGCATAGAATTTACGGTTGCATCTAGCCATTTTAACTGTAAAAAGATGAGACACTGCCACCAATCTAGTAGTAGGCTTAAATTCATTAAATCTACATACCAAAGAGGAAAGAAAATCAGAACAGGCCGAGATACCAGGTCAGGGCCAATAATATTGCAAATTCTTCTGTACTTAATCAAGAATCTCTAAATACGTAGCAGAAGCACTAGGCATGATGTGACAGCAATATTGAATGCATAGGCATGTCGTAGCCTTTTAAATGTGTAGGATAGATTCTAGAGGAAAAAATTGTCTAGCACGACAGATTGAATCAAGTTTCCTAGCATTAGATCTAGCAATTAATTCATTATAATATTTCCACCTAATGTCAGCCGAAAACGTTAGCACGAGAAGGCGCAATGAAACATTTTCCTGCGGGTTAGCATGAACTATGCCTGATGGAAGTCAAATATGTTCTCTCAGACCATTAAAAGAGAGCAGTTTCGTTCTGGAGATATTAGATTGACAAGCCACTTCTTAGCTTAATAAACAACAGATTGCATGTCATTATCTAGTTCAACCGCCTATTTGACCTTATCGAACCGATCAGATTTTCCATTTTGAAACGAGTAAATATTTGTATCATCAACATAAATAACGAGTTGAGAACTGATGACACTAGTCAGGTCGTTAATGAAAATTAGGAACACTGATGAATATTAATGATTTCATTATTAAGAACCCGGCAAACTCTACCTCATTCTCTGTGAAATGGAATTTGTCAGGGTTAAAAACATTCTCATTCTTCCCACAGTGGGTTATATATTCTGTTGTGTGCCAGGACGAGGTCTCTGTAGAATCGTCCCAAAGGAGGCTATCGTCTATGCAATGCGTTTTTCGAACCTTGTCTACTGTAATATCGTCGAATCAGTCTCCAGAAGAGCTAAATCCCTGGGGAGTACGAATATATATGTAGCAGCCCCATTCAGTGATAAATGCCGTGGCATATTGTGCGTCTGTGGAAAGTGTTAAGCTGTGGTACCAGTTCCAGAACAGTTTTCCTTGTCTGAGCCGGAACGACACAACCTTTATATAAAATTAGTTGTCTGTGATGTCAAGTATTCGAATACTAGTTGGCTGGAAGTACTCGTCCGGGCACCTGAGTAGTTTTAATACCTCTGGTTAAATCAAGTTTGAGCCCTTGTATCGGTAAACGCGAAGATGCGATAACTACCATGCCTAACTGAACCAATCTGCGTGCGTCTAAACGAAGAGTGGGTTTGATACATTATAGTCCCTTCTATTGTCAGTTACGGCGGTGGATCTGAGACACCTTCAAATTGGTTTCCATTCCACGCAAGATAAGGTACAGCACCGGGCGGTTTCAAACCAGTTTTACAGCTCCGTTTCGGTCTGCCATCATAGCAGATAGCGCGGTTGGAGGAACTTTCAGACTTGTGTTTTGGAAAGTGATTGAATCACGCTCTGTCTCTCACCCTGTTACATAATAATAATCTTCTAGTTTGTTGACATTTTCCCTCTTTGCTTATTGGCGTAGAATAATATCTACTGTTACCATAGCAACCTTTTAAGAAAGGTATATCAGGCTGCGTAACCAATAAATATCTAGAGTCACACGGTATTTTGCATTTTAGATAAGGATATAATTTGTTTTTTAAAATTACTTATCATACAGATCTGAAAAATAATTCTCTTGAAAACAACAGGAAGAGATAATTTTCGGTTAACCAGTATATCTCTTGATCTGGCATCTTTGAGTTCACATTCAATTGCTTTTTAACTTCCCTCCTCCTCATTTAAATGACCTTACTTTTCTCCTTTGTTTATACAATTTCAATATATCTTCTTCATCATCATCATCATCATGTTCTTCTTCTGCTTTTTCATTTTTCTTCCGCATCATTTTCCTCCTCCTCCTCTTCTTCTTCTTCTTCTTCTTCCTCTTCTTCTTCTTCTTCTTAAATCGTTTTCCTTTTTTCTATACTTCAGATTCATTTTTTCTTCTTCCTCTTCGTCTTCTTTCGCTTCTGCTTTTTCACCTTACCTGTCTCGTTATTCCTTTCCTCTTCTTTTTTCTTCTTTTTCTTCCATTTCTTCTTTTTCCTCTTTTCTCTCTCTTTTTCTTTGTAATTTCCTTCTTCTTCCTTTTCTTATTTCCTTCCTTCCTTCCTTCTTCTTCTTCTTCTTCTTCTTCTTCTTCTTCTTCTTCTTCTTCTTCTTCTTCTTCTTCTTCTTCGTGCAATAAAATTTAACCATCGCTATGGATCAAGTGAGAGCATCTTTTCAACATTTTAGCTACCCTGTTTGTTTGTTTGTTAAGAATATGCCGACTGCATTCTTTCCACGTATAAGATGACCTTTAAATCCCCCAAATCACCCTTATAAATTGGGGGTCGTCATATACTACAATTCTAAAAAAGAAATCTGAAACTCTGAGGGACGTTTGTCGGTAGGCTAACCTCTGCCTTGGTGCAAATAACCAATCATTATTCATGAAAAGATTCGCATTATCAAGTAAACTGATAATAAAAGTAATAAAACCATTTCTAACTCATATTACTGGCACAAGTTCATAATAAATTGCCTATTTGAAGAATAATTCCATATCAATGAAATCAACATGTATCCATGCAAGCTCAGCTTAGAAAATATAAACATCAAGTTATGACTGCGGATAAAGAAATGTTGAAATTACTATTACTTCTGCTTCGTTTTTCTTTCCTTTTTTCTATACTTCAGATAAATTTTTCTTCTTCCGCTTCTACATTTTTCCTCTTGCTCTTTTCACTATTCTTTTTGCTCATCTTTTTTCTCCTTTTTCCTCTTCTTTTTCTTCCATTTCTTCTTTGTCCTCTTCTTCTTCCTCTTCTTTGTCCTTTTCTTCCTTTCTTTTTTCTTTCTCTTCTTCTTCTTCGTGCAATAAAATTTAACCATCGCTATGGATCAAGTGACAGCATCTCTTCAACATTTTAGCTACCCTGTTTGCTGTCAAGAATATGCCGACTGCATCCCGGCACATAGGGGTAATATCTACCAAAACGTGCGCCCTGTTTGCTGTATCTATGTCTACTTTCCACTACGCCATCATCTCGTGTAGTTTCGTGCAAATCATAGCTGTCTTGACGCCCATACAAACCAGTGTTCAACTTTCCAACTCACCTGCAAATAGGAACTCTCTCTACTTTTGAGACTCTCCTGCTAATCAGGCCAATGCCTACACTTAGAATTTAGCTCAAAATGAACCTATGTCTGCATCTTTTTGAAAAAGTTAGACATTCTTGTCAATCTGTTTGGATTCAAATAGTGAGAGTAATCCTTTCTCTAATATTTGACAGTATTTTGGACCATTCAACCACTCGTCAACAAGAATCGGCTCAGATTTCCCTCCAAACTAGACAGCGCCCCACAACATTACTTTAGACCCTCCATTTTTCACGGTCCCTCGCAGACATTCAATGTTCCAAGTCTCATTCTGATTTTTCAAAACCTGTCTCGAATTCGAATGTTGGCAGAATTTGCTTTCATCTGACCAAATGACAGACTGCCAAAATTCATAATCTTTATTCTCGAATTCTCTCGCCCAGTCCGTACGCCTATTCCTATTAACCCCTGGAAGCAAGGACTTCTTTCTTGCAACTCTTCTTCGATAGCCTAGTTCTTTCAGTCTTTCTCATCGCATTCCATTCTGTTGCCGACATCTTGATGCACCTACGATGGTTTCTGATGACTTCCTTCTTCAGCGCCCTTTTTGTTCAATCAGACTCGATGCTTGGTCTTCCTGAACGTTGTTCCACGTGACAATGGCCTTTTTTATTAAATTCCTTGACAATAGTATTAACTGTTTGATGATTAACCTGGAAAAACCTAGCAATCTCCGTATTTGACTTGCCACACTGATGCTATCCTATTATTTGCCCTCGTTGAAATTCACCAATTTCCTTCCACGAATTTTCATCGTTCATAAATGATAGTAGCTTGATACTAACACGGCATTGTCTGAAAAAAAAGAAGAGACGTTATTACACAAGCCAAAATTGATGTAATCAAGGGTGGCTAAAAACCTATCATAGCCCACTGTAAATATCTTGACAAAATCCAAAGAAGGATATCTAATATAATCAAATAATCTTTTCGACAAATATTTTTAGGGCAACTGCTCTAATGAGCTTTGTTCCCCTGAATTTAAACGTGCTACTTGAGTGGCATCTAGGTCGCACCCTTTTACTGTTGAAATGTTCTGCTCCAACAGTTTGTTTTTTCGCACTTCCCACCTGTGGAACTCTTTTCCATTTGCTTGCTTCCCTGATAACTACAATCTTCAATCATTTTAATGCAACATTAATCGCCATCTTCTGTCTTCTTGGATCCCGTTTATCTTCTGTCGTTTTATGAATGGCCCCCATTCACAGTATTCCTTTTTTACTTTCGCTCCGTGTAACACCCTGTGTACTAGTGTCATCTCTGTCTTGCTTGGGTGAAATGATTTTTTTTAAATGGTGGTTTTCACTGAATATACAATGACAGTAAGTTTTCTTAAAACTACAGCACGCTGATTGTTGATCTACGTGTGAGTTAAGCTGTTGTCTGGATGATTTCAAATCTTCCTTGGATTTTCTTTACTTTGCTCCATAACTTCCCTAAATATCTTCCTAACGAAGATGGAAAGGATATATACGAGTAATTCGCAGTCTGTATTGACACAAACGGGAGAGTGAAACGAGAATATATTTGCTAATCGGATTTACGAGAATTAGAAAATTTACCATGATTTATTATGTGCAGCTGTAACCTTTAAAATATACGCTACGCTTATTACAGAAAAATCTGACAGTAATATAAGACAAGGTGATCAAAGACAGTCAGAATAAAGACTGACCATAAATAAGTCAAATTATAATGCATCGTGGTGAGTAAAAGCGGCAGCTAACACCAAGAGTTACATATCGGTAATGTCAAAATCAGACAAGTGAAGATATTCAACAAGCTGGAAAATAAAAAACGATGTCTTCCAAAAGCTAAGCAAAAGATTAAAGAACAAGAATATCTGGTAAAACACAAAGAAAACAAAAATTGACTGTTATAGGTCCTACTGCATGGCAGTAGATGTTGGAGAATCTCTTCAAATATGAAAAAGAGCCTAGAGACAGCAGAAATGTCCTTCTACAGAAAGATGCTGAGAATACTATGAACTGAACATGGGAGCAATGAAGACGTTTTAGAGAAAATGAAAACAAAAATGACACTTAACATCCAAAGGAGACAGTTGAAATTTCTAGGGTACATAGGGATAAAAGAGAAAATGTGATACTCGCAGGACATATAAAAAGCAAGATGGCCAAAGGAAAGCAAAACATAACCTACCTAATGATTTTGTTAAATGGTTAACAGAACAGGGATTAGGGGTGATAGCGAAAATACAAAATTTCCTAAGAGCTACAAAGGACAGGAATTTGTGCAGATCCATGATCGTCCACGTCATGAAGGGACACGACACATCGTAGAAACAGTAACACCAAAATGTGAAGGTACAAAGAAATAGCAAAATATGTTTTGTTTTTCTTTTTTTTTCCAAAAGTGGGTAAGATACTGAAGCACCAAAAAATGGGAATATAACATGAGAACCGAAGAAATGACTTCTGAATTCCAATGTAATGTCTGCTCTATTTTATAAAGGGTAAAAACTAAACAATTTCTCTCAAATACCAAAAACAAAATACAAGGCATCTGAGACGCAGGTGAATGTTACGAAACTCCTGACATATCAAATTTGAAAGATGATACAAAGTAAAAAAAGAAATATTGAAAATAATCAGAAAGAGACATGAGTAACTTGGGGTACATATAATGAAGAAATAATGTTTGTTGAATCGAACACAAACACAGGTCATATCGAAGATATTTTGTTTAATGTATGGAGTTATCTACTTGACACTTTTGAGTAAATGTATAGAGGAACATGTATATACTCGTATTCGATGATAACCTTCTACTAGGGCGACTAGCCAATTTGCTCAGCAGACCTTAGTTTCTGGGTAAGAGTGTTATCAACAATGTGAACAAGGCCACCACGCTCGGCTACGATGTTTGTGACTTCGTGCTAGCACAGCTATCGACAGCCCGCAAGATGTCCGTCTACCCAATTTCACTCGCAAGGTTTTCAGGCATTTTCCAAAGGTACCACACACTGGGATCGGCCCCTCCAGTCCAATAACATCAGGAAGTCTTCCTGACAAATCGACCATGGTGAAATTCGAACTTGGGTCTCATGGTCAAAATGCGAACGTTCTAACCACTCGGCCACGAGGCTATATGGATGAACATATACCTCAATGAAAATCAGTGGTCATAAATGAACAGGTAATGCTGACAGTAACAGAAATGATGAAGCTATGGAGAATCATCATGAGCACCCATTCCCTGAGAGAATATGACACGTAGAAAGTAAGATGAAGACAGGTGGCAAAGTTTAACAAACGTAACCGCAACAATAGGTGTGTCATAAGAACAGTTTTATGTTCTCATAACACTGCTAAAGATTAGCGAGAAGATATATGCATTTTTTTACTCGAGAAGTGACAACAAAAATGTTAAACACTTTTTTTTTTATTTATTTGCCAGCTTTTCATATCGATTTAATTCCCCGCAGACTTTATTGTTGTTTGCAATGATTTGATCTGGTCTCCTACGACATTTATTGAAACATTGCATGGAGTAAATGTTATAGAGTCATCTGATTTTCATTATTACCAATTCTCTTAATCAAGGCGACTAACTTTGTTGCAGCGTATCATATATAATTTACAAGTTGCAAACATTAACTGGCTGATGAAATTTAATCTTGTTTCTCTCGAGATTCAACAGCAAAATCCAATGGTTGTGTGATGCAATCGATCCTGATCCGTCATCTCGACTTCAGTCACATTGTCACCAACATGACGTTCCTTCCCTCTGTTATTTCTACAAATATTTTCATGGCAACTTTTCGGATTAGTCTTTTTTAACTAGTGGCCCAGCTACAAGAATTTAAGCGTGCTACTAGATTGACAATATTTTACTGTTGAACTAGCTAGATTCAACCGC
>OZ038475.1:113750709-113760709 GCA_964036315.1 Acanthosepion esculentum
TTCTCCAAAACGAAACTGTTCTCTTTTAATCGTCTGAGAGAACACTTTTTAACTTGCATCGGCATGGCTGATGCTAACCTCCACGAGAGTGACGCATGGATTCCGCTGACATGAAGGGAAAAGAGTATATTATATCAAATGCTAAGTCTGCAGCTAGGAAAGTTACCTCACTGTATCGAAATAGAAAATTTTTCACACCAGAATCAATCTTACATATTTGTAAGTCTACCATTCGTCCTAGCTTTGAATATTGCTGTCACATCTGATCTGATGTTCCTGCTATATATTTACAGATCCTTGATAAAATCCAAATGATAATCTGCAATGTTATTGCTCCTCTCCTGGCATCTCGGTTTGGGTCTCTTTCCCACCTCTGTAATGTAGCTTCCCGGTGCCTTTTCTATAGATACTTTCATGGTAATTGTTTCCATGTACTTTCCGCTATCTTACCTAGATTTTATGAAAGTAAGTTCTATGCTAGCAGTTTCTTCTCTCGCACTTCTTGCTTGTGTATTTCTCTTCCGGATTATCGCTTCTCAGTCAAATTTGATGTTCAAAAATTTACATGCAATGTCAATAATTATATTCTATCTTCTTAATTCTTGATCTTTTATTGTTCTTTATGCTTAATAGTATATTTTTCTCATACTTTCTATCACTCAGTAACGTCTTTCGTCTTAGTGGCTTTATTGCTTTGCTTGGGGCGAAATGATTAAAAATGTATTAATATCCAATCTAAAAATGAATCAAAATCCGTATACTAATTACATGATTCTAAAGAAAATGAATCCGGTATTTAATACAGGACTATAAAAATTCTGGAATTAATTATAATGTAACACCTAGTTTTGCTGCCTGGTTTTGGAGACATGGTTTCCTAGGAAATTAGGGGTTGCTGATTTAAAAAATGGAATCCATTTTGATCTATTCACATCAAAATTATTCACAAACTCAAATTTCTCTTTTTCAACATTTCCGGTACTCTCAGCGTTTATAAGGATACATTTTGATTCATCAAATGCAGACCCCCTGCTTTGAAGACAATGTCTTTTAAATGAAACTAGGAACGTGAAACAAAATTTATGATTTAAGTATCTTCTTTCTAAATAAATAAACGGCAAATTCTGTCTGTTCATCTGTACTTCTGAAAACCCCTCTAACACGGGCCACACTTGCTCTACATAAATATATTATACATTTTTGGAATTAAGATGATCCCGGGATTGTAAATCTACCCATCATCTGGTGTTTTAATATCCATCATTAAGATTTGTATCCAAATGAGGATGGAACAGTTAAAAATTTAAATGTTAAAATAATTTTTTTTTTTAATGTGATTGTAAAAGTTTTCAATTTATATTCAATTTAATGTAAGAGTAAAACTTTGTGAATTCAAAAAAATTGTTTTAAATTCAGTTCAAAATATCTCAAAATCTTTGCGATTTTTGCTAATCAGTTTTATTTCTTCAAAATGCCAAGGAATCAGAGTTAGCTGAGAGGTTTCGTGGCGTTTGGTTTTGAAGTTCAACGGAGTTTGTGATTTGAAGAACTCAATTTTCAGCCTAAATTGTAAGTTCGGCTCAAATCGGACTTTCAGCCCAAACTGGTCTTTTTAGACCGAATCAAATTTAAAGTGAGGTTTTGAATTTCCATGGAGTCAGTTGAGGAATTCAAAGTTGTTTCTTCAAAATTATAATTAGTGTTTTCAAAGTTGGACCAAAGGCCACTCAAGTTTTGGGTTGGATTCCCAATTAGCCCTCCACAAAGTGCGACTTTTAAGCAAATTATTTTTTTTAAAAAGCATCAAACTTAAGCAACTTTCTCCATTTTCAATCAAACTCCTTTTAAATCTCATGTCTTAAATACAAATAGATGTTAATAAACAACACATTTTGTGGCCCTTTACATCATACATCGCTCATATTCGTGGGATTTGATGTATTTGTCTGCAGATATTCCCACGCTGTCATTGATTCACTACGACTCATTGCAAAACAGATAAGACATGTTTTCTTTAATCTTTAATTTCTAATGCACTCTTAATGTTGTAATGGATTAAGATCGCTTTTTGTTAAACATGGTCAAATAACTGTAGAAATTAATTCATGGTATATATATATATATATATATATATATATATATATATATATTATGAAACTTTATCAGAGTTCAATACCCGGTTAAGACAGTGGAGAACTTTCAGAGGAGAATTAACAGGAGATAACTGATAACTGACATCCATTACGTAGAACAGTCTACCCCAGTGAGCGAAATAAAGGGTTCAGTTCGACATTCCAACCACATGAAACTTTCTCAGGTGCAACCTGAAGGCGCTTACTTTATAACTGTTGACAATTTCTTAAAATGCCTTTCTCATGTAGCAACTCGCTTGAATATCTGTTTTGTATTTAAAAAATATGACCTGTTGTGACAGAAGAAAATGCAAAAACAGCTTTGATATCTACTATATTTGTGGATGCTACACTTGGCAGCGAAACAAAATCAGCGATTTTGTGAAGAAAGCTTACCTTACTTACTTTGGTGTGAAATGGATGATAAATACAAAACCGGAGCAATCCGTATTGTGTGAAAAAACATGTATTGAAACATTGTGACGGTGGAAAAAGGGTCAAAGAAATAACGTAATCTATGTCATTCAATGAAATCATCATGACGACTGCTGCTTTTGCCGGCGTGATATATTTGGCTTCTGTTCTAAGTGTCACATCGTTTATCCAAATCTGCCATCCGCTGTTCAACCTGTACCACACTCGGATAATTTGCCACCATCACAAAATGATTTTCTCCCCTTCTTCAGCATGAATGATGATTTTGCTTATTGTAATGGTATTAATGGCTTCATGAAGTGTGAATATAATCCAGAAGACCGGAGGCTTTTCCTAAACAGCTCACAAGCTAGTCTTAATTGTATCCTGCTGCATAATGTCAATGGGTTTTCTTCTGTGTCGTATTCTGTAACGTAAAGGAAATCTACGACTGTGTGAAAATATTGCTTGAAAAGACGCGGTATGAGCAGCACAATTGGACGATATTTGGGGACTTGAGTGTCATTGGATTGCTTTTTGGTCTGCAAGGTGGTTATACCTAATATCCTTGCTTTTTGTATCGTTGGGACAGTCGAGCAAAAAGTGACCATTGGATACGAAAGATATGGCGAGAGTGACGGAGAGTTCATTACTGGAGAGAAGTATGTTTTAAACAGGCCGCTGTTCATCCCAGGGTGTTTTGCTTCCCCCAGTGTATATCAAGCTTGGACTGATGAAGCAGTTTGTAAAAGCTTTGGACTATGATATTAACTATTTCAGAATGTTTCTAGCCTTGTCATTTGAGAGAATTAAGGCTGGTGAGTTTGATTGCCTACATATTAGGCGGCTATTGCAGAACGAGTATTTTTCGGAGATCATATCTGCCGTTGAAAAAGAAATGTGAAATTATTTTGCTGCGATAGCGTTTTATTTCCTGGGAAACACAGTCATAAAAATGATGAAGAATGTCTGCAGACTCTGTTAACCTGTTTACGAGCACTGGACTGCGACATGAGTATAAAAGTGCATTTCCCGCAGTCATCTGAATTACTGCCCTGAACATCTTGGTGCAGTAGGTAATGAGCAAGGAGAAAGATTCCACTAAGACATCAAGACCATGGATTCTAAGTATTGTAGAGATATTATTATTATTATTATTATTATTATTATTATTATTATTATTATTATTATTATTAGAAATAAAAAATATAAAGTAATAATAAGAAGAAGAAGAATGAAAATTATGAATAAAATAAAATAAGACAATAATATTTACACATTGTTTAAAAAAATTAAATAAAAATAATAAAATTACACCCAGCATGTAACAAAAACTATTCCTGTCGGGAATACGGACATCCCACCAAAAGACGTTAGATTCAATCTCTTCGCCCAAGAACCGTCAAGAAGTCAACACGTTTGTAATTTCCCTCTGTGAAATGACTTGTGATACTACAGATTAAATTCCTCCCTTTTATAACATGCACCATAACACTACTGTAACGTAAAAATACAGATACCAATAAACACAAATATAAAAATAAAATTGTATGAAATTAACATACAATTTACCATGACTTCTCTGTTATTGTGTACGTTTATTTTCCCATTCTTTTCTCGTGAACACAAGCCTAAAATTCCTGCTACCATGGTGTGAGTGAACACGCCACAGTATCAAGATAGGTGGAAGACAAACATAATGGCTGACTGTTGATGGTGTCCTCAAAGAGACTGTCGCAATGCAAGATATTCAATCAAAGCAGCAAAGAGAATGTTGCCTCCTTGAATAACTGGAACTCCAGTTTAACAAAAATATTTATCCTAAGCTGTGTAGTTAAATATTTTGTTTAATATATTTGTTAAACAATAAAAATTACTATTTGATTTGTGTCGGTTTCAAATTTGGGTATTGCATTTAATGGCTAAATTGACACTTTTTGGCAAAAAAAGGAATTTCTGTTTAACAAAAAATGATAGATGATTTCTGAAAACATTTAAAAAATCAGTATTATCCAGAAACAACCGTAAAAAGCAAGAGCAATATTTTTTTTCGAAAATGTTCTTCAGTGTAGAGATATATAAAAAGTTCCTTATTGATTATAGGTTACTAACTATAACATATCGATTTACAACATGCCATTTTGAGAGCGGTAGTCATTAATGGGTTGATGTCGTCTGCATAATGATTGAGATGTGTCGTGTGAAAGAAAATGAAAAAGAGCATTTATAACTGTTGAAGGAGACGAACGGTGTTGGAAATTGCGAAAAGGTTTAAGAGATCACAGAACAATGTACAAAAAATTAATTAATAACAAGATAAGAAAAGAAAAAAAATGTCCCCAAATGATTTTAGGAGAATTTAAAAGTAACAAGAAATGCGTATTGACTAGCAATAAAATTTTCAAAGTTCATTGGTACGAATTAAACACTGTGAAAGATGCCGAATATTATGGACGTTGATTAAAAACATGGAGGCAAACAGACTGCACTGCCTCTTTGAAATAAACATTACGCGTAAGTTGGATTAATACATGGAAACTTCTTTCCCAACAGTAATTTTAATCATGAATGCAGAGCTACATTGGTTGGACATGGTAGCTAGGATCAATGTTGGAACCTTCATGGAAATAATCAAGCAACAAACATAGAAGGTCAAAGTAGAGTAATGATTTGGGCTACAATGTAGAAATAGCCTCTATTATATAGGCGCCAAATGTACCTATTACCACCTCCCCCTTTTGGTGTGGTGAAGTAAGTTAGTAGTTGTATTCGCCGAGTACTAGTTAATTTGTGTGCATACAGATTCTTACAATTTTGTTGAGTGATGATCGAATGGTCGTGAAGCTGACAGTCGTGCCAATATATTTACTTTGACTAGAATTTTCAATGATTTTAACTGTCGGTGTATACTTGATTCTATAATGACACTATCACCGATAGTGATCACTGTTTTTAAAAACAACCTTAACTGTATTCACTACAACAGCTGTTTGTTCATTTCGCAACTCAAAAATATATATGGTAATAATAATATTAATTATGTCTCTATAATATTCATTGACCAAAGCAAGAACTACTGTTATTTAAATTATATAATCGTTCTCTTCAAGCATTTTTCAGGAAAATAGATTTCTGAAAAACCAGTAAGTTATCGTGTTTTCCGGTATTGATAGGAGCTTCTTCGTTAATATATTTTTTGGAATAGTGTGGAACGTCAACATCTCGATAGTGGTGTTGTTTCTTTTCCCCCATTCCCTGCTTATTTCTATAGTAAGAAGTAAGTTCCATTCGAAGAGCTTCTTCCCAAAAACTGCTGTTTTGTGGAATAAACTCCTCGCAGGAGGTTCTTTCAGTCACTACAATCTTGACCTCTTCAATTCAAGGAATAACAGTTATCTTTCCTGCATAGGCCCATGAATTTCACCTATTACCCTGTCTAGTGCTCATACACTATCACACAGTACCCCTCTACCTTGAGTGTCTCTTGGACATTGAATATTATCCTGAATCTAATGATAGAAAATACAAGCGAAATTCTTTAGTGTTGAAACTTGACTAATGCATGGAATAATAATGCAACACAAAATGTACTTAGAACAAAATGTATTGAAACAAGAAAGTGTACACACTATTTACATATAGTCTTTTGTATATTCCTGGGAAGACCGTTCCTGGAGAATGTGTTGAATGAGTCGCAGTCGGGCAGAGTCTCTGGTTGAATCTCTTGATTCGTTCCCCTCTCTTCCCGGTACCAACCATATTTATATGGTCGGTACTCCACTATGCAACATTTAGTGTTCTAAATGAACGTATTACTTATTAAATACTTTTAAAATCCGAGTTATCAAAATAAAAAATATAGTCAGTTCTAGGTTTTCTTAATTTTAATCTAGAAACTTCTAGAATCTCAGAAATGTTGTATGTACAATCAAAGCACACATGTCAAATGATTTGATACCGAGTTTAAAATCATCTTAAAATTGAAAATGAATAACATTAGTAATCCCTTGATCTTGATAATATCCTGAAATGTGGTTGAAAATAGCATTTCACCCCATGCAAGGCAGTAAAGCGACTAAGACGCAAGGGTTTAGTGAGAGTGAACGAATAAGAAAAAGTGAAACATTAAGGAGCGAGAACAATAGAAGAGTAATCAAGAAGACAGCAGATAGCGATAGAGATTGCATTTAAATTTTTGAAGTTCAATGTTGGATGGAAAGCATAGAAGCGGAAGGAATGTATTTCAAGCGAGAAGTGCGAGAAAAAAAACTCTAAGCATAGAACTTACGGTTATATCTTGGGAATTCAACTGTAAATTGATAAGGTCTTCTTGTCAACCTAATACAGCGCTAAAATTCATAAAGTCTAGTTGCCATAACGAAAAGTTTTTCAGCACAATTACCATGAAATTATTTATAGAAAATGCACAGGCAGGCTACATTACGTCGGCGGGAAAATGAGAAGCCAGATCCATTATGAAGAGAAAAATTGTCTAGCACGACACGGTGAAAGAAATTTCTTACCAGAAGACCTAACAATGGATTCAATATAATCTTTCCAGTTCATGTCAGCCGAGAATGTTTTCCCGAGAGGCACAACGGGTCACATTCCTGGAGATTAGTATCAGCCATGCTGATGGAAGGAAGAAGGGGGTCTGATAAATAGAGAGAAGTTTTGGTTTTGGAGGTGTTAAAATTAACAATAAGTTCCCTGCACCCATTAACAGCTACCAATTTGTCCTCATCGAACTGGTCAGATTTACTATCGAGGCATAAGTAAAAAGTTGTCTTCAGCATAAATACCAATTACAGAAATGATACAACCAGGAATGTCATAGATGAAAATTAAGAACAAAGTAGGTTGAAGGATAAAGCCCTAGATGGGTTCAGGGAATGGCTTGTTAACTTTAATGCCTCCAAAACGAAACTTCCCTCTATTTATCATCTAAGAGACACCCTTCGGCCTTCTATCATCGTGGCTAATGCTAACATCCAGGAGAGTAAGTCGCTGTGCCTTCTCGGAATGACATTCTTACATTGAATCCATTTTTAGGTCTTCTGGTAAGAAATTTGTTTCACCGTGTCGTGCTAGACAATTTTTCTCTTCAGACACCTGCGTTAGTACAAAAAGCATAGAACAGAGAAGAGTCACCTTTCAAGAAAACTTTCATTTCCCGATTTGAAAAGAAAGACTGAATCAGTAAAATGTTCGTCCAGATATACCATAACATTTCAGCTTACCTTAATTCGCATCCAGAAATGTGTTCTCTTGAACGAAAACAAGAAAATGATTTTTCTAATGTTTAATTAAACATGAATGAATGAAGGACTGCTGCCTAAATATTCACACACACAACCAAACAAACAGATACATATATATAAACAGTCCGATATCTTTAATGCGGCACATTTGGGTCCAGACCACTGCCGAACCATAGAATTGCCGGATGACAGAAATCACTCTCAAAAATAAGTCTGTGTAAACATAGACCAGCCAGCTCATTCCATATATATATATATATTGCTATATTATCAAAGGTAGAACAAACCTTAAAACAGGAAATAAAACAATCAGTAATGCTTCCAAACAAGTTTTATATTGTTTCATGTAGTATCTCCACCTTTTTCAGTATAAATAAAGATATTTGCTTACGCTTCTTATCCTTAGCACCCTAATCTCCACCTCCTGAATGAGGAAGTTGACGATCATGGCTCTCCACAATTTCTTATTCTTTGTAGCACTTAATAAATTCTGTGTTTTTGTTATCTCTCCTAAATCTTGTTCAACCTTCCCTTTAATAAAGCTCGCTAAATAAGTTATTCCTTGTTTTCGTCTGTCTCTCTTGCCTTCAATCTATCCTGTGAGTATAAAATTTTCCAAGTTCTCTTTCCTCATTTATCTTCCCAAGAGATTTCAACTGTCTCTTCCTGGTGTTAAATATAAGTTTCCTTTTTACTTCCAGATAAGTAATGAACAAGACCGTATAAACAAAACACTCTACTGCTGCGAATAATTTTTAAACAATGTGTGTCGGTCCCCTCGTATCTACTCAAAATGATGGTCGTTGATAAAAAATACCGGATCATGAGACTTGCCAAACCATTCAATGTCTGATTAAAAAGTTCGGACTGTAAAACTAAATGGATATCGTCCGGTTCACTATTCTCTTGAACAGGAGTAGAGGCTTATCCCGTGTTTCATGTTTAGTATTAGGTTTCTGTTTCCTTCTAAAGAGTCCGCATTCTCTTTTACTCCCAGTAATCCCTTGCGTCTTAGTGGCATTATCACCTTGCATAAGGTGAATTGATTATATATATATATATATATATATATATATATATATATATATATATATATATATATATATATATATATATATATATATATAAGCATGATTATTTATTTATTCGAAATTGCTAATTATGTAGTCAGTCGGTATTGGAAAGTTTGAAATGCATGAGATTTAAACCTAACGAAAAAAAAAACTTACTTAGCGAAACGTACTGAACTCTTTAAGATAAAACTACGATTTCAAATGATTTTTTTCAAAGTCAGTAAGCTATCACCTCTTGCGAGATTATACCAATTTTAAATTAACTGTAGCCCATAAACTTCACTGCAATCGAGTTTTTGTAAAATCTATATAATGTAAATATCTGTACGTTTGTATAATGCTGGGTGTCGCATAACGTTAAATCTTCCCTCGCCTCAAACCTTTTCCTAAACATTCTTTCCATATTTGATCGATTTGTTTCGTCTCTGTCTTTGACACAATTCCTATCTGACCGACTTTTCTCCCAAGAGATTGCTCCCTGAGTACTGGCAATCTTTGAAAAAAATTCTATCCGTTCTTTGACGTCTTTTTCCTTCATTTCGCACCCTCTATTTTTTGCTTCATTTTTACTTTTTTTTATCTTTTCCTTCGTTTATTTAGGTTTTTTTTTATCTGAGTCAAATTCATGGTATGCCACTGCAGACAGATTAAAAACAATTTTTTTTAAGACAAGAAATTAAGTAACTCGTTTATCTTGCGTTTAGTATAGCTATTTGGTTTGAAGAATGAACAGTTTATACAAAAAGTTGTAAATCTATTCGTAGACACGGGTGAGATTAGTAATCAAGATATTATTATTTTATAGAAACGATAAATTCGGAATATTTCATGATTATAAAGAAAATCATATCATCTTTAATGTGTCGAGTCACGTCAAGAACTGGGTGATCATGGCGCTCCACATATATATTTTTTGTAGCTCTAAGCAACGTTTGTCCATTTACTATCAATACAGTTGCCTCTTTTAACATTCATTTACTCAAGTTGTTAGCTATGTTATATGATGCCCCCTTTTGTGTCTTGTCTTAACGATGTAATATGAGTGTCGAATTATCCATGCCACCTTTCCTTACTTTTGTCCTAAAAATTTCAACTGTTTCTCTCTTCAAATTACAAGTAT
>OZ038475.1:113760909-113770909 GCA_964036315.1 Acanthosepion esculentum
TGTACAAATTGTCTATTTAGATCCTGTTTTTTTTCTAAAACTTCGTAGTCACACACATGTTCAGTATATGGTATCGTCACTATCCTTCTGTTGCCTTATGATGAAATTGTTCAGTATTCGTTGCCATACAGGAGGATTGATAAATTCTAATGAAAGTTTCCTATTTTAAAAGTTTTGCTTAGCTTTTGGATGACACCTTTTCCTATTCCAATACGTCTTCAAATTTCTTTGTCGCATTTCCGTCGTCTGTTATAATATTTGCCGAAGACGTTTTATAAGAAAAGTTGTAATTTCGATAGAAATTTTATTGATCAAAATATTATTATTAAGAAAAACGATAAATAAATTCGAAAAATTCGAAATATTCTTATTTTTAGTCCAGATAACATGAACACTTAACCCAAATAAAATATCAAGCAGATTTATTATTATTATTATTATTATTATTATTATTATTATTATTATTATTATTATTATTATTTTCTTTGATATCTGGCGTTTACACATTTTTTCCGGGTCCCGCCCAGGGACCTAAGGTTAGAAATGGCATCATGACACTTTCCACTGCGAAAAAAAAAAATAATAATAATAATTACATAGATAAAGCCCTTCGTAAAGTGTCGGCTGTACTTGTCAGAACAATTTTTTGTATCTCTTTGAGGCATGGACTTCCAGGGATCCCTTCAATAAGTCTACTGGAATCTTTTATTATTATTATTATTATTATTATTATTATTATTATTATTATCATTATTATTATTATTATTTACTTTGATCTCTGGTGTACATTCATTTGTTCCTGGGTCCCAACCAGAGATCTGAGGTCATGATTGGCATCATGACATCATCTACTGAGTACATTTTAGTCAGTGTGTATTTTAAAGTCCCATAACATTGTTACTGGTCCTATATCCTTAACCAGATCTGGGTGGTTTTCGTATAAATTTCTAGCAGTTTCCTTTCCTTAAAAGTTGCAGATTTTTATTATTATTATTATTATTATTATTATTATTATTATTATTATCATTATTATTTTTATTTTCTTTGATATCTGGCGTTTACACATTTCTTTCCGGGTCCCGCCCAGGGACCTAAGGTTAGAAATGGCATCATGACACTTTCCACTGCAAAAAAAACAAAATAAAATAAAAAATAATTACATAGACAAAGCCCTTCGTAAAGTGTGGGCTGTACTTGTCAGAACAATTTTTTGTATCTCTTTGAGGCATGGACTTCCAGGGATCCCTTCAATCAGCCTACTGGAATCTTTTCCAACCAGTCCAAGGGCTCCAACTACAACAGGAATTGTTGATGTTCCCATGTGCCACATTTTTGAGATTTCGATTTCAAGGTCCTTGTATTTTGACAGTTTTTCGAATATCTTCAAAGACACATTGCAGTCTGCAGGGACTGCCATATCAATAAGGAGGCACTTATTTTGTTTGTGGTCTTTAATAACAATGTCTGGGCGGTTGGCTTTGATTGTTCTGTCAGTGTATATTGTGTAGTCCCATAGAATTGTAACAGGTCCTATCTCCGTAACCGGGTCAGGATGGTGTTCGTACCAATTTCTTCCAGTTTCCTTCCCATAGGAGTTGCAAATTTTCCAGTGCAGATATTGGCCCACTCATTATTATTATTATTATTATTATTATTTACTGAGTGAGAAAACAGAATAGCAACAATGTGACAATATACGGTGTCCAGTATACCCATAGCTACATCATTTTGATAAGGATATACCAGTCACATGCATTATAACCAAATGTGCGCGATATGGTTACAGGTTTTCATAAAATCAGCGCCTAACAGCGCAGGTGGGTCCCAATTACAATTAATTTCAAGTCGAGTAATCCGGTTCGAACAGATTGGCGTGGTTTTGTAAGTTTTTCTAGTTGACCTAATCCTCTGTCTCCTTCAGATCTGGACACATGCAGTCGATCAACATCAACCTTAGGATGATGCGTGCAGTGGCAAGTGGGAATCTTTCTCGTTTGGATATCCATTCGCTTAATGTCAGTTACGGTCCAGTTAAGGATGTTGAAACTGTATTACAGCCAAAGTTTTTATGGCTGATATTCTGTTTTATGAATTCACCTCGGTATTTAACACCATATGCATACGTCTGTAGTATTCTTTTATTGATCTCTTCTTCATTTGGGTAGCCTGTATTCCATCTCCTTTGCTGACTCCTGGGCATTTATAGGCTTCTTCTTATTCCAGGTCCCTAATCTTTGTGACAAAATCTAGATCTGTTGAATGTGTTTCTGTAATTCTTCCTTTCTCGAATGTTACTTTTCTACATTAATCTAATCCGAAATCCATATTGATATCATCACTGAAACATTATTATTATTATTATTTCCTTTGATATCTGGCGTTTACACATTTCTTTCCGGGTCCCTCCCAGGGACCTAAGGTTAGAAATGGCATCATGACACTTTTCACTGCAAAAAAAAAATAAAAATAAAAAATAAAAATAAAAAATAATTACATAGATAAAGCTCTTCGTAAAGTGTGGGCTGTACTTGTCAGAACAATTTTTTGTATCTCTTTGAGGCATATGTATGTTATGTTTTCTGCTTTGTATCCTGTAGAGCCGGGTCTAAACTATTGTCCTTAGGCCCTTTAGGAGAATTTTCATTTAATTAATTGTACTTTTCTTAGTATATGGGATGTTCCTAGTAGAGGGATCTTCTGGGCAACTTTATGTTGATATTACCTGAGACACTATCAATAAAATTGTCCATTCCTTTTCTCACGGGGGCCAGAGGTCCGATTAGAATTGGTACAGTCTCAGTCTTTATTCCCCACAGTCTGTTAATCTCTATTTCCAGGTCTTTGTATTTGTACAATTTCCCGATAATTTTCATGGGGATGTTCCTTTCAGATGGTATTGTTATGTCAGTAAGCATACACTTCCTGAATTGCTTGTCTTTTATGATAATATCAGGTCTGTTGGCTGTATTATTATTATTTTTATTATTATTTACTCCTTTGATATCTGCCGTTTACACATTTCTTTCCGGGTCCCGCCCAGGGACCTAAGGTTAGAAATGGTATCATGACACTTTCCACTGCAAAAAAAAAAAAAAAAATTATTACATAGTTAAAGCCCTACGTAAAGTGTGGGCTGTACTTGTCAGAATAATTTTTTGTATTTCTTTGAGGCATGGGTTTCCAGGAATACTTTCAATTAGTCTACTGGAATCTTTTCCAACCAATCCTAAGGCTCTAACTACAACAGGGATTGTTGATGTTCCCATGTGCCACATTTTTGAGATTTCTATTTCAAGGTCCTTGTATTTTGACAGCTTTTCGAACATCTTCAAAGATACATTGCAATCTGCAGGGACTGCCATATCAATAAGGAGGCACTTATTTTGTTTGTGGTCTTTAATAACAATGTCTGGGCGGTTGGCTTTGATTGTTCTGTCAGTGTGTATTGTGTAGTCCCATATAATTGTAACAGGTCCTATCTCCGTAAACGGGTCTAAGTCGTGTTCGTACCAGTTTCTTTCAGTTTCCTTCCCGTAGAAGTTGCAAATTTTCCAGTGCAGATATTGGCCCACTCTGTCATGCCGGGTTTTATATTCAATGGGTGCCAATACCGTGCAACATTTTCTTCTTCATTATAATCCCTTAGCGGGTTATTATCCAAGACCTGGGATAAGACAAGGTAGTAAATGTGTTCATTCTGCTCGCTGAAATCCTGTTATTAAATGAGACATCATGTAAAATGTTTATATTTTCTTTACATTGATAATATGGTTCTGTGTAAATCAACAGTTGTACACAGTGAATTCTTTAATCTCTTGTAAACAGGAGACACCATAGATCTTGTTGTTCTTGTGTTTGCCATTTTTAACATACGCAGCGATCCTATTATTGTAGGTATGACACTAATTTTGAGATGACACATTTTCTGTCCAGTTTTAACATCTGTCTGCGATGAAGTATTGTAACTATTTACACTACATACATTTTTCGAACTGTTGTCCTCATCTTTATTGCCATATTCACTTCGTTTCGGTCGTTGTACGCTCCGGCCTTCATCAGATGATATACATTGGAATTTCGAATCGTTCCTCTGTATATCACCTAAAGAAGGACAAAGCGTACAACGTCCGAAACGTCGTGAATATGGCAATAAAGATGAGGACAGCAGTCAGAACGATGTTTTTAATCACAATCTTCTATCTGTTATGTTTTATTTGTTTCTCGCTATCAATGGTAAAGTCGAAAAGAAAAATAATTTCAAGGCCTCCTACGACTGGCTCAGAGTGATGTTAATTCAATTTTTCAGCGTATGGTGAACTGTAATACTGAGATATCTTTCAATAAATATACGTTACAGTTTTATCGTTATAGTTTCATAATCACATTAGTATATCCATGATAGAGCAACACCTTAATGCTCGGACAGAACAGAACAAAATAGATGAAAAGAAGGAATGGCAAACATACACTGTTTTCAAGTCTGTAACAATAATTCAGTCAATTATGTGCCATGCGTAATACACGCTTAGGCGATCATGTATCTTTCAATACATGACTGACGAAGCAGATTGTTTGCCCGCAGTAGGTTGTCATTTCTTTTTTGCGGTAGACCAGTTGCTATCCAAGACTATAGAACCCGGTCTCTCCTGCTATTTACCCATAGCTGGTGGGGGTGAGAGAAGAAGATGGTGCATACATTCCCAAGGGTATTAGCACGTAAGATTGTAAACGATTGGGACAGCACTCCTAATAACTACTGCACACTGTGTACCGTACCTCCAAGAGGCTGTCAAAAATATATCCCGCTAAAATCTGTATTTGGTGAACATATTTGCCATATTAACACAGAAATTAACATAAAATGATAAAATAGTAACACATATTCAGTATTCTATTAAGGCTACATCACACATCACGTCCAATGGCTGATACACTAAGTGTAAACACTGACCGAAGCGCCGTTTAACAGATAAGTGGTGTGACCTCAATGTAAAAAAACTATATATTTCTTCTGAACTGCTTATTATTTGTCGATTTATGTTTATATTGTAGAGTAGGCGGAAGTGAACAACATCAAATCAAAGGAGCAAATGACAAAATCAAACACACCACGCAAGGGCTCCGCGCAGCCTTCCGGGTTTCAAACATACTTCAAATTTTCGATTTAATAAAAATAAATAGCCAATAAAATCGACTCCCGCCTGTAATTAAACACAGGCCTCTGAACCTACACAAGACCATAAAAATCAAACATTCACTCAACTCGACAGAAGGACTGACAGTAATAAAGAGACACGAGTCAACCTCGTCGTCTTGTCTTTCTCACCAAGGCAAGTTTTTCTCTCATTTTTTTTTATTCAAACGGTGACCCAAGGATTCTTTCCCCAACAATATATTTTCATTTAATCCTAGTAACTTTCCCACTACCGAAGCGTAGTTTGCCTGTACTTTTTTGTAAATACTTTCATGGTAATTGTTCTTTCTATTTGCTACAGAAACTTTATGAATTGAAGCGTACTACTGGATTGACGACAAGCAGTTGAGATGACTAGATCTAACTGTAAGTTCTATGTTAGCAGTTTTTTCTCTCACAAATTTCGCTTATGCAACACTAGATTGGCGGCAATGTCCTATTATTTTACAGTTAAAATGGCCCGATGAATCCGTAGGTTCTATGCTAACAGTTGCAATGCAAATCGTTATTGTCTCTCGTCTTAATTCTTGTTCTTTTATTTTTCTCTATCATTAATAGTATTTTTCTCATATTCCCTTACACTCAGTAACACTTGGGGTGAAATTAAAAAAAGAAAGAAGCTACATCCTTTATGGAGCACAAAAGCCCAACCCTATTGAGTGATGGTACAGTATTTTCACCTGCAATTATTCTTGTTCTTTCTTTTCTTTTCTTTATTCACCTTGTTAGATTACCGCCTCTGACTAATTAAATCTCACTGCGGCGAGATTTTGTGAATTATCACTCCCTGACGATTTACAGACGGCGCGAGATTTGAAAGATTCAATCTCTTTCTCAACATCTTTTCATGCCGTAAAGACGTATTCTTTTCGCTCCCAAAAATTTGCTTGAACTTTTCACATTTATTTCATTTCTCATCTTTTCTTTTGTAAAATGTCCGGACAATATATTTGTCATTATTTCTTTGTTCAAATTCTATGTCTTATTATTCCTTTGGATTTATAAGAATCCGCCAAAATAGTTAGCGGGTCAAATGTACCAAGAAAATATAACTTCACATCAAAAGAATATATACCCGCTAAAACTATAAACCTAAATATATTGTTATCCACAGAGAGACTGTTTCGCTGTATCACAGCTCATCAGTGTGGGTAGACGTCCGGTTGCCGGAGATAATATATAAATAAACTATGAATATAAATATATAAAATATAACTTCTCATCAAAAGAATATATACCCGCTAAAACCTAACCGGTTTGTTAGTCAAATTGAACTGCTACGGAACAATAGCCTAGAGGAGTACAGCGTTGGTTTTAAATTTGGTGACATAGTAATCATAAGTTCAATCTCTCGGTCGTGTAGTCGGTCTCAGTGGGAACGGGGCGAGCCTGGCAGTACTAACAACTAGACAAGATATCCTGAGACACGGTCAGAGGAACTGGAACAATATACTCCTGTTGATTAAATTAAGGGTTCACTACGAAATCCTTTGAAGGTTGCCTGTTACGCAAGCACCTAATGTGAGAGCAACAATGATGAGGGCAATTTATTCCGGCCTCATTACTATTTGGTAGTTGGTGAAAGAGGTTTATACCTTTTCTTCAAAAGATTCTGCGACGTTAGCTACTCCAGTCAAAGTTTGGACTTGGTTCTAAGGTTTCTTTCTCCATGCCTTTAACCTATTCATCAGCAATTTTCTTTGAGAATTAATTGGATTATAATCGCGTATTTATATATATTTATATATTCATTTCTAAGGAATTACTGAATTTGCTTGCATTTTTTAATCCAACATTATTCCTAATTACTTTAAATGTTATATTTTGTGCGGACACGTGTTTGAGTAGTTGACATGTTGTTTTGGGGTTTTTTGTTTTTGTTTTTTTCTGTTTATTAAGAGTCTCGAACAGGGAGGGGACCAACTGAAATACGTGTATCTACTTAGATTTAATGTTAAAAGTAATAAATATTAACTTGTGTTTTATATATTTATATATGCTATTTACGAGTATAATTCTTTATCATTTATTAATTATTTATTTATTTCAAAATGTATTCATTTTATTAATAATAAGCAAAATTATATTTATCGTTCAGTAAAAAGAAAGCATTGGGTGCAACCCAATTTTTAAAACTAAGAAGGATAACTGCGTAATTAAATATTAGAGTTATTCCCCTTGACATAATTGGATTCTTATTTTTTTGTTTTTGTTCTTACGTAATCTAAACGCTTATTTGAATCAAATGAAAACAGTATTTCCTTCTATACTTAAGTATAAAATGAGACTACTGAAAACAATGTCTCAGTTGAAAGATATTCAACACTAATCTTCCAAGTGAATAAAACTTCTCTGCTGAGGGAATAGGTATTATTTGAGATCCTCATTTTTTACAGACACAGGAAAAGGATGCTAAATTATTTTTTACTTACAAAATTCAAATTATTATTTAAAAAGAAACACTCCTATTAGCTTAATACGCTTCAAAATTTCGTCATTTTCGAAAGAAAAAAAAACAATCGTTTATTATTATTATTTTTTTTTAAGAAACTTCATTTTGCTTTTTATTTTCAGCATTCAGCTCATTTTCACGCTTTCGTTCCTGATTCCGATCCAAAATTTGGTTAATACCAAACTCGACCTCCTGTCCGCAGTCAGTCAAGCGAAGATCAAGTTCAGTTACGACGTTGTTTTCCGCCATCCCATCCAAAAGTTGCTTGCCTCCATCCTAGAAATAAAACCATAGATATTTTGGGGATCATTCTGGAATCATGGGAATTTGAACGCAAAATATCATGTTTTACTTAATATTACCTTTTACTTTTTTTCCATATTTGATCCTTCAGATTCATTTTCAGAACAATTTATCCGATCTGATATAACTTTAGCCACACACACACACACACACACACACACACACACACACACACACACACTTTCTTTGATTCTAACGAAATTTTCTTTTTTCTCAATAGAAATTAAAAAACAATGTAGTTAAAAATTGAAATCGTGTCTACAACATAAATTGACTTGATGGAAAGTTTACGAGTAAATATGTCGCCATTGATTCTTGTAGATGAATCATCATTAGTTTGATTCTTCTTACTATTGTAGTACCTTACCATTAGAGAATTTATAGAAAAGACACAGGGGAGCTACGTTACGGCGGTAGGAAAAACACTGAAACCGAGATGACATATCAATACTAATGGCATTGCAGATTCTTCTTTGGATTTCGTGAAAAATCACTAACTAGATAGCTGAATCACCAGACTAGACGTAGCGGCAATAATCGATGCACGGACAAATCAGTTCAGTTATGTGCCATGCGTGATACACGCTTAGGCGATCATGTAACTTTCGATACATGACTGACGAGGCAGATTTTTTACCGCAGTGGGTTGCTATTTCTTTCTACAGTAGGCCAATTGCCATCCAAGGCTATAGAACCCTGTCTGTCCTACTATTTACCCATAGCTGGGGAGGGAGAAGAGGATTCATACCTTCCCAGGGGTATTAGCACGTAAGTGAATGTAATGGATTCGCACGGACAAATAGCAGACTTATAAAAGTGCCAGATAGATTCTGGTGAGAGAAATCGTCTAGTACAGCACAGTGTACCAACGTTCCTAGCAGTGAACCTAGCAATTGATTCAATATGATCGTTCCATATCAATGGCAAATGTTACACTGAGAAGTAACAATGCGGTAGAGGTAAGCATTAGCTATGCTGATGAAAGTTGAAAAGGTTCTTTTATACGGTTAAAGGAGAGTAGTTTCGTTTTTGAGGCGCTAAAATTAACAAGACATTTCTTGACCCAGTGTCGGAGTTAATTCCTCCTCAATTTCCTAATTGTTTAATTTCTTAACTGCCCAAGTTGTTCCTAGGGGTCGCTATCTCTAAAGTATAAATACCCGAGAATAGTTCGTTCTCTCTCTTTCTTTCTTCTACTTTTCAGCGGACACAGAAGATTGCGTTTTTTTTTCCTTTTTGTGGGTGAGGCGCTATACGTTTTCCTTGGAAAGACACCATGAACATTATGTACACACACACACGTACGAACATACTATGAAACACGAACCCTTTACATTCATGCACACAAACACGTTAATGTTTTTGTCTTTTGTCAACCCTTTTTTGTTGTTTAATACATATACCTGTTTGTATATGTATATCGGTTTCTTGTTGTTTTTCTGTTATATTTTCTTTTTGATATTTACTTGTATTTTATATATTTATATATGCTGTTTACGCGTATAATTCTTTATCATTTATTAATTATTTCTCCGAGTCAGCCATATTTGTAGTGGACTTTATTTCAGGAGTTCCACACGTGTTCATATCACAACGCGTAAATAAATCCACAGTCGGCTACACCAGTTAACAAAAGAGCGAAAGTCATTTTATCTACTATTATTTGTATCTTCAATACTAGTAACCAAAAAAACAATAAATTATTATATTAGTCAAGGATGTCTCTAAATTATCTTACTGGTATTAAATACTTATAAAACTTTAAACTTACCATGCCAACGTTGTTGCAAGAAAAATCTATGCGCACCAACGTTGTGTTGCTAAGAAGAACCTGAGCCAATGCATTTGCAGTAACTTCTCCCATATCGTTGGCAGCGATGTTCAGTTCTTCGAGCGATGAGTTCCTGGTGAGGGCTTTGCAGATGTTCAAGCCGCCTTCGTCTCCAATTCGGTTCAGTCTCAAATTTAACGTTTTCAAAACATTAGTCTTCACGAGAACGTGAGCCAGAGCCTGACCGCCGACTAAGCGTATTACATTATTGCATAAGTTG
>OZ038475.1:113778409-113843409 GCA_964036315.1 Acanthosepion esculentum
ATTTCCACAAAGTTTACTAATAAAATAACCTATTCACTATTTTTTAATCATTTCACCCCAAGCAAAGCGGGAATGTCACTAGTACGCAAAAGGCTACAGAGAGTGAAATTATGGGCAAACATTGGGTATGGGGGGGATTGAGGAAAGGATAAAAGATGAATGGGGCTCAAGACGACAGAAGATGGCGGTGCATTTACATTTTTGAAGATTATAGCTTTCAGGGAATAAAAAAAACGGAAGGGAATTCCACTGTCGCTAAGTGCGAGAAAAGAAACTGTTGGAGTAAAAGTGGCGGTCATATTTAACTATTTCAACAGTAAAAGAGTGGGACCAAGATGCCAGTCTAGTAGTACGCTTAAATCCATTTAGTCGGGGCACCGGGGTGGGGGAAGCTCGTCAGAGCAGTTGTCATGAAATTATTTGTAGAAAAAACAGAGGGAAGCCATATCACGTCTGTGAGAATGTGACTGAAGTCGAGATGACAAGTCAGGATCGATTACATTGCAGATCATTTCTTTGGATTTTGTCAAGAATCTATACAACGATTAAAGAATAAGAAGTGAACGTTTCATTTGAATTCGATAATTCCCTGATTTCTGGCGTCTTGGGTATGACGATAAACTACATCCGGCAGTAAAGTATATGATCGGAGGTGGGGGGTGATTGCTGTTGTTCCCAGGTCTAAGCTGACCCGTGACGGTAGCACCTGTTATGGCCTCAGCTATGGACAAATAGTTAACCCTGAAATTGGGATCAAAACATTATGAAAGTACAAAAATACATTTTTGAAGAAAAAATATCACCAGCAATAAATACATATTCTATTTATATGAATATATCCTAAAAATCTTGCCGGCATTGAGTAACCCATTGAAGCTGATATGCCGTAAAGCAAAGCAAACCAAAACCTTGATTTCTGGCAATTTTTTTAAAGCAGGATCTAGCGAATTTTTACCTTTTTGTAAGAATCGAAAAATTTTGTTTTGTTTTGTTTTTGTTCTTTTTTCTATCGTTTTAAAAAGGGTTCTGTTCATGATATCGGCACAGTGTAAAATTTACCCCTGACTTTTTACAGAATTATTGAACTTAGATTTTCTACGCTTTTTTTTTTTTTTTTTTTTGAAAAATATGAATTTATGAACATAAATTGATAACAGTATATATCCGTTTATTCTTCAGTGGGATAGCGAAAGATGCCTTCCAAAAGCTAAGCAAGGTATTAAGAAACAGGACAATTCTTTAGAAACAAAGAAAAGAGTACTAAACTCTTACGTAATATCAGTCTCCTCGTATGGCAGTGAATGATGGAGAATCTACTCACAGATGAAGAAGTGACTTGAAGCAACAGAAATGTGAATGAAGTACTATGAACTTAACATAAGAGCAACGACAACATTTTGGAGAGAAAATGGAAGGAAAAGAACAGTTATACTTAACATCAGAAAGAAACAGTTAAAATTTATAGAGCATATAATAAGGAGAGAGAGCTTGGAAAATTTGACACTAACTTGACTTATGGAAGACAAGAGGGATAGAAGAATACAGCACACCGTCTACCTAACGAGCTTGTGTAAATGAATAGCTGAACAGTTTAGGAGACATAGCAAAAAGATAATATTATTCTAAGAACTGCAAAAGGCAGGAAACTGTGGGGAGCCATGATCACTACCTTTCGGAAAAGATATGGCATAACCTGATGAAAAAAGGCCTCAAACTTAATAAAAACAAAGTTTTATCGTCAAGATGTTTATGTCATTAAGAGAAAAGACCAAAGTATTTTTATTCTTTTCTTAAATTTTTTAATACTTTCTAGCATATTCGAAATTTTTATTAAAAATCTTGTATTGCTTTTCACGTCAGCGGTCTACGTAATATTTACAATGAGTGTTTTAACGCATTTTGCAGATGTTAAGAGCAAATTGATTAGGAAATTCTGGCAAAATTCATCTAATTGTCGGATTTTAATGAAAGTTTCAGGAATTATTTTTTTTTTTTTGCATATGTTGTCCTCACCACCACCATCACTTACATAATTTCATGACATTTCGAGAAATTAAATTTCAATCTCAAAAATCAAAATTGTTCTTATTAGTTAAAAACTGAACTCCTTGGAGAATGTAAATCTCTTTTTTTTTTTTTTTTCATGCTACTATTCATTTCCCGAAAATCTGCTCCGATTCGTAAAATAAAATATGCAATAAAACTATGACATTATTTCATTAGAAAGTTTTTAATTGCTTTTATAAATAAGATTTATTAAGGACACTATTGTCTTAAGAAGAAAAAATTCGGTGAATAATGAATTTTTATAAGAATTGTTTTAATTTTTTTTAATTTTAATTGTTAATTTATAACATATTGTAGGGGACCGGCGGGTTAATGTGAGGATAAAATGTCTGGACTAAGACTTCCTGCTGGCCAGTCCCGCTACATAGTAATGTTGGACTATGATGGAGTCCAAAGAAAGCAAAATAAAACGAACAAGACAGATATATATGTACAAAACAATTATATATTAATACGTGAATTACAAATAGATTAAAATACAAGTTACAATACATCATTTAAAACATAAATAAAACGTTAGTGTCTGTATGGAAAGTTGTTTGTGTGTGTGTTGAGTTGAAATGTCCGTACGGTTGTGAATTTTGTTTTTAGCGTGTTCCCTGAATATGGGAAACGCTGGTTGTGTATTAGAGTTCACATATTGGATATGTTAGAGAAAGTTTTTCAGTACCTCGCACCACGTGCGAGTTTGCCGGCCCCAGGAGAGGCCGTTTTGGCCGCACGTGTGCGAAGCCGTGGGAAGAGCCGTGGAAAGAGAAAGAGGCGAAAGGTCAGCCCGTATTTATACTCCCGGGAGAGAGAGACCCCTGTTCAAAGGGTTACGAAACGAAGAGGAGATAACCCGATAATATGTAAAAGTTGTGTTGCACCAAGATTTTTAAAATAATTTTTTTTTTTTTTAGTGTATAAACATTTTCATTTGTGTAAGTATCGTATACCATCACGTTATTTAAGAGTTGTCCTCCCTGAAAATTGCAATTGTTTGCAATTCTTTCATTATTCATTTCTGTGTTTCATTGTGTTTATGTCTCAACAGGTTTTGCAAATCTTCAAAATTTTTAAAACTTTAAAATTTAAAGTAATTTTTACTTTATTTTAAATCCTATTTCACTAAATATTTTTTTATTTTATGTATTTATTTTAGAGCGGGTCAAAATTAAATTAAGTATATTTTTTTTAGTTTGACAGTTAAGAAAGAGCCTAGAGATGAAACCTAATATAATCCTACGAAAAATTAATTTTTACTTTCACTTAAATTTGTCTTATTCAATTTCTATTTGAAGTTCTTTTTTTTTTAATTTGAGTGTCATTTTGAAATTTCTTTTCAAATTATTTTATGTTTCATAAAAATAATGTTCTTTTTTTTAATTAGTGGTTTTTAATTTTTTTAAGTTTATTCTTTTTGTGATAGTTATTTTGATAAAAACTTGACGCTATGAAACTAAAAAGTAACTAAAATGCAATAAAATATTAGATAATTGCTGAAAATATGTTAATTTTTAAAAATGACGAGGTATTTATAAACCAAAAAGAAAGTGTTTAATATATTTCGTAAATTTATGTCAATTTCTGATCAACTAAACTAAACTAAACTTTTCAATACGTCAGGCTGTTAATAAATCAATCAACACTTCAGAAAAACAAGACCGCGTTAACAAAATGGCCGTATAATACGTTTTATGCTATGAATAATTTTCTTTTTTTTTAAATCAGATTAATTTAATTTTAAATTTGTTAATTTTCCTCAAATAATATGTCACAAATATATATTTTATTTTTGGAAGATTTTTATAACCGAGAATTAATTTTTGTTTACAAATGTATCAAAATGTTTCAAAATGGCCGATTTTTATCAATGTTCTGAAAGCAACCAAAAAGTTGAGATTCCAATCAATATAATTTCTATCTGAAATACACCAGAGTATTTTGCTTACTGGAAATAGTAAATTTAATCATTTAGCTTTCTAATAAAGCTAAAAAGAAAGTTTCAAAAATGCGTTTTCATTTTTAAAAACTTATTTTAAACATCTTAGGTATCGAAAATTTAGTGGAGGTCCCTAGATCTTTTTTTCTTTTCTTTTTTTTTTTCGATTTAAAATAAATGTTATGGCCTGAGGACTCTATTATTCATCGAAAAATTTTCCCTATTTTTTACGAGTAGATCAGTTTAATGACAAAAAGTGTACTGTACCTATGGTGATCTACCCAACAACAAGTCACGCTGAAAAGTTCGAATTCAGATCTCACACCCAACGTATCCACACATATGCATTTTCATTGCAATGTTAAGCAATATTTACATTAATAAACAATAAACAAAACATTGTCGTCAATAGTCTCTACTCACTGTTAATATTATATAAATTCTGTACAAAATAATTTAGTTGTACAAAGCAGTTAGCACCTCTCGGTGGTACAAAAACATAAAAGTTCGATGTTTTTTCTTATTTACATGAAGTCGTCTTGGTTACTACGAAACAATATACATGCTGAACTGTTGTTACGGTGTTAATATAAATTAGTCTCTTCTTAATATTTGTCCGGCCTTCGTGTAAACTGAAGTAAGGGTTAAACGGTTACAACAGTCTTTTTCGCTTCGACCGTGAGAAAATATTTAAAATAACATTTTTTTAACTTCAGACATGTTTATAAATGTTTCAATAACAATGAATATTTCTTTTCATATTTCTTTATGAAATGGTAAATAATAAATTTTGAATAAATATTTCATTATAGTTGGCTTACACACCTTGCAAATATAAAATTTAGTGATTTAAATTGAAAACGATTAACTAACATGAGTGCTACAAAATAGAGAAGTTTTTATTCCCTTTTCTTTTTACAACACAAGAATCATTCGTAAAGTCTCTGCGAGTTTTAGTTTTAGAGAAATATCAGCAGCCGCGTGGCGTTAAACATCATCGCCAAGTTGAGAATTGTAATTTGATGCTGTTCATTCAGTGGTCAAAGGAGCGAGCTTCCGGTGAGACACAGTTATGTTCATCTGGCTTGCCAGACAAGTAAAACTGTTCTGAAGTGATTTGACAATATTTTCAATTCTTAAATGTCTGATGTGATCACAAATACGCGCGTTAGCTCCACAAATTTCTTACGAAGCGACCGCGTATTTTCTTTTTTTTTGTACATCCGATTGGTCGCACGAAATATATGTTCGAGTGTTTTATTTTTTTAGAAAATGTGCATAGGCATCTTTTCTGAGA
Organism: Acanthosepion esculentum; assembly: GCA_964036315.1. Taxonomy (NCBI): domain Eukaryota; kingdom Metazoa; phylum Mollusca; class Cephalopoda; order Sepiida; family Sepiidae; genus Acanthosepion; species Acanthosepion esculentum. The sequence continues at coordinate 113,783,698 of OZ038475.1, forward strand.
TTAAGAATTGTTTTCCCATATCTTTAGGACTTTCCTTGACGGGAAATTGCATCATTTCCTAAGCAATAAATCTATAGATTTATCTTTCTTGTCAATTCTCAAGAAAATGTATGAATCCACTTTTCTAAGGCAAGGCAATAAAGTATGTACCACTATTGATTCGCTAGAAAATGAGTATACCCAGGTGAGAAAAAATGCCCCAAACTTAATAAAAACAAAGTTTTATCGTCAATTTTTTTATTTAACGGGAAAGACCAAAGTATTTTTTATTATTAAATTGTACTTTTTTCATAACCTTTTTAGAACGTTCGAAATTTTGTTTAAAAAACTTGTTTTTCTTCCTTCAACGGGGAGACCAAAGATCTGTATAGGAAATGTTAGCGTCTTTTTTACGGTGAAAAACACATTGATTTGGAAATGAAAAAACAATAAATAGTTCGAAGAATATTGAACAGATTTAGGCGCAAAGTAAACATTTGGTGAGTCTCGTTGCAAGTTTGTATATATAAGGGAGATGATAAAAAAATCTGAAAGAGTTATTTCCCATTAATTATGATTACTCACTTTTTTTTACCCAAACCTGGAACAGGTTGATTAGTAAAAATAGGTCAAAGAATGTTTACGTTATGAGAATCCTTTAAGCACAGTGACGGCGTAAGGTTACTGGCATTCCGACCAAGCTGAACTTCGGCGTTCTTATAAGCATACTTTTTTAAATTTTGACAAGTAGAAAAACTGAAAATGTAGAATAACGAGCTTATTACAATATACAACTTACAAACTAAAGCAAACATTCATTATCCTATCTAAAATATTTTTTTTAGCCTTTAGCTGCAAATCATTTCATGCCGCTTTATATAACTATCTTCGTTACAAGATCACCTTCTATTGACAAAATAACCAAAGAAATTAATCTGCTGCAAGTATGCTTTTATAAGCTTTAGTTTTGGAAGATACCAAACATGGTATGGCGGCATGATGGGACTTTGCAGCTTGATGGCGCCCCAGACAACTGCCCAAGTTGTTAGTACCTTGAACTTGCCTTATATATATATATAGATATATACATATATACATATATACATATATATATATATATATATATATATATATATATATATATAAAAGATGTGATGCATACTCTATCCTGAATATTGAGTACTTTTACTCTATAAATACAGTCAGTTATGTGCCATGCATGATACACACTTAGGCAATCATGTATCTTACGATACATTACTCACAAGGCAGATGTTTTCTCACAACAGATTGCCATTTCTTTCTGTGATAGACTAGGCTATTGAACTCGGTCTGTCCTGCTATTTACCCATATCTGAGGGGAGACGAGGATTCATACCTTTCCCAAGGGTATTAACATGTAAATGAATGTAATGGATTCGAATGGAATTCAAACTTGGCTCTCCAATTCCTCAATCTGAGCTGTTATTCATTACTCCACCATGCCTATAAATATAGTATAGCATAAAACTATATTTATCATATGTGTGTGTGTGTGTGTGTGTGTGTGTGTCTGGAATCAATGTTAGCAAAGCGTTCAGGATGGAGAGAAATTAACATGATAAATATACCGTATGAATTTCAGCTTATGATATCCTTATATTAAGAATATATACAAATAGCTTATTTTGTGATGTGAGATTTTATTATGAAACTCAATCAAGGGTTGTTCCTATTATAAATAAATATACATAATAACCAACAGTTACTCATTATTTGGATCTCAGTTATATTAATTTAAAAAGATAAGTGTTCATTTATCTTGTCTCTAATCTTTTAGTCAAGTTATCTGATAAGTGAATGTAATACCTGCAAAACTCAAAACAAGATAAGTGGGTATTCCATTTTATTTATTACTAATAATGCTGTATATCCAGCACAATAATTACAAACACCATTTACGATTAAAATATTATCTTTCAGAAATACCCTGGTTGAGCTTTTTTTATGGCGGGGGGGGGGGGGTGTTAGAGAATGGCTTTGTTATTGTTTTTGCCATATAATAACTGCCATGTGCTTTAAAGATATATACATTCAAGACAAACAAAATATTGTAAAGTTTTAGACATATGAGGGAACAATTTGGGAAAATTTGAAGAAGATGCAGAAAATTAAGAGTCATGAAAAATAAGAAAACAATTAAGCTATTACCTTTAAGTAAATATCGCAAACAGAAACATGTAAGATTAATAAAGAAGTTCATTAAAACTACCATATTTGACAACATATAAGGTGCACTTTTTTTTTACTAGAAATATTTTTTAAAATTTCACTGTGTCTTATATGCCATATGTAGTTTTACTAATTTTACTAATTACTAATTTTTTCTTGATTTGTTCTGCTGAAATTGGGGTGCATCTGATACACCCGTGCGTCTTAAATACCATCAAATACAGTAATTTGTCAAAAGTATTTTTAATGATCAATATAGAGCAGTGGTTCACAACCTTTTTACCCAATACCCACTTTTTACGATTTGTCAGAATATCATTTCTCCCCTTTCTAAGAGTGTCCAACTCAAAAGGTGCATTCCGGATAATATGCATATATTATTGAAAATCTTCATTCTTTTCCCTATTAGCACATATGCATTTCCATGGAGTATTTTATAAAGGAGTTTTAAAAATTTAGAAAATATTGATGGATTATTAAACTTGAATACATGTACAGTAATTTGTTTTAAATTAATAACTAATTATTAAAGAAATATTTGGAAGCAAATTTCATTAAACAAAAGGTGCAATAGGATGTCAGGGCAGTGGAATTCAATATACAAAATTCTGTAAATTAAAAACAAGAAAAAGTAAAAATTACTCCCATGAAACCCTGAAACCACTGCCAGAGGGAACAGGGAATCCCCCTGGTTGAGAACCCCTGATTTCAAGTGACCTGTTACCTGGGCAAGTATTTGACTTCTTCATGGAATTAATCAGTCAACATGACATAGAAGTCAAAAGGACAAAGTGAAGCAGTGTTTTCAGCTTGTATTGTCGGCAGAAAAACTATAGGTCCCTTCAAATGGTATTGCGAGGGTTAGCTCACTTTGGCTACCAAAACACCAGCAGAATAAAAGGAAAGGTTTTACTCTTTGTTTCTATTGGATTTAGGCTGCGGCAGGTAGTGGACATATCCCCGCTCCCCTTTTGGGGAGACTTGTGCAGCAAATCAACTACTTAATTTAAAAATAAACCATGTGAATATCATACGCATATACATACACACACTATGGATAAGTACACAAACTTTTTCTTACCTTTTTTTTTACTTATCTGTACATATGTAAATACAGTGTAACTCGGATATAAGAGAGTTGTCAGGACCGGAGAAGAAGTATCTTATATCCGGGTTTCTCTTATATCCGGGTTTGGTCTATTATATATACATTAACACAGGCTCTAATTTGGGACCAGATAAAATTTCTCTTATATCCGGGTTTCTCTTATATCCGGGTTACACTATATTTTTTCTTTCTCTTCTTTTGTCTGTATAAATATATGTATAAAATAATATGTAAAAAATATAAATAGACGAATTCCTGTACATGTTGAAATTTAATAATTTTGAAAATGCTGAATTCAGTTTCCTTAAGATTTCTCGATGTCAACCTTGTCCGTTACAATTCTTTATCGGTGGATTATACAAATGTGTTTGATAAAGTACGTCAAAAAAAAATGTTGGAAATGTTAGCTAACGTTGAAATATTTGGCTAAGATATTAGAATAATCCAGTAGCTATACTGGCAACAAACCATCTGCATAGGGAAAGGAAATGGATCCAGTAAATATACAAAAATAGAAAGGAGAGTAAGAGAAGGATGGGTCTTCCCATCTTATTCAATTTATTCAACTGATACAGCGAGGTAATTCTGAGTGAATTTAAGACCTATAAGGATTCATTAGCAGCCACAATCTTAAAAACATTAGATATGCAGATGAAACAGTGTTGATAATAGACACAGAAAGGTACCGACAGGAACTCCTCGAGAAGATAGCGAAGTAAAGCAAAGAGAAAGGATGAAACATCAATTGTCAGAAGACAGAATGTATAGTTATCATCAAAAGGAACAACTCAACATGCAACTTACAAACTGGACACACCAAAAGAAAGCAAGTTCAAAAATTTCAATATCTAGGAAGTGTTTTCACAGAATGGAGAAAGGGTAACAGCAAAACCCAAAGAAGCATTTGGATAGTGAAAGAAGCCTTCCAAAAATTGAGAAAAGTATTAAGAAACTGGAAAATCTAATTAGAAACAAAGAAAAGAGTACTGAACAGTTATGTAATACCAGTTGTCCTATTTGGCAGTGAATGCTGGACAATCTCATCACAGGTGAAGGAGAGACTTGAAGCAACAGAAATATGGTTCTACAGAAGGATACCATGGACTGAATATGTGAGGAGCAATGAAAATGGAAACGAAAAGACACTTATATTTAACATCAGAAAGATACAGTTGAAATTTTTATCAGGCATAATGAGGAAAGAGGGCTTAGTAAATGTAACGCCTGCAAGACATATTGAAGGCAAGATGAAAATAGAGTATAACCTACCTAGCTATCGAGCAATCTGGCAGAAGAGAGTTTAGGACAGATAGTTTAGAAGACAAAATTTACTAAGAGCTACAAAGGATAGGAAAGGAGAGTCATGATCACTAATGATCTGAAGGGACATGGCATATAGAAGAAGAAGAAGAAGAAGAAGAAGAAGAAGAAGAAGAAGAAGAAGAAGAAGAAGAAGAAGAAGAAGAAGAAGAAGAAGAAGCTTTAATCTTTCACTCTCTGCATTATTAATATTACTTCACTTTCAACTGAATTCTTTTTCAAGGCCTCTCAGTTAGCTTTTTGTTAATTTTACTCAAATCTTTTTTCTGTTGCCATAGCAGGATATGACAACACATCTATGAAATTCAAACACACTATTGTTCAGAGTCACTTTCAGTATCAAGTTAAACTTTTTTTACAACAAATGAAGTCATATACAGAGTGATAAAAGTTACAGTAAATTGTATATTCCTACAATACAATGCTCATTAACAGTCTATGACTATTGCCTACTCTTGCTAAAAAGGCTTGAAAGACAACCAATTAATGGAATGGCCCTCAGGCTCTCCAAATACTTATTCAATAGAAAACTTGTGGTCCTTCATTAAATGAAATATGTGGGAATGAAAAACAATCTTCAAGCAAAAATGATAGTTGCTAAGCAATAAAGACTGCAGTAATTAATTTTAAATTCAAAAGAGTACAATGTTGAAAGTCTGATGAAGTTTAAAGAATTCTAAGGAGCCCATACCAAGTAAAAAAAAGTAAAATATAATTTACTCACTTATATGAAATATTGTAAATAATAAGATGAGGTATAAAATATTCATAAAGCTTTGAAACAGACATTTTAAAAGTATATATGAGTACTGAACAAAATGTATCAGAACTGTTGGTATGATTAACATAGCTAAAGTATGCAGAGTGAAGCCACATGGCACAGACTGATCTTGAACTCTCTTGCACATGCACACTAAGTTATAACATTCTTGCTCACTTCCATTGTCTATAGAAGGGCCTGGAAGGAAAGTGTGTAGAGTGTGGGCGTATCACCACACCACAGAGATTCCATCAGTGACCATGGCTTGTGCAGCACTACATTCCTCAGGTCCAACAACCACCAAATCCATTAGATCTCGCCGGTTGCAACTTATTCCTCTTTCCAAAATCATATCCCACTTGAAAGAAAAAAGATTTCAAGACGTCAAGGTAATCCAATAGAATGCAACGAGGTATTTTCTTGCTATCCCAAAAAAGGGGTTCCAGGGATGTTCCCATCAATGCAAAAAGAGGCTGGATAAAGTGGGACTACTTCACAAGGGGACTACTTCGAAGGAGATTAAATGCAGAGTTGACATGTGTTGTAGTTTTCTTTTCATAGCACCAGTCCCCATATTTTTTTTTTACAGTCCATGTATATAAATATATGAAAAATACATAAATAAGAGGGAGAAGAGTAACGACATGAAAAGAATTACTCACTGTAAAGTGGTGAACCACAAAACATAACAAGAACAACAAAAGCGAAATAACAAAAAAGTGGTGAGCAGTTATTGTTCCTCAGACAAAAATATACAAATATGGACACAGTGACTAAAAAAAGGGGAATAAAAAATACACCCAGAATATTAGAAGTATAAATGACAGACAAATTGCATTTAGAGTTTTTTTTTTTTTCTTGTTCTTTAAGAATAGTTTAATACGTTCGTTTTTGTCATGATTTAGTAATGTTGTCGAAGGTGGTTACTGAAATAACTAGAACGACAACTAACAAAGTATAAGGGTTTATTTTGAAACATGAACAATACAAGTTCGTCTGAAGCTGGAAAGCAGACGACATTTACCCGACCTCCCCACGATGCAGGATGTGGCACAAGGCCGATTTTAATGTGGGGCGATTAGAGATCGTAGACTCGGGCAAAAATTACCTGTAGATCCCGCATACACGTGGTCGGGTTTGTCACCCTCCACAAACGAGACTGTTCTTCGGTATAATCTCGTCTGGGTTCCTCTCTGCCTGAAGTTCGACGTCTTGATGCTTTTGCTGGAAAGCAAGGTTATTTACCTCACCACCACGCGACGCGGGATATGTCACAAGGCCTTTTTTAATGCTGGGTAAAACCGAGCCCGTAGGCAAAAATTCCCCATAGACCCCGTAAAAACGGGGTCGGGTAGCTGGCTATCTCCCCAGACGAGGCTATGCCAAAGGCAGAGAGTTCGACTAGCAAAGCTGGAAACGAATCTCCGACTAATTGTGGAAGCAAGCCCTTGCTGGAAAGCAAGGATATCTGCCAACCGTTCCACGCGGTCAGATGTGGCACAAGGCCTAATTTAACGTGGGGTAGCAGAGCCCGTAGCCTCGGGCAAAAATTCCCCGTAGACCCCGTAAAAAACGTGGTCGGGTATCTGTCTACCTTCCCAGACGTGACTCTGCCCTTTGGCAAAGCCTCGTCTGGAGACGAATCTCCAACTAATTGCCGGAGCAAGTCCTTGCTGGAAAGCAAGGGCCCTGAGACCAACACCATACATGATTATATTAATACTGGAACATTTCATTTAATAGAGGTGTATCAGTTGTATATATACTGAGGGCTATCTGTTAGTTCCCTAAAACACATGACATGGGAAAAAAAATCCAACATAACTTCAACGTGAACTGTTTACTGTGTATGGCGAACATGTAATAGACAGGAAGTAACCTTTTCGGCTTTGTGCCATAATTGTATTAATTTACAATAAACCTCAATAGGCAAGAAGTAGTTATCAGTCTTGTGTTAACGGTTATACAATACGGCAAGTCGAACCTTACGTCGAGCGTCCATCAATAAGCGAAGACAACAGCTCACGCGTTCCAGATTTGATTTAAGCTAATAACGCAGATTTTGTGATCTCCTCTTATTCTTCTATCCGCGATCTTGACTCACCACAGTTTCATGTCCTTTGTATATTTTAATAAGTTTTGTCTTTTTGCCCTCTCTCCCAAACCCTGGTCCACCATCCATCCATCACACCAGACTCGCCAGGGAGTTAGTGCGTTACTTTCCGCTGGTCCGCTTTCCGTCAATCTGTCTTGTGAGTATCAAATTTTCCAAGCTCTGTTTCCCCATTTTTTTTTAAGTATAAGTGTCCTTTTTGTTGCCGTTGTGTCTAGATCCACGCCGTTGCATACATGTTCGGTCCATAGTATCCGCAGCATCCTTCTATAAAACCACATCTATGCTTCTTCAAATCTCTTCTTCATCTGTGAGGAGATTATCCAATATCCACTGTCATATGGGTTGACGGCTACTATACAACATTTAGCTGTTGAATTTAAACTTCCGAAATCAGTGGCCATGAAATCGCCCACGAGAAGTTTGCGTAAGGATGTCAGCCTACCAAGCCTTTAGACGTTTAGAGCTCTTAAACGACATTTAACCAGAAGATGATTCTTTTATTACAGAGGTGAAAGAACGGCCCTAGTCGCTTGACGCCATATTCTTCGAGGGCGGTATTTATGCGTTAAAGTCCCGATGCGGCAAATGAATCAATCTCCTCGGAAAAGTATCATAGTGTTGTTGGTAACATAGGCTTCCGCATTTACTATAATGTCAAAATGGCACTGCAAGCACTCTTCGATTGAAAACCAGCCTCATTTCATTACGGGGAAATATTTGATTTGCCTTTTCGTTGGCAAAAATGATAAATGACAATGGTGAGTGAAGTAAGACTAGCATGGATATCCGGTGTCACTGAGGGTTACAATAATTTCAGGTATGAAAACTGGAAAAATATGATCTGATTATATCCCATCGTACAATACTCACTCGAACCTCGATTTTTCGGACTTCAATTTTCCGAACGTGAAATGAAGAGAATAATTACAATCACCGATCATTTTTCAATTATCCGAACTAAGCTCATTCTAATATTACATGTCAGACAACAGTTTTATGAATTTAGAAAACCGTGTTCATCGTTTGGTAGAAAAAATCAGTTCCATTAATTCTTGTTAATTCCCTCTTTCTTTTTCATACAAAGAACATACATTTGAATTATTTACAGATAGGTCACACCAGAGATTATGGCTTTCGCATTTGCCTTAATTGTATTTCTTATAAACAAGTAAGAATGTGACCAACAGAAAAAGTGGACCTCATTTCAGTCGATTTGTTTTCTACGGTTTATCAACCCCTTGCATATTATTTAAAGCCAGAAAATATTTTCAGATTGTAAGAATTCTTTAAGGAGAAAATAATGATTTAGTGATACAAAATCTTACTAATTAACCCGTAGCTGGGGAGGATTCATAAAGGTATTTGCGTGTAGGTGAATATAACGAACCCGACTGGAATTGGAACTCAAGCTTTTCGAATGAGAATTCTGATCCATTATCCATTACACAACTCGCACAGCCAAGCATATCCCTCTGGGTACTTGACGTTGCTTAACTTCGGTGATCGTACGGGAACCGGTTTTTCAACGTGATGTGGCCTTAGATTCTTATTTCGGTCGAATCAATGTGTTAAATCAACCAGACCTTCGAGGACGGTTACAGCGCAACAAATTTCATAAACTGAACAAGTCTTGGAGTGAATAACAGGCATTTATGTTTAAAATTTAAAGTGTATGGCAAACGACCGCGTGACACACATGAACTCTCTCTCTCTCTCTCTCTCTTTCTCTCTCTCTCTCTCTCTTTCTCTCTCTCTCTCTCTCTCTTTCTCTCTCTCTCTCTCTCTTTCTCTCTCTCTCTCTCTCTCTCTCTCTCTCTCTCTCTCTCTCTCTCTCTCTCTCTCTCTCTCTCTCTCTCTCTCTCTCTCTCCGGGAGGGAAGAAAAGCAACTGCAGAAATACCAACAATTATCTATTGGTTGGGGAGTGTTGCATAGAAGGCATCAATTACACTGCTGAGGTCAGTGATAATAATGGTTTCAAGGAAATCTACATTGCATGTACTGAGACCCCTTTCAAGAGAGATTTTACAATCATGCTTAGTCTTTTAGGCTGAAGAACCATAGAAGTAACAGTAAGCTTGCCGATTGTGTCTGGAAATACAGAGAGAAGTATGGCCGAAGTCATTGTGTAAAGTGGAACATGGTAAGGAGGGTAAAAACTGCTGAATTCGTGGTAATTTTTTCTAGCTGTGCCAGGAAGAGAAATTAGCCATTGCCACATATCCTTATAAAGGTGTCTTAGTAAACGAGAGAACTGAGATTATGTCAGGGTGAAGGCACTTATATTTTTAGGTAACTATGAACCCGAATGAACAAAATAAAATAATTAATTTTTTCCCCCTCTTTTCATCACAATTTGTTCTCCTCTCTCACGCTTCATTCATCCTCATAATTTTACCCTCTCACTCCCAGCGTTCTGATATATTGTAGATTTCTTTGCCTTGTACATCCTTCTACTTGTCTGAGGAGACCTTATGGTCGAAAGCCAGGTTGCGAGGTTGGATGGCATTTTAGCATTTTCCTAATTATCTTAGCTCTACATATTCGCTTTTGAATTTTGTATTGAGCCCTTTTTAGGCACGGCTGTTTTCAGTCTTCCTTTTACACTTATATATATATATATATATATATATATATATATATATATATATATATATATATGTATGTATTTGTGTGTGTGTGTGTGTAATGGAAGTCCACTCGTGACCGTGCGTGACCACTTCTTAAAACTCCTTCCGAATCACATCCGATTTTCATCACTTCGCTGATGACGTCTAAGATGACTCTTAAGTCCTGACACTGATTTGCACTTTAGACCACATGATGTACATGTTAGTCGGTTACCGATCACTGGCTGATCTGGATGGTTTGATTTAAAATGCCTTGTTAGGCCACTAGAATATATATATATATATATATATATATATATATATATATATATATATATATATATATATATATCCAACGTCGATTCAGGACACATGCGATCGTGGCTCTCCACAACTTCCTATCTCTTGTGGCCATTAGATAGTTTTTCTCCCTTTGCTAAGTTACCCGGCCCCTGTTCTGTCATACATACACACAAGCTGGTCAGATAAGTGGCTCGCTGCCTACACCTATCTCTCTTGCAGCCCTCCTCAATATGCCTCGTGAGGGGTATGTTTTACAAGTCCTCCTTCCTCATTATAATTTCAACTGTCTTTTAATGATTCTGATTCTGAGTATGAAAACTATTTCTGTTGCTGTTTTCTTGAAGAACCTTGTTGCTTACACGCTGTGTCAATTGAATTTTCAGTATCCTTCTGTAGAACCACATTTCTTTTGCCTTCAGTTTTCTCCTCGACCGTGCGGAGATTATGCAACATTTACCGCCATATTAGAGGATGGACATAGTAATCCACACTCTTTCTTTGTTTCTAAGGAAATGTTCCCGCTTAGCTTTTGGAATGCTTCTTTCGCTAGTCCAGTGCATGTTCGGGTCGCAGTATCGCACATTTCATCCTTTGTTAAAAGTTAAGGATTCCAAATAATTATATTAGCTCATATATTTTTAACGAAGCAAAGCCATACAATTCAAATGATCACACCTTAATGGAAAAAAGAAAAAAGCAGTTATAAAATTTGGATCTTTGTGTGTCACACTAAAAAAACAGAAAGATAATTTATTTATGTTTAATATAGAAGACTCAAAGAAAGAGGTTTCAAAACTAATGCTGGAGGCCTCTATAGCTCAATGATTAGAGTACTGGTCTTGTAAACTAGAGGTCGTGAGTTCGATTGCATAGCATTAGACTTTTGGATGTGCGTTGTGGTGTAACTGGTATCGTTTCGATATCGGAAAGCCGAGTTTGAATTCCAGTCAGGTCCGTTACATTCACTTAGGTGCAAATACACTTGAAAAGGTATGAATCCATCTCTTCTCCCCCCCAGATATGGGTCGAATAGCAGGACAGACAGGGTTCTATAGCCTTGGTGTGCAACCAGTCTACCACAGAAAAAATGGCAACCAACAGTAGGAAAATCTTCTGCCTAACCAGTCAGTAATCGAAAGAGACATGATCTTCTTTTTATGTGTCATGTCTTTTCAGGACGTAGGCAATCATGGCTCTCCACCTCCCCGATCCCTTGCAGCTCTTAACAAGTTCCTTCCTTCTCTCATCTTCCCCAAGACCACGTTCTGTAATCCACTTGCTCATGCCTGGTAGGTATATCATGCGTTGTTTTCCTTTGTCGCTCTTTCCCTCTATTCGACCCGTGAGTATCAGATTCTCCAGCCCCCTCTTCCTCATTATGTATCCCAGGAATTTCAGCTGCCTCTTCCTGATGTTAAGTATAAGCCTCCTAATTGTTTGCATCCTCTCTAAGACCTCATCGTTGCTCACACGCTCGGTCCATGATATCCTTAGCATCATTCTGTAGAACTACATCTCCGTCGCCTCGAGTTTCTTCTTCATCTTTGAGGAAATCGTCCAACATTCGCTGCCGTAAAGAAGGACAGATGTCACGTAACAGTTCAGTATTCGTTTCTTTGTTACCAAAGAAATCCTCCTGTCTCGTAATACTCCGCCCAGCTTTTGGAATGTGTCCTTGGCCATCCCAATACGTCTACGCATTTCAGTGTCGCATTTACCGTCCTCTGTACAAACGCTTCCCGGATATTTAAACTTCCGCGTCTGCTTGATTCTAGTGTTCCCGACCTTCAGGTCGCATTTTGGGCTCATCCTTTTACTGATGACCATGCATTTTGTCTTCTTGTAGTTTATGCTTAGTCCCTTCTTCTAACTCTATGTCGCTACCTTCTGTAGGTGATTTTGTAATTTCTTTTTCAGTGTCTACTATCAGTACTGTGTCATCTGCGTATCTTATGTTGTTAGGATTGTGGCCGCTAAATCCTGGTAAGGTTTCCAATTCTCTCAGAATTGCCTCACTGTATAGGTTGAACAGGTCGGGTGAGAAGACGTATCCTTGCCTTACGCCCCTTTCTATTTTTGTATATTCGCTGAACTCGTTGTCTATCCGCATGCAGAGACATGATCACCCAAGCGTGTATCTCGTATAGCATTTAATTGACTTGCAGAAATCTAGTGAGGTCCGCCTTTGCAAATTCTGCAGAAAAAATGTCTTTTTAAAGAGATTTTTCATTATAATACTTCCACAGTCTTTACGTCTCAAAACCCTGCTTTAATATGGGTTAATGGCATTGTAATAATTTAAGCTGATGCCGACTGTGAGAATTAGTGACATCGTATTTGACGGCAAATTCCGTGGGGAGAGTGTCAAATTCTTATTCTTCGTACTTGACAGGGTAACGCTGATGCATAGATTAACTTACCAGTCGCCTGGTCCTAATTCCAACAGGTTGCGTCATTGAATTGGCATGCTCTTATTTTAATACTTCATTTCTAATACCGCATAAGTTCGTGTATAAGTCTCTCTCATTAATATGTTTGAAATAGAAAGGAAAATACAGGAACTACTGCAAAAAGTAGTAAAGGAAAGGGAGAAGAAAGGACTAAAGGTCAGCTATAAGAAAACAATGTATGGTTGTCAGACAAAAAGAAGAGGCCAACATGCGAATTACAAATAGGAAACGCTAAAATCGTAAAGTTACAAAAAAATATCTTCTTTTTTTACAGTAAGGTTCACCCTGTACAGGACCCGGGGGCAACTAACGGTAGAGGGTTACGATAAGTGGTAGTTTATATGGATAGGAGGGGAAGATAACGGTTAACTTTAGACTTGAACAGGTTAAGATTGTAATGATCAAAGAAACAACCTCTTGGGAGTCTGTTCCACAGGGCAGTGGTTCGCGATAAGAAGCTGTTTGATTGGAACTTACTTCTCACCGACGGAATACAGAGGGAATGTTGGTGGTTTGCGACTATGTAAGTGGCATGACAGGACCTAGCCGTGAAGGTTAGACCTGTCGGAATCAATGAATGTAGTCCACATGAGCACTGTCCATGGCAATAGCGATAGAGCAGTGAGATACTCCCCACATCCCGCCTGTGAGAGAGAGGTTGGAGGGCGGAAAATAATTCGTCTCCAACAAAAAATCGGAGACCCTTTTGAACTGTATCAAGGCAGGGAAGTGAGGACTAGGCAGCTCCCTCCCAGATATGGCAACAATAGTGTTTTAATAGTGCGACAGCGAAATCTGAAGACGCACTGGGGTAATAAAACATGCCTTCCAAAAGCTAAGCAATCTATTAAGAAACAGGAACATCTCGTCAGAAACAAAGAAAAGAGTACTGAACTGTTATGTAATATCGGTCCTCCTATATGGTAGTGAATGCTGGACAATCTCATCACGAACGAAGAAAAAACTTGAGGCAACAGAAATGTGGTTCTACAGAAGGATGCTGAAGATAACATGACTGTAAGATGAACGGAGTTTTACAGAAAATGGAACCAACAAGAACACTTATACTTAACATCAAAAGGCGGCAGTTGGAATTTCGGGGTGCGGGGCACAAAGAGGAAAGAGGGCTTGGAAAGTTTTACATTGACAGGACATATTGAAGGCAAGAGGGACAGCAGCGCGTAATTTTTCTGTCTATCTTGTATAAATGACTGGCAGAATAGGGATTAGGAGAGATATCGAAGAGTCAAAATTAGCTAAAAGCTACAAAGGACAGGGAATTGTGGAGGTTCATGATCGCCCACGTCCTGAAGGGACATGGTACATAGAAGAAGAAGAAGAAGAAGAAGAAGAAGAAGAAGAAGAAGAAGAAGAAGAGGATTTGATGTTCTATGTTGGATTTGTAGATAGTGTAACAGATATCAGCGCTGAAAGTGGAATTGGCAAATCGAGTTCAAATTCCGGTCTAGTCAGTTGTGTTCACTTTCGCACTAATGATTTTGGAAATAGCATGAATCCATCTCTTTTACCCCAGCTATGGATTAAATAGCAACGCGGACTGGGTTCTCAAGCCTTGAGTGGCCATAAGTCTAGGATAACGAAGGCCAGACTGAAGAGTGGGGATCTTTGGCAGAATATGTTGCCCTTAACACACCCACTTCCGGCCACATTATATGCAGTGCGCTTGTGAGCCTAATTAGTTACGTGATTTGATATTGTGGTCAACAGTTCCGTATTTCTTAGGCCTTGAACATACATAGATACACTAATAAGTACTTAGCCTAGAATAGCAGAATATTCATAATGAAACAATTTTAAGCTGTATTCCTCCATCCCGCGTCGTGTTGTGGCTGCAGTTCGTTTCTATGGGAACTATAGTTAATAATGATTAAACTTTCAATGTCTTTAAATATTCTATTATAATTGTGCCTGTCCATCCCTTCGTTAGTTCGCACGACCGTTACGCTCTGCCAATAAATCATAAATAATGGACTATTCTGTTTTGATTATGTGGAAAGACAAAAGACATATCACAGACGCTACTTCGTTTCATCGGAAAAAAGAAAGAAAGTAAGATAGAGAGGGTTAACGTCGCCCGCTAACGCCTAATAAATAATGGACTATTCCGTTTCATTGCGTAAGAAGAGAAAATAAATCAAATATTCTACTTAGTTTCATTCAGAAAATGAAAGAAAGAAGCGTAGTTTAACGTCTGTTTTAATGAAATGGAAAAAGTCGTCAATTTCAAATCTTTTCATTTGTACCCCCTTACTTCTTAAAATGACGACCAGCATTCATATTTATGATTGTTATTGCAATATTTTGTTAAATTTGTTAAGCTCAAATATTTAGCGATGCGATAAGGGGGTTTCACCGGTTAAAACTAGTTTAAACAAATTTGCTTTGTGCTATTTTAGTTCATTTTCCATCAATAAAAGCAGTTAATTTCTACGTCTCTTCAAAGTGACTCATCAGTTTTTCATGCTTTAATTTCGTTATGACGAAGTGTTCAGGTTTGATTCTATACGCGTTCTATTCGTCAGAATACGGATAAAAAATTATATTTTTAAATTTTAAGACATTACGTCATATTGAGCATTTTTTTCTTTGGTGGCGGGGGGGGCCTCAGACTGGGATCAATTTACAATATTTTACATAGCAACCTGGATCACCTATTAACTTTTATAAAATTTAATTATATTTTTTCTTAATATTTGTGATCTGGAGTACATTTCGTGAAATGCATGTATTTGTTGCTTTGGCACACATCATCAGTGATGTTTTTAGTCGAGGTTCATTAGGGGTTTCGGGTCTTTCAACATCGCACCCTCTTCTCTACGTTGACCCAGCCAATACTGATCGAGTATCGACTTGTGTACCATCCGACAGCTACAACTTTCTGCATTTTTAATCACACGCTGCGACTCCTCTTGGCAATTTATAATCTACAGATAAATCCCGGTTCACCAACAATCTACGTTCTTCTATAAAAAAGGAAGAAAATGGTCTCGATAACGGTTTCGATCTTGTAACGAATATGACGATGCGCTCGGCTTGAAGCGGTAATAACGGTCTTTCTTTCCCCGCAAACACACACATGAAACCGCTTATTTCCGTTCGTATTAATCAGCCAATGAAAAATAACAACAACAAAAAATAATTTATAGTGATATGAAAAGAAAATTGGAAAAGTTATTTTTCTAGTCGCAATGAATCAACAGTGCCTTATCATATAAGAAACGAATGGAAATATTGTGCTATTATTAGTTCGTGGAGCGTATAAATCCCGATAGAATACAAAGGTTAAACGTGTTATTTAATTTAACAAATTTATTATGTTTAGTTTACTGTATGAGGTTTTAAATTCGTGAAAGAAAAATAAAGATATTAATATCATGAAATATAAGCTACGGTAATGTTATCAACATTTTTCTAAGAAACTGGTTGGTATTGCTTAATGTTTGTGTTCTTTGACAGAAAGAAGAGCTGAGAAAAAAAAAGTTTAAATGCGTTTACTGAAAGCATGAGAAATATTGTCTTCTACTGATTGATTGAGTTATCTATTTAACGGCATATCAACTCTTTACAGGTCATTTAATGCCGAGATTTAATTTTCTTAGGAGCTTGGAAGTAATAAAAATATGATATATGTTATTCTGCTTTCACAATTGAATACATGGTAAATGATACTCAGCTTTTATGCATATACATGTTCGTGTGTACATAATTACTAGAGGCGGTGATATGTGTGTTTTTTGATGTTGTATTTTGGAATACAGTTTGAGTTAACAAATTGTAAGACATTATATGGATTAATGCGATGAAAGTTATTTTATGCTGGTTGTTTTGAACGGATTCGGGTGAACTTTGTTAGTGACGTGCATTGTTGGTAATTTATATAAAACCTATTGCTGATATTTTTTACTATGAAATGTATTTTTCTATTTACATAGCGTTTTGTTTTGGTTTGGTGGTGGGGGTACACTACCTGCCCAGGACCCTAACAAATGCTACCACCCAGGGTCAGGATGGGAACAACAGCAATTAAGAGGTACTTCCACGCGCCTCAAAACCTCCAGTCACCCGATCAGAAGCCTTGCCGCTGAGTGTAGTTTATCGGCATATCCAGGACTAATTGTCTTCTTCTCAAGAGAATACTAAAATATCTAAATTGTTATATATATATATATATATATATATATATATAGGGTGACCCCAAAAAACGGGAACTTTTTAACAATCCAATAAAACCAAGAGTGATGGAAGAAAAATATTTAATTCATAGTAATTGAAACCTTAAAACATGCCATTTAAGAAACAATGATGGAATTTTCATTTTTTTTAATTATGTCCTGTAGATGGCGTCCTCCTGTACGAATGCATTCTTGAAATCTGCTGTTGAGACCCCTATTTACTGATGCAACATCTCAGCTGGGATATTGTGAATTTCATTCTTGTTACTAAAATGGCGAAATGTTTACTTGCTCAAGGTCACTGTCTAGCAGTGTTGCCACTTGCTCATGTCTGGCAATACGCACTTCAAAAATTCCCGTTATTTTTGGGTCACCCTATACATTTCTGTCTTGAGAATTGCTTTCTTTTTTTTTTTTTTGTGTAAATTTTCTTTCTGGCGAATTCACACATTTTCTGTGCTCCTTGCCCGCGAACTTCTTCTTTATGCGCCGTGTCCCCTCGGGACGTAGGCATTCACGGCTCTCTACATCTTTATGTCCCTTGTAGCTCTTAATAAACTTTGTCTTTCTGTTATTTCACCTAAGCCCTGTTCCGCCATAAGCTCACTAAGTATGTAATGCGCTGCTTTCCTCTGTCCCTCTTGCCCTTTATCTATCCCGTACTTCTCACATTTTTCAAGCCCTCCTCCTTCATTATGCCCCCCAGAAACCTCAACTATCTCTTCCTGACGTTAAGCATTAAGTTTCCTTTTTGTTTCTATTTTCTCCAAAGATTTCTCCAAAACTTCGTCGTTGCTCACATGTTCGTTCCATTGGATCTTCAGCATCCTTCTGCAGGACTACATTTCTGTTGCTTCAAGTCACCTTTTGATCTTTGAGGAGATCGTCCAGTAATCACTGTCATATAGGCGGACAGACATCACGTAACAGTTTAATACTCTTTTCTCTAGCGATTTTTTTCTATTTCTTTGTACACAGCTTAGCTTTTAGAATGCTTCCTTGTCGATCCTAATACGCCTTCGGATTTCAGTGTCACTCTTTCCATCCTCTGTTAAAACACTTCCTAGATATTTAAATTTCCGCACTTGTCTGATTTTGGTATCTCCAATTTGCAATTCACACTTTTGTCTCATCCTTTTGCTGATAACCATGCAGTCTGTCTTATTGCAGAAATGAAAAACTAATAAGAATATGTGATTGTTTTTTTTGTTTTTTTTGGGGGGGGTGAATATTCTGACAATTAATATATGCGTAACAGACTCCCAACTCTAAATTCTATTCTCTCACAGGACGTGGGCGACCATGTCTCTGCACAACTTCCTAATATTTGCAGCCCTAAGCAAGCAATATTTGTTCCCTCGCTATCCCTCCCAAGCCCTGTCATGTCATCCATTTAAACAAATCCGTTAGGTATGTTGCTAGGTTGATTCGAAATAAAAGTGTCATTTTTCCTTCCATTTCCCTTAAAACTTCCTCGTTATTCACTTGTCACGTTCATGGTATTCTCAGCACACTTCTATCGAAATTACGTCACTGTAGCTTCGTCTCTTCTTTGTGAAGAAATTGTCCAACATTAATTGCCATAGAGGAGGATTGATACTCCATAATAGTTTAGCACACATTTCTTTGTTTCAAACGAAATTTTCCAAATATAGCTTTTCCTGTTTGTTTCTAAATGCCCAGTGTTGATCTGTTACGTGCTGCGTCTGCCAAAATTAACACCTGGATCAATAGTTCGATAGCAATTTCCCGCACTTTCTTCCACTGATGTAATGAATGAGATAGGGGCATGTTTGGTAAATGTAATAGCTTCAAGTTGATGAATTCATTCAAAATTTCTTCTTCATTATTATTATTATTATTATTATTATTATTATTATTATTATTATTATTTTATTTCCTTTGATTTTTCGTTTGTACTCATTTCTTTCCTGGTCCCAACCAGAGACCTTAGGTCAGAAATAGCTTCATCACATTTTACACTGAGCAATTAAAAATATATATATATATATTTTACGTAGATAAAGCCCTGCGAAAAATGTGGGCTGTACTCGTGAAAACAAATTTTTGTATTTCTTTAAGGCATGGGCTACCAGGAATCCCTTCAATGAGTCTATTGGAATCTTTTCAAATCAATCCGAGGGCTTCAACTACAACAGGGATTGTTGATGTTGATAAGTGCCACATTATTATTATTATTATTATTATTATTATTATTATTATTATTATTATTATTATTATTATTATTATTATTATTATTATTATTATTATGCCGTGTCACTTCAGGATGTGGGCAGTTATGGTTCTCAAAACCTTCTGATCACTTATAGCTCTTAGCAACGATTTTCTTTTTGCCATATCTCCCACCTCACGTTCCACCATCTATTCACACAATCTGGCCTTATAGGTAACCCGTTACACCCTTCTATCCCTTTTACCTATTCTGCAAGGTCTCTTTACTCATTATGCATCCAAGAAATGTTAGATCTTTCTGAACCCTAAATATGCAACATTTTTGTTTCCATTTTCCTTAAGACTTCTTCGTTCCTTACATGTTATTATCAGTATCCTTCTGTAGAGCCACAATTTTGTTGTCTCAATTCTTGCCCTTCATCCGGGGGGGAAATTGTCCAGCATTCGGGGCTATATGAAGATTGATATTATATAGTCCAGCATTTATTTTTCTTTGTTTTTATTTGCCAGGATAGGACGTCATTCACAACTTGCTTATATTTGCGGTTCTACTGTATTTGAACGCATCGCCGGCGCGCTACACTCTACCTTTTGCACGAGCCAGATCAGACCAGAAATGGAGTGTTACTGCCACATCTGGGATAGAGCTTCCCAGTCAGCATTTGCCTGTTTTGATAGAGTACAAAAGTGTCTATGCGGCTTGTGAGTGATGAATTATTTTCCACCCTACAAACGCTTTAACACAGAGGAAATCTTGCTTAGCTTGTGTTCTGACCAGCTTAGTCCCACTACCCTTAATCTTTACAACTGGGACCTGCCATATCACATACGCAAGGGTGAATCATCCACATCGCTATTCCCCATTAGAAAGAAGTAAATTCTATTCGGACAGCTTCTTTCTAAGAACTGCTGTTTTGTAGAACACACTTCTGGTAGGACATTTTCCCAATCGCTATAATCTTGACCTCTTCAAGTCTCGGGTTGACCGTTATCTTTCTTTCATAGCCCCATGACCTTCACTTCTTGCCTTTTCTTACGCTCATACGACACCACATAGTAACCCGCTACCTTGAGTGGCTCTTAGGTATTTTATCTGATGAACATTACTATAAAAGTAGTAACTGAATATTTTTCTCTATTAACTGTTGAGCAATGTTCTTGTAAATCAAGAATCATATTACATTGACTGTTTATAAACAAGCGTGAAAATCTTCACTTAGTTCTCTTTTTACCTAACATAAGTGCCTTATGGAATAGATATGGCGTTGTCGGTTCGTATAAACGTTGTTTGGTTGATTTTATTTGGCGGCATATCAAACTCTATGGGTTATGTAATACCGAAATCTAAATATTTTGTACATAATTTTATACTTTCAGGGTAAAGGTGTGTTTTTAGATAGAATTTGTATATCATAAAATATACTGTTAGTATTTTTAAATGTATTATCGGTAATTTCACTATAAAATGTATTGTTGATAATTTTATTACAAAAATGTATTATATATATATATATATATATATATATATATATATATATATATATATATATATATATATATATATATATATTATAATTTTATCATATAGACAAAACCATTTTACTCTCAACAAAGATGCAACTTAGTTTCAGTGCATTTTAACTGCACATCTACGGGTGAGGGTCGGAAATGGTTACCCGTAGATGTGCAGTTAAAATGCACTGAAACTAAGTTGCATCTTTGTTGTGAGTAAAATGGTTTTGTCTATATGATAAAATTATAATAAATAAATAATTATCGCTCTACTACCTGTATCGAGCTCTTTTTTTAAGTAACGCTGCGAACATTAGAATTTATATATTACTTTCGTTCTCATCGCATCGGATATATATATATATATATATATATATATATATATATATATATATATATATATTGTGTTGCATTGATTTTCATTTTGCTATGTACTGTTGATTTTTATTTGAGGGTTCACTATTTGCCCATAGATAGGACTATAATAAGTGCTACCACCCCGGGTCTGAGTGAACCCTGAACAATAGTTAAGAGCTGGTTCTACGCTTTTGAAAACCTCCGATTTCCCGATCAGGGTCTTTGCTGCCGGATGTAGTTTATCGTCATACCCAGAACGATTTGAATAAACATTCTGTCGGGAATTTTTATGTAAGCGAAAGAAAATAATCATGCTGCGAAGGAAATTATTTGAAAAATAAGCATGGCGTATTAAAAAAGCACATTCCCCCCGGTGGGTTTGTGAAGGGCGGAATTAAAGGAACTTATTTAATCGTTCCGGCACTTGTATTTGGTGTACAAAATAACTTTTTCTCAGATCTAAACAAATTTGAAGCTAAGTTTTATCTGCAATTTAATCGATCCTGATCTGGCATCGCGACTTCAGTCACTTTCCCATCGACGTGACGTGGCTTCCAAATATTTCCATGGCAATTGTTGTGATGAGCTTTCCTCCTTGGTTCTCGACTGCATGAAGTGTCGTACTAGATTGGCAACTAGGTCTCACTGTTTTTTCTGTTGGGACAGATAGATGCAAACGTATGTTGTATTCTAATTGTTTTTTCTAGCACTTCTCGCATGTAGAACTCTCTTCTGTTTTTGTTTGCTTTTTTTGTTTTTTGCTTCCCTGCCATTACAATCAAAATTTAAATGAATTGCCAAAATGTCTTACTTTCTCCTTACTTCTCATTCTCTTTCGCTTCCCGTAACCCCTTACGTTGTAGTGGCATTGTCATTTTGCTTGTGGGGGAAAACATATATTGGAATAGATGGAACGTAACAGAAGAAAGAAGTGTGCATGTAAATGAAGACGGTCTACCTTGAAAATTATTATAAGAATTTTTTAAAAGCCTTGCTCGGCACACAAATTCTATGGGAGTGATGATGAATCCAATCAAGTCTTTCTCGTGTAATGGTAAAAATTTGCTGATCACATTCATTGTCTCGAAAACTAAACTAGTGACGTTCCATCGTCGCGATTAAAGAGTTTTCTCCCAAGGAGGTACCATGCCTGGAGGCTGCTCGGCCCGAAGGCCAGGATCAAAGCGTAGTATCTGTTCGCAGATCGCTCGCTTGGTCGGCCTTCTGGCTGAGAGCTTCACTCGATACTTACCTGGTGTAGGGATTCGTCCCTGCGCTGGTGGTATCATGGCTACGACTAGCTTGGACCGGCTCCGGCCTGGACCAGCTATGACAAGCCAAGACTAGCTATGACCAGCTATGACCAGCTTGGACAACCTATGACCAGCCAAGACCAGCGGCCCGGGTGAAAACACTCGGGTCCCCACGTTAAAAACCGACCTTGTGTCACAACCTGACTCAGTGGGGGGTCAAGTAAATACCAGGAGGCACCATGCCTGGAGCGTCCATTGGGGCTTAAGGTCATCCCATATCTCAACTGGAACTCGCACATACGATCTATCGCTAAAGATACTGAAAAACAGGTCGTTTCCCTGGATCGCTCCAGTAAGTACCTGACTCCTGCTATCTTTTACAGTTTCAAGTGCCAGATCAGAGCGGAAACGGGATACTGCTGCCAGGTCCTCACTTTCCAGTCTCGGTAGAGTTGAAAAGCGTCTCCGCGTCCTTGTAGGTGATTAACTATTTTCTACTTTATAACCTCTTTGTCATAGACTAAACGTCTCAAACCTATCGCTTTATCGCTATTTCCATGGAAAATGTTCAGACAAACTACAGTCTTATTTTCATCAGTTCTAACCTTCACGGAAAAGACTCCCGCACATTGTAGCGAACCACCTTCATTCCCTCCGTATTTCATTTGTGAAATGTAAGTTCCAGTCGAGCAGCTTTTTTCCCCACGAACCGCTACTTTGTGGAACCGATTCCCAAGAAAAATGTTTTCCCGGTCACTACGAACTTAACCTGTTCAAACCTGGTGTTAATCGTCATTTTACCCACATATCCGCATGACGTCTGTTTCTTATTCTGTAACTCTCTACCTCGAGTGGCTATTGAGTCTGTTACGTCCTTACAGTCAGCATGTACTGATGTAACCTTGGTTAATGGTAACAATACGACCGAAATAAAAATAGTTTTCCAAGATTATATTTGCACAAAATTAATTAATTAATAAGATGTTATTACAGTAAAGGACTGGGGGCTTGCTTAACAGTAAGACGGAATGCAGGGGAAAATAGAAACAGAGGTGAAGTGTAAGATATTGACGTGCGTGTGTGGCTGGAATAAAAATTCATTCAGAAAGGAAAAACTAAAAAGGGTGTAGTGACTGAACGACATTTCTTTGCTGACAAACAATAAAGATATGACTCATGAAAGTAATTTTGTTTTCATTTTTTTCTCTTGGTTTGTGTTTGCGCGTGCGCGTGTGAGTATGCGTGTGTGCAAAGAGAGGCAGATAAATATCTTGACTGGGTGACAATAATAATGCAAATTATATAATAGAGACTATATATATATATATATATATATATATATATATATATATATATATACACACATATATATATATACATATACATATATATATATACACACACATATATATATATATACACATATATATATATACACACACACATATAATTATATATATACATATATATATATATATATATATATATACACACATATATATATATACACATATATATATATACACGCATATATACACACACACACACACACACACACACACACACATATATATATATATATATATATATATATATATATATATATATACATATATTTCATGGTAATTATTCTGATGAACTTTCCTGTATGGTATCTAGACTTTATGAACTTAAGCGCAGTACTAGATTTCTAACAGTTTCTTCTATCGCACTTCTCGCTTGTGGAACTCTCTTCCGGCTTCTTCTTTCCCAATCAACTTTGATCATCAAAAATTTAAATACAATGCCAATGATTATTTTTTTTTTGTCTTCTTAATTCTTGTTCTTTTATTGTCATCTCTGCGTAATGATATATTTTTGTCATTTTCTCTAACACTCAGTAAAATCTTACCTGTTATTGGCTTGGAGTGAAATGAATATATATATATATATATATATATATATATATATATATATATATATATATATGAAGAAATATAGTCTTGCTATATCTCTAGGATAAAGTGCTCAATATCAATATAGAGATGTTCACTTTTATATATATATATATATATATATATATGTATATATATATATCTGTCTAAGGTAGCTAATAGCAACGACGAGAACATAAACATAAACAATAACATTAATATTTTTTATAAAAATCAAATGAACGAAAATTATAAACAAGACGAAAGTAGAATTAAGAACATTATAAAAAAATTCACAACAACAGTTGACAATAGCAAAAAAATTTGAATATTTATTACAAAAAATTTAAAACTTCTAACCATATAGTTAAAAAAAATAATTCACCTCTTAGAACAAAATTAAATAGTGAAAATATTATTTACGAATTTAAATGCCAATTAAGGAATTGTATTCCTGATCAATCAAAATTCGTAAATAATTATATAGGCCACACTACATGTTTGACACGTAGACTCACTCTACACCTTTCTGATCATAGCTCAATTAGATCTCATTTAAATATTCATGGAAACCTACCGGACACTATTCGTAACATACTTGTCGACAGCATAAATATAATATCATCATCTACATGCAAAAAAAGGATAAAAATTATGGAATCCTTATTAATAAAAGAAAAAAAAACAACACTTAATAACTATGAACATGGACACAATATCTCGACCGTGTTTAGAAAAATGAAAACATTATATAAATACATTCATGCAACAAACTATTTCTTATTTAAGAGTTAACATATTTCATCCATGAAAATGGCTAAATGTATAGCCGAAAGCTCTCAGATAAAAAGAAAATTCGGACAGTTTTTATATAATTTATCATCTGAAAAGAAAAAAAATATTAGATCGCATGAGAAATTGTATAAAAAACTAAATCAAAGCATCTTGTCTATCGTATTCAATGAAATGTGCATATATACATATAAATATATATATATATGTGTGTGTGTGTGTGTGTGTGTGTGTGTGTGTGTGTGTGTGTGAGTAATATGTGTAAAAAGTCTACAAAATTCGATATTTCATAAGGTCAGAGGTATAGTCCAGCGAATGAGGTTCGCTCCCACTCGACGGTAGTAAAAATGTGGTCGACTAGCAGCGAGTCTATTTTCTTTTTACAATGATGGTCACCCGGTACAAGGCTCGATAGCTACTCGATTTAGAGAGTTAGAAGGTAAGCGGCGCATATACGGACATCTGTGGAAGATAGCGATTAACTTTAGCTTTGAATATTGATAAAATTGTAGCTATCGGGGTGGCATACCACTTGGAAGTCGGTTCCGCAAGGCAACGGTTCGTGAGAAGGAGCTGCTCAAGTGGAACGTACATCTCACCCGAGAAATACGAAGAGAATGAGAGTCGTTCGATAAAATGTGTATGGCATATGTCAGGACTTAGCCATGCATTTTAGTACGAGTGGAACTGAGAAAGAAATTGTAGGGTGGAAAATAATTCGTCAGCCACAAGGACGCGGATACGCTTTTGGACACTATAAAGAGTTAAAAAAAGAAGCATCTCCCGCCAAATATGTGGCAGCTGTAAGCAAATTTTCGGCCTGATCTGACTCTTGTAAAGGTTGAGGATTCCAGGAGGAGCCGGGTACTTTCTAGTGCGGTACAAGAAACCGGCAATCTTTCCAGCATCTTTAGCGATGGAGCGTATGTTTAAGTTCTACTTCAATCTCAGTAGGCGCTCAAGGCACATGGCCTCCCTGGGGAAACATCCTTTCATCGAACTTTGTGAAAGTTTTGGGTCCGATCGCCGTAGTTTGGTTTTAGAGACTTTTATTGTTACCAGCCTGTTATTTTCCCTACTAAGCTGTTAGAGCCAGGTCAGAGAGATCAGCTGTCAAGATCTGGTCATCTAGGTTTTTGGAGGTGCACCCATATACCTTTGTTTCATCAGAAGGGATATTCACAGATGATCAGATCATTTATGTAAAGTAAAAAAAATGGGTTGATCCGAGAAGCAACTCCTGGGGAACGCCTGCCTTGATCGCTTGGGCTTCGGAGAATTGGTCGTTAATAACGACCTTCAAGAGATCTACCCGTTAGGAAGGACGTTATATTGGAAGAAACCCCTCCAGTGATTCTATAGAGTGCAGTAACTCCCTATGCCACACCTTGTCAAAGGCCTCTGAAATGTCTAATGCGATCGTCCTTGAGATGTATTTGTTGTTTAGTGACTCACTGATTCTGTTCGTAATCGCAGTTAGGATAACAGCAATGGACCGGGCCGATCGAAACCCTCTCAAGGGGTTGTTCCTATCGAGAGGAACAACAATTTTCTTGTTGGTTATAGCTTCAAAGAGTTTTCAAATGTCATTGTGGAGACTGTTGGGTCTATACTGTGAGGAGAAAGAAGGCTCATCCACAATCTTGAAAACCAGAGCATACTCTTGAGACCTTCCATATACTTGAGAAGGATTTCTCTTTCCAGCAACGGTTAAGATCGAGGGTAACTCTGAGTTAATATTCATAGGGACAACCATTGGGATTTTGAGAAATCCTCGGCTGTTATTAAAATATTACTAAGATTGTATTCGGTGAAATGGAGGAAGTCATGCCTTTGTCATTTAATGTTGAGCGAGGCAAAAATTGAGGCAAAGAGAGTCGCCTTATCTGACGAGGATGAGATGACCTCGGGACCCTTTACAGAAGTAGGCACTGATGCTTTGCCTCTATTCAGAATTTGCGGTTAGAGATCTTCCAGAACTTTGAAGGTTCAGTTTGTTTGCTTTCAAACTTGTCCTGGACTTACTGCTTGTGCATAGCTACACATTGCATTTTCTAGAACTCTCTTGCAGTTATTACAAACAGCTCTGAAGCAAGTGTCCTATTGGTTTTTCAGATGGTGCTCATAAGACAAAATAACTTTCCAGTCCTAACAGATACACAGTATCGACTTCTACGGTATCAGAGTAGCTTTTCCTTTTTTCCAGCTGTTTTTTATTATTATTTTTGCTCCGCATTGTTGTAAACATCCATTGTTCATCGGTTCTATACGTTCTTTTCAAAAATGGGTTATTTTGCGAATCAACCTCTCCCCCAGCTATAGGTTCATTAGTAAGACTTGCATCATTAAACCATTATTATCTGAAAAAAATCTTACAGTCTAAAAATATTTGTTGGCTTTAAATATTCTGCAAAGGATTGATGAATCGTAGAAAACGAACCAGCCAATAAACACATAGTGGGATATTACCCTATTAAATTGTAATCAATTCTTATCTGGTTTTTCCTTCCGTTTATATCAATCTAGTTTGATTTTATGATTTGCTTGAATGGTAATGGTAATGTCCCGTGAGTATCAGATTTTCCAAGCCCTCCTCCTCATCATTTACCCTAGAAATTCCAACTGTTTCTTTTTGATGTTAAGTATAAGTTTCCTTTTTGGTTTCATTTTCTCGAAAACCTCGGTCCATGGTATCCTCAGCATCTTTCTGCAGAACCACATTTCAGTTTCTTCAAGTCTCTTCTTCATCTTTGAGGTGATTATCCAGCATTCATTGCCATATAGGAGGACAGATACTACGTAACAGTTCAGTAAACTTTTCTTTGTTTCTAACGAAGTTATTCTTTTTTCTTTTGTTTTTTTGTTTGTTTGTTTTTTTGTTTGTTTGTTTTTTGTTTTTTGTTTTGTTTTTTCAGAAATCTGCTTAGCTTTTGGAAGGCCACTTTGGCTATCCCAATGCATCTTCGGATTTCAGTGTCACAATTTCTGTCCTTTGTTAAAACACTTCCCAGATATTATTGTACTTGTGTGATTTTGGTATCTCTGGCTTATAATTTGCATTTTGGGCTAATCCAGCACTCATTCTAACCTTATAGTTAAAAAAAATAATTCACCTCTTAGAACAAAATTAAATAGTGAAAATATTATTTACGAATTTAAATGCCCATTAAGGAATTGTATTCCTGATCAATCAAAATTCGTAAATAATTATATAGGCCATACTACATGTTTGACCCGTAGACTCACTCTACACCTTTCTGATCATGGCTCAATTAGATCTCATTTAAATATTCATGGAAACCTACCGGACACTATTCGTAACATACTTGTTGACAACATAAATATAATATCATCATCTACATGCAAAAAAAGGATAAACATTATGGAATCCTTATTAATAAAAGAAAAAAAAACAACACTTAATAACTATGAACATGGACACAATATCTCGACCGTGTTTAGAAAAATGAAAACCCCTGCCAATACTTCTTTAATAAAGTAGCAAATCAATTCAGACAGTTTCAAAATGACGTTTATTACACCTCTTCCTCCTTCCCAGCCGCTACTACTACTAATAATAATTGGTTGTTCCAATAGGTTACAACTTAAACATTCCAGAGAGTATTTTTTCCTTGCCCATTCATTCACCTGCTTGTATAATAATTCTAGGACTAAACAATGACCTTAAAGAAAAAAGCACGAAGATATTTAATATACCAGAAAGTTAAACGTTTCGCTCCATCAATCATTCGTAGACACTTCAGAAAAAATACTTTTCTTGGTACTTTGCAAACGCGTTGTTTTGAAGCATTCGTTAGCATCTGAACAAAGGCAAATAACGGTAACAATAATACACCACAGGAAAAAAAAAGAGCAAACGACCTTTCTTGTCAACAAGGTACTTGAGTTAACGAGTCTAGTATATAATGAAGAAAAGTTAGAATTGAAAACCACAATTACTGGTGATATATAGTTTTGCCAATATAAATACATTCATATGCACACACTAACACATACACAAACTATGTGTGCGCGCATTTCTGCGTGTGTCTTTGTAGGATGTATAATAGTATCGGAAACAAAAGTGAAGAGGGTAAGAGAACGTGGAAAATCTTATAAATGACGCGTTTCGTCAACATGTGGTATTAGGTTCGGTTTCCTCAGGTCGGAATGAAAGACAAGATTGTGTGTAAGGAAAATATACTGATATATTGAATGAAGGGTTAAAAAAAAGTAGGTTACCTCATCTATATATATATATATATATATATATATATATATATATACAGGGTGACCCCAAAAAACGGGAACTTTTTAACAATCCAATAAAACCAAGAGTGAAGGAAGAAAAATATTTAATTCATAGTAATTGAAACCTTAAAACATGCCATTTAAGAAACAATGATGGAATTTTTCATTTTTTTAAAACTACGTCCTGTAGATGGCTTCCTCCTGTACGAATGCATTCTCGAAATCTGCTGTTGAGATTCATCATTGACTGCTGCAACATCTCAGCTGGGATACTGTGAATTTCATTCTCGTTACTAATATGGCAAAATGTTTACTTGCTCAATCACTGTCTCGCAGTGTTGCCACTTGCTCATGTCTGGCAATACGCACTTCAAAAAATTCCGTTTTTTGGGGTCACCATATATATATATATATATATATATATATATATATATATATATATATATATATATATATATATATATATATATGTATGTATGTATACGGGTGCGGCACAAAAAGGGGGACAAAATAAAAATACAGTTTCTAGAAATGTAAGAATTTTTGCAAGATTTTTTCACAAGCGGTGGAAACTATTTTAAAGTTTTACTGTCCAAAAGCATTTTCAAATTCATGAATGTTTAATCACTGTGATCAGTAATTGACGACACGTTCGATCCAGGCGCCTCGATGACGTTCGCCACCTGACATTTAAATTGTTCACGTCTCTCTCCGACATGTCATTCGGAATTTTCCTGATTTCTCTCTTGATGTTTTATTTCCGCCTGTCAATTGTCTCTGGGTTGCCCTCATACACTCTCTCCTTCAGGTAACCCCAGAGAAAGTAATCCGGCGGGCTCAGACCAGGAGAGTAGGGCGGCCATGAATTGTCGGTCCTCCTCGAGATTAATCGGTCGCCTGGAAAGTATTACCCGAGATATTGAAGAGTGCTGTCTGAACAGTGAGGTGATACAACATCCTGTTGAAACACAACTTTGTTCATGTCAAAACCCCATTCGCCTCCTTAATGCCGGAACGAAGCGTCTCCGAAGCATTTGAATGTATCGGTGTGCATTCACTGTCAACCGATGAACATCATCATCTACAAAAAAGTATAGGCCAAAAATAACATTCTTTTCAAGTGCAAACCATAACGTCGTTTTTCTACACTCAGGGGTTTTGCAACGTGTTCATGGGGTTGTTCACTGGCCCAGCACCTGAAGTTTTGCTTATTCACATGCCCACTAAAACGGAAGAACGCCTCATCGCTGAAGAGAAGACAGTCCAAAAGTTGAGGATCGTTCTCAATAGGCTCGCTTATCGTTTGGCCAAACACGTAGCAGTCAGTCTTGTTGGTCCGAATTTGCGCTTCAAGAATCTGCACTTTATAGGGAAACAGTTTCAAATCACTGTGGATAATTCGGCGCACAGATCTCCTGGAAATACCCACTTGCTGTAATTTGCATGGCGACTGTGCCAACTGGTCACTGACGTCTTGAACATGAACCGGCGTCCTCGCTGTGAACTTTGGGTCACAATGGCCTTTGTTTTTGTTAACCACACTTCCAGTGTTTCTAGATTTTTCTACCAAACGTATGATCGTATAGCGATGAGGAATTTTCCTTCCAGGATATTCGGGTCGAAATTGCCTCTGAACAAGTGTAATTGAATTTGTGGTAAAATACAATTTTTTTGTTTTGTTTTTTAAGCGTTTCACCCAAGCAAGGCGGGAAGCCACTAGCACGCAAGGGGTTACAGAGAGTTCGAGCAACAGCAAAGAGGAGTGATGGAGGAAATGATGAAGAGAAGGATAGGAGATAGAT
The DNA here is from genome assembly GCA_964036315.1 of Acanthosepion esculentum. NCBI lineage: Eukaryota > Metazoa > Mollusca > Cephalopoda > Sepiida > Sepiidae > Acanthosepion > Acanthosepion esculentum. The sequence continues at coordinate 113,814,819 of OZ038475.1, forward strand.
CAAGGCATCTGGAGACGTCGATTGATATTACATTTGAATAGTTGGAGATTATAGCTATCAGGGAAACAAGAAAAGGGGAGGGAGTTCCACAGTCAAGAGGTGCGAGACATGAAGCCATTGGAGTAGAAGAGGCGGCTAAATTTAACAGTTCAAAATCTTTGTCCTCCCTTCAACCGAAAGCTGCTCGTAGTGGTCCATCTTGGTATCAGATAAAACCTACAGTATAAACCGTATAAAACAAAGCCTCTCCGATTTCATCTTATTGGCCATGTCAACCACAAACTGGTGGAAAAGCCCCCTGCATCTATGAATCAGGCTGAAGTCTCCATCCCTAACTATGAAACGGTATGAGTAGAAGGCCTTGTACGATAAGGCTTTGGAAGACCTTGTAGGTTGGCCACCCGGAGTATGAAGGGCAATGCCGAAGTGGTAGCCATCGTCACCATAAGGGAAAAGTAAAGGGTACTGGAATGCGTCATATGATCGATGGGTCTCTGAAATCCTGCGAAAGGCGCCGCCTCTTGATTTGAGGACAATATCGCGACTGTGTTCTTGCTCTCCAAATATAATACAATGGCCACTTCGTTGCACGCAGGAGCATCGTAGCGGCGTTCGTGTTCACCATGAGGTCGTTTTTCGGCGTCAGTTACAAGGTTGGAGGAAGGAAAGGAAGCATTTTCCAAAGCATATTTGAAACTGCAAATGTAGATGTTAACATCGTGAAGCATGGCCTGAAGTAGTAGTATGACGTCCCTGCGAGGAACTCTTCCCGACGGCGGCAAAATACCAAGCCGGGTTTCGGCCTGTAGGTTGTAGTCGGCAATAAAGTACAGTTAAAGGAATTTAGACGTAGAGGTCTCCTCAGGCAGCAGAGACCCAATGCAGTGGTATACCTGCCCCTGTACTTTAAAAGTGGGCATCCAACCCTCTTCTCAAACCACCTGAGCCCCAAATGAGGTCATTTGAAAGGAGTTGTTGTATTGCCTAATTGTTTTAAGGAAGTGGTTGGAGTCGGGATGGGAGCCGGATATTAGTCCCCACAACGGGGTAGGTGGTTCATGCAGAGGTGGCAGTCGAACTTTGCCGGAGGAGCAGCACAGACCGGCAGGCTCCCCGGCCCATTTGCGGGCGTTGCAGAATTGTCAAACGCAGGTCATGGACCCTACATTGATGTCGTCACGCGTAGTTAAGTTAATGCCGGGGTCGTAATTGAAAGCCAAGAAAGAACAAAAAAGCTACTGGGACAGAGAATACCACGGGCGGCCGCAAGGCGCTGAATGTCGCCGTCGAGGCGTAGGCGGCGAGCTTGGGGAGTTTGATATAAGCGCACAGCGGCCATCTTTGTAGCAGCCCTTGAAAGTCTGTTTGCCCTTGTCTGTGGGCCCTCGGAGTTTCTGGCAGCAGAAGTCACTGCAGCGTTGCAGGCATTGCGGGTTGCCCGCTGCAGCTATGTCTCGGACTCCCTCGACCTAGCTGTTGCAGCAGCGTCCCAGGATTGACGGTTGCGCCTGCGGTCAAACATTTCAGCTGCCCTCGACCTGCCAATGGTGGCAGCATTCCTAGCATTTCCAACAGACCTACGGAGCGGAATCTCAGCAGCATTGGCGATCGTTGTTGCAGCAGCGTCCCTGGATTGACGCGCGCCCGCGGTCAAGTGTCTCCATTATATATATATATATATATATATATATATGCATGCATGCATATGTACGAATATAAATGTATATATAGATATGTATATATATCTATACATATATGTCTATATATATGCATGACTATATATATGTATATATATATGTGTACATATATATATATGTGTATATATATGTATATATATATATATATACATATATGTATATATATGTGTATATAGTTATATGTATATATATGTATATATATGTATATATATATGTATATACATGTATATACATATTTACATATATGTACTTATATATTTTAAATATATATGCGCATATGTATATATATATATGTAAATATATGCATATATATGTGTATATATATGCATATATGGGTATATATATGTGTATATATCTATGAACATATATGTATATATATATGTATATATATATAAACATATATGTATATATATATGTATATATATATAAACATATATGTATATATATGCATATATATTTGTATATATATGTATGTATATATGTATGTATTTATATATGTATATATATATGTATATATGTATATGTATATGTATGTATATATGTATATGTATATGTATGTATATATGTATATGTATATATGTATGTATATATATGTATATATGTATGTATATATAAGTATGTATATATAAGTATGTATATATATGTATGTATCTATATGTATATGTATATATGTATGTATATATATGTATATATATGTACATATATGTATATATATATATATATGTATATATGTATATATATGTATGTATATATATATGTATATATATATATGTACATATATATATACATATATATACGTACATATATACATATCTCTATATGCATATATGTATATATATATATATATGCATATCTATATATATGTATATATATGTATGTATATATATATGTATATATATGTATATCTATATACCTATCTATCTATCTATCTATCTATCTATCTATATATATATATATATATATATATATATATATATATATATATATATATATATATATATAAAGGACAGTGAAACAGTGAAATGATTAGCATAAAATCTCTGAAAAGATCACAAGTGATATGGAAAAGTTTTACGCCACCCTCTACTTAGATTTCAAATAGATCTAAAATATAAGCCAAAACAAAACGGATTGAGTAACATTTTCACCTAAAGAATTAATATCTCCTGAGTCAAGTATAGATTTCACGGTTGTGCGTACATATAAGATTTATATGCTTGTGCAACTCTTGTAATGATTGTGTTGAAGAGATTTGTTGCAGATTTGTTCGATGATTATATGTCACTGATGTTTACCCAATGTATAGCTCAAGAGCCCTTCAGACTAGAGTTTTATTTAATGATTTTTGCTGCAAATCATCATGCCGATATCTTAATATGATAATTCAAACTTTATTATTCATAATTAAAGTATAATTACTCAGCTGCATATTTTTTAACAAATATTCTTACAAAATCTAACGACGTGCGAACATTTGTCTCTCTTTACAAGAAATGATATTAATCATCGCAAATTGTTATTTTTTAATTTAATTTTATTTACTTATTTTTTTATTCAATGTATTGTCATTTTGCTATAAAAATGCATTCTACTATAAAAATCTATTGGTGTTTACTTTGCTATGAAATACATTGCTTTTCGTTTTGCTTTAAAATGTATTATTGGTCATTTTGCTATAAAATGTATTATTAGTAATGTCTTATCATACTTTCCTGTTGTTTCAATTTCTTTTTAGGTGTTCCCTATTTGCCCATAACTGGTACCCTAACAGGTGCTGTCACCTCCGGTCATGTGAACCTGGGAACAACATCAATTAAGAGGTGGTTCCACGCACTTCAAAACCTCTAATTTACCGATCACACAATGAACCAACTTTCTTAGCAGCTGACCTAGCAATGGATTCAATGAAGCCGAGATTCCAGGTCAGGACTGATAATATTGCTGATACTTCTTTGAATTTTTTCAAAAATCCCCAAATATATAGCAGGAACACAGGACCACATATGACAGCAGTATTTTAAACATGGGCAAATGGTACTTATAGATTTGCAAGATAAATTCTGGAGAGAAAACTTGTCTAGCACAATACAGTGACCCAGCCTTCTTAGCAGCTGACCTAGCAATGGATTCAATATAGTCTTTCCACTTCAAATCAGCTGAGAATGTTCACCCAAGAAGATGCAACAAGCCTGAAGATTAACATTAGACATGCTGATGGAAGGCAGAAACGAGTCTCTCAGATGATTATGGTTTGTTTTATTTTACAGTATATCAACCACAATGGGTTATTTAATGCTGACAATTTTTATTGCTGGTAATATTTTTCTTCATAAATGTATTGCTGGTAATTATTGTCCTTCAAAAATGTATTGCTGGTAATTTTTTTTTTCCTTCAAAAATATGTTTCTGGTAATTTTTCCCGTTGCTGCTGGATGTAGTTTATTATCATACCCAGGATTAATTATTGAATGAGGTGTGTGATATGAATGCAAGGTCAGATTAAGGATTGACCCTTAAATTGAAAAGGTAAATATTTTAGTGTTGTGAAAAGTATCTCCGCGGGAATGAGTTCCTCAAATCAGTGTTTCTTAGAAAAAAGCTCTCTGAGTCGAAATTCCTCGTTTCAATTTGAATACTGGGTTGGGGAAGTGGGCATTGTTCAACTCCAAGAACGCTCTAAATTGTTGGAATAAAGGAATAAAATTCGTTCGAACACTTAACATGATTGATTGTTTGATTCGTTTTCTACGGATTATCAACCCATTGCAGGCTATTTAAAGCCAGGAAATATTTTAGATTTGTCAGAATTTCTTTTTATATTAATAATGATGGAATAATACAAGTCATACTAACACATCCATAGGTGGGAGAAAATAGGTGAGTTCATGCCTCTCTCAGGAGTATTTTTCGCGTAAGTTAATATAATGAACACAAAGGGAATTGGAACTCAGCTCTTCTATAAACAATTCTCAGCCATTATTCATTACACCATCCAAACTTACATTGTCTGGTGTTACCAAATGGCTACCCATCTAGGTACTGACCAGGCTCGGTGTTGCTTACCTTCGGTGATCGTACAGGAACCTGTGTTTCAACGTGATGTGGCTGTAAGCCATTTACTATGGAAGGACCCACAGAGTAGCAACAGGTTTGCGACATTATGCCTATGTTAAAAGGGCTGCAGAGGTGGAAAATATGCCATAATACCGTTGGATAGGGAAAATTATCAGAGACAAAACGCTCTTTTTACATGTAGTTATCACCGATGCCAGCGATGGACAAGATATGGCAGGCTATTAAATACCCGCATCAGCGGAGGCCCCCATTTGTTTACAGTCGCGATATCAGGAACAAGTTTTTAGCATAATCAGTCATTCATCGATCAGAATATTGAATGGCACTAAATCAGGACTATATATTGGGTTTTGTAGGACAATCCAAGCAAAACTTTCAATGCTGTCCATATTATTCAAATTGATATGGGGTTCGCCATCAGTGCGTCACAATCAAGAAGTTGTCTTCTCTGGAATCTGGAAATCCAGTCTTCCATCTTAGTCATGATGTAATGGTGTTATTGAAGGTTTATCCGGGTTCCAGGAAATCTAGGAGATTCAATCCTTTCCTATTTCAAGAGACAGGGAATATCCCTTTACCAGATGATGGCTGTGTTTTGAGATTTTTTTCTTTGGTGTCGAATGTCGTCACTTCGTGAACTGCTCTTACTGATGTCGGCAAATCTCGTCACAAGTAATGGTGCACTTTCAGCTTAAGCCTCGTCGTTTTCAGCAAGTTCTGATAAACTTGTAATCAGTGGGCTATCTCTCTTTGCATAAATATGGGTGGGACCTACCTGGTACAAACTTTGCGATAGCTCAACGCTACCAAAATCGTATCTAACGCATTGAAACCAATGTCAGTTCCGTACACAATTTCTTAATCGTAATCCGCCAACAGGCGCGTTTGAGCTTATCGATGATCGAGGCGGTTTTCATTTGATGGGTTGGTTGTTGCGCAGGGCTGTCCGAAACATGACGTAAACACATTTCTCACCAACGGTGCTCACATACACTGTCTGGTCTCCATAAGCGTTTAGCAAGCTTCGATGAATATCCCCCGTTTAATTTTTTTTCTTAAGTTCGCATATCAGCAACTGACTTTGGAGGACCAACATAAGAATATAGCAGGAATTATTTTCAGAGCGGCCATCCTATATATTAACCTTGGGGATTATTTTATATCTTTATCTACTGTCTGTAGTAACTGACCAAAAATGCCCAACAAACGAAACTGACAAAGTTTCCAATAAACAATAAAAAGAAAGAAGGTAAATTAATACGAAAAAACAGTCATGAGTCAAAAAACTCACGAAAAAAAGAATCGATTTAACACGTAAAAGGGCTACAGTCTAGTGATTGTAGCCCTCTGACTTCCAGAAAAAAAGAACACAAATATTGCGGATGCGGCAGAGAAGTCATCCATTCTGCAGGATTAGTCTATAAATTTGGGGAGGAGACATTTTTGCAGTCATTATTTATTAGATTGGAATCAAGATACGGTAGAATCTATCTTGCATATTTATAAATTTACCATTCGTCTGTGCATTGAATATTGTTGCCATATCTGGCCTGGTGCTTCTGCTGTACGTCTCGAGATTCTTGACAAAATCCAAAGAAGAATCTGTAATGTAGCAGATCAAGACCAAGCATCTTAACTTCAGTCACTTTCTTATCAATGTGACGTGGCTTCACCCTGTCTTTTCTACAAATATTTTCATGGCAACTGCACTGATGAGCTTCTTTCACTGGTGCTCCGATTACATTAATTTAAGCGTGCTACTAGGTTGGCAACTAGGTCCCACGGTTTTACTGTTGAAATAACTAGATGCAACGTCTTTTCAAACAGTTCATTTTTTCGCACTTCCTACTTGTGGAAATCCCTTCCGATTTCTTGCTTCCCTGTTAACTCCAGATTTCAAAAATGTAAATGCAACATCAATAGGCATCTTTCTTCTTCAACGCTGTACCGTTTTTGTCCTTTCCTCAATCCTCCCCATTCTCAGTCGACTTATTCTCTTTCACTTTCTCTTCCTGTAACGCCCTGCGTTCTAGTGGTATTAACATCTTGCTTGGGGTGAAATGATTACACACACACACACACACACACACACACACACACACACACACACTTACACGCACCTAATAAAGCGGACCGAAGATTAAAAGTAAACAATAAAAAGAAAATAATATAATGAGAATCAGAGAATGTCGAAATATTTGTGCGCATAATCACTGAAGCGCTGAAAAAAGGCCCCACAAAACGATTGAGACGTTTAGGGATCTGTGGAACGACTGAGATTTCCCAGACAACGGCAGTGTTAAATTCGACGATATAACTAGGAAAGTGTTAAAGAAACTTTCTACCAGAGAATCTCTACTGGAGATCATGTGGCAGCAAGTCTATTAATTTTTATCATTACTAGAAAGAGCGATAATCGTTAGTGGTCTTGAGAAACATATTTTACTGAAAAACTGTTTTAAGGGAAAGATTTTGCGAATTTCAACCGAAAGTAGAACTAACTGATCAGTCAATGAATACCGAATATTACCTTATAAGGAAATGGCTAATATTACAATTGTCATTACCATTAATGATGACATACAAATATGAAATAATAACATAAAATATACACTACAAAAAGGAATTGTATTAGAAGCTGTACTGATCTAGTGTATTTATGGATATTCTCAAACTTTGTGAAACCTGTTTGATAAAGATTTATAAGAACAATGGAATATCATGTAAGCTCTTAATGTTAATTACAACAAGGGACTGTGCGTATACTTACCCCGAATCCCCTGACCGATTTGGGGCCCCGGGCAGTGCTTTGTGACTCTCGATATCTTATCAGCATTTACTTTTTTCTACCTCTATTTATACACTTTATAAATTAAACTAAGCACAACTGACTCTCTATAAAAGGACAAAGTATTTTCACGGATATTGACGTCAATCTAGAGTCTTTTTTTCTTTCTTCGTTGAAATCCGTGAATGTGTTCGCAAAAAAAAAAACAGTATATAAAATTCACTATTTTTTAATCCATAATGTTGAATAATTAACATATTAATAAGAAAAATCTCAAGTTGATGTAAAAAAATTGCCGCAAAACACTGTTCATTTATTTAAGAAAGAAATGAAATGATCTATTATGATATGTCTCTAATTTGTATTTAGGTACATGTATTTATTTTCAATTCCGACTTGCTCACTTATATTGTATATGATTCATTATTGTACATAATTAAGTTACAATAACATTTGTATTTTATATGAAGACTATCTTATGACAATTGTGATGTAGTAGAGTGGTGGCGCGTAGAGTGGAGGGGTTCTTTGAAATTTGGGATGCCATTATTGGGCACGAGACCCTAACACCGGTCCTGTTTACAACATTTAGAAAAGAATATGAGTCGAGAAAGAAACATGAGAAATAATTTAAAAAGTATATTCGTTTCTCATTGAGTGATCACTATTAATAGCCTTGTTTCAAACTATAGTAAGTTTAGTAAATACGTATATTCATGTAAGAATATCATATTAGTCACAAAAGTTGCTTCTGAGAATAAAAGAAAAACAATTTTTTAAAAAGAGAGAGAGAGCCTGTGTCTAAAAAGATAAAGCGACACATATACTACAAAATGTTTATGTCAGTATTTAGAGTCGGTAAACAAATTCTGCAGGATGGTATGTCAGTGACGCCTCATTTTTCCGTAATTTGCTTGTTTGCTTACTTTAAGTTCAGCCACATGTTTTCTGTGTTAGGGCAGATAATGCATTGTCGAAGAGTTCTCATTTTACAGCAACCGTTTCGTACATCTGCCGGCTTGGGTTTCCATCCCTAACCAAATGCACATGGCTTATTTTTTAGACTGCCTTATCAAATATCTAAAGGACAAATAACCTGCTCCAATGTTTTGGGGTAAATTTCACTATACCAAAGTCGCAATGACTTTGGGTTGCAGATGATTTAGTGAGAGATGTTTGCATAGCATCACCATCGATTTCTTTCCGCATTCGGTCGCCTGTGATCAATGACAAAAAAATAAAAGAATTACATCAAATACGAAGAAAATAGGAATATTCTCCTGTCTTGGGTGTTCGCAGAAAACGGTAATGAAATTTCTTTTATTTTTACATTCTAAACTACTTATTTTCTAAGTCAATCGATGTATCAAACTTCAAATTAAAAAAATTGATTATTTTTACACTATTGTTAATCCAATATAAAACCCAAGAACCACTAAATGCAGAGGGTTACTGAATGAGATTGTTTTATGGACATAAGACGAGTTAAGTAGTGCAGATGATGAGAATACATTGGCATCTGGAAAGCAACCTCACGGGATTGTGTTCTACAAAGCAGAAGCTCTTTTGAAGAAGCTGCTCGAATGAAACTTCCCTTTTATTAATGAAATCCGAAGGGAATTGATATGACTTTGTTCTGCTTGCGTGGCATAGCGGGGCGTAGCTGTAAATGTCTGGGACTAGTGCAATTAAGGAGTGCAGTTCGATAGAAGAATTTATATGGAAATAGCGATAGAGTAACGTGAGTCTCGCGAAGTTTCTTGTGTGTGAAGGGTGGAAAAACATCCAACAAGACGCTTTTAAACTATTTCAAGGATCAAAAGTTTTAGCAGTTGCGATTACTTGATGGATCAAGAAATGAAATATAAAAATCCATATACTCTGATCTATGATAAAGAAACAAAATACTGCACGCCAAGAGCAAAATACAGCAAGAATAAACTAATAAAATATAACTTCTATCAACTAAACGTGAATCTGAAATGGCTGATAAGTACACGGCTCATCAGAACACTCTTCCAATGGACCCTTAAAGTTGTCTGTTTTCATTGAATTGGCTATAGATAGATAGATAGATAGATAGATAGATAGATAGATAGATAGATAGATAGATAGATAGATGGTATACTGGGTATCTTTTGACCAACGATCAATTGGACATCACATATAATTTCAGCACGTTCGTTTACAAGTTTCTATCCGATACTGAATGATTAATTGGAAACCAGGAGGCACTCAATAAATGCTGCAACAGAGATTCTCTCTACGTTTAATTTAGTACAAATTTAAGTGAAGTGTTGCTACTTAAATATATTATGTTGAATAATAATAATAACAACAGCAACAGTATGATATGTATATCGCGCACGCACGCACACACACACACACACACACACACACACAAAATAAATAAATAACTAGTGTGATTCTGTAAGTTTAGTAAACAACCCGAATGAGAAGAGTTTGAATAAATACACAATAAACATCTAATTGAAAAACAGATTTAAGAATCTCCGTTTCTATATAAAATTTTGCAAATTTAAAAACTATCTTTTGGTGTTAAGCTCATCCTTATCATTTCGAGGACTGCAGAATTCGCGGCGTCTTAAGGAGAAGCTTTTCTGATATTCGTCTGAGCCTCGGGAGTTGTCTCAAAGTGAGCAAAACAGGTCCGGGTCAGCAATAAAACTTTTAAGATCATAGAAAGTGTTGAGAGTAACGTGAATGAAGATAGTATACGTGAGACGACACATTTACACTTATTCAAAATCATCACTATAACAAATCACATTTAGTCAGCTTCCTTGAAGTTTACTCTATGTTAAATAATCCTAGCGTTGTAAGGTTCAAGCACCCGTGAAATGGCTTCATGCACAAAATCAGAAACTGATGCATAATGGCACAATTTCATTTATCCAGTACATTTCATTTCTTTGAATGTATATCGTGCGTTTAGCAATTAAGTGAACAATGGGGTTTTATCATCCTGGAAACATTGTGTGTGTTTTTTTTTTTATTTAAAGGTTTTTTTTTAATAACTTCACCCAAAAATGGCAATAATGTCAATAGTACGCAGGGGGTTACAGAGGGTGAAATTGAAAGAGAATGAGAAGACTAAATAAATACATTAGATCAGTACAGCTTCTAATACAATTCCTTTTTGTAATGTATATTTTATGTTATTATTTCATATTTTTATGTTATCATTAATGGTAATGACAATTGTAATATTAGCCATTTCCTTCTAAGGTAATATTCGGTATTCATTGACTGATCAGTTAGTTCTACTTTCGGTTGAAATTCGCAAAATCTTTCCCTTAAAATAGTTTTTCAGTAAAATATGTTTCTCAAGTCCACTAACGATTATCACTCTTTCTAGTAATGATAAAAATTAATAGACTTGCTGCCACACGATCTCCAGTAGAGATTTTCTGGTAGAAAATTTCTTTAACACTTTCCTAGTTATATCGTCTTATTTAACACTGCCGTTGTCTGGGAAATCTCAGTCATTCCACAGATCCTTTAATGTTTCAATCGTTTTGTGGGGTCTTTTTCAGCGCTTCAGTGATTATGCGCACGATTATTTCGACATTCTCTGATTGTCACAATCCTCAATCAAAACCGTAATATTATTTTCTTTTTATTATTTACTTTTCATCTGTGGTCCGCTTTATCAGATGACGAACTACCTGGTCAGAATCTATAAATTTACACACCCTTCTTTGGATTTTGTCAAGAATCTCAAGATGTGCAGCAGAAGTATCAGACCAGATACAGTAGCAACATTCATTGCACAGACGTATAGTAGATTTATAAATATACGAGATGGATTCTGATGAGAAATATTTTCTTGCACGATACTGTGAACCAACTTCCCTTGCAGTAGATATAGCAATTGATACCATAGTCTCAGCAATTCATGTCAGCGGAAAACGGCAATAACCTTAACCCTAACCCTAACCCAAGGCCAAGAAGGCGTAGAACGTTGCTCTCCTGAAGTTTATCACTAAACATGCATTCAAATCTACAAACCATTTCACGCCCCAGGTAAACATTGAGTGTGTGTCCTTTTCAAAAGTAGTTACCAGGTTTAATTTGACAGATCTGTCGGATTTGCTGCTAAAACAGGAGTAAGTGGCTGTGTCATCTGCATAAATACCTAGTTAGGAACTGATGAGATCCTGGAGATCAAAGATAGAGCCTTGGGGGACGTCGTGTTGGTATGAAATGATTTGCAAGCTTACCCGTTCATCACAACATTCATTAAATAATTTGTTAGGAACGACTGGACTAAGCCAAAATGTTCGGGCTCCTTACTACCAGTCAGGAGGCAGCAATCAGAAAATGTCAAACCAGTAAGCCCATAAGAAAGTCGCTGCCACTGATTAATTAGATCATCAAAAAGTTAAGACAGTTAAATCATTAAGGTCATGAAAGAAAGGAACTCGTAAGACACATCCTAAACAGGAAACGAGGAATAAAGCTTCTACTGCAGCTCAATAAACATGGAAGGAGTGCGAACCGGGGGACTGGCAAACCTTGGAAGCCTGAGGTTTTGCATTCATTTGCCTGTTTTGTGTGCTTCTCCTATGAGATTAAATTATACAAGTTAGAATTAAAGACAAGTCATTACTTCCTTGATCGACTCTTCTAATTTTATTTTCATTATTTCGAAATAATATTCTAGTAACTATATTTTTTCGAGTTTACACATGCTGTCAAAATAACGGTACATTTCGTTAAGTCTTATGCTGAGAATATTTTCATATGGAAATCAGTAAATATATTTTATAATTAGTATGTAGTAAATCTGTTGGAATCAGTTTATTACTTACTGACGGGAGAGAAACGATCCCCCATTTTATGTCCATACAAATCTTCGACTAATACGAGTTAACCTATGGTCACATTTTTTGGGGAATCCTTATTATACTAAAGGGTTTTCCAAAGTGGGTCTCTAAATATATTTTTTCAATTACTATTATTGTACACTCCAAAGTTAAGCAACTTCGAGCCTGGTCAGTATCTAGATGGGTAACCACTCGGGAATAATAGGTGCTGTAATGTTGGGTATGCGGGTGGTGTTATCGATAATGAAAATTCAGAGCCGAATTCGAATTCCACTCGGGTTCGTTATATTCGCTTACATGCAAATACGCGTGGGAAATAATATTAATAATATTATATTAATAATAATAATATTAATAATATTATATTAATAATAATAATATTAATAATATTATTAAATATTAAAAATAATATTAATAATTAATAATATTAATAATAACTTGTATCAGAAGATCATTATTTTCTCCAAAACATTGTTACAATCCAAAAAATAGGATTCGGCTTTAAATAACCCTAAACAGGTTGATAAGCCGTAAAAGCAAATCAGTCAATAAACCCAGTTTAATAAACAGCTTGGGGCAGGTTTCTATAGACATAACAAAGCCACTAACTCGTGGCTTTGACAGTTCAAGGGATATAACACTATGCGAGTAAGAGTACAGCCTTTACAGAGAGAAATCTACAAATGCTTTTTTGTCATTATATATACAGGGTGCCCCTAAAGTCTGGACACAGGCAAAAATGCATGTTTTCAAGAAATTACATTTTCAAGAACATTTTATTGAATTGGAATATTAAGAAATAACATCTTCAATATGATTTCCATTATTTGTGATGCAAAGTCTCTCTAGTCAGAAGTTGTCGTTTGTGATGCAACGTCTCTCTAGTCAGAAGTTGTCGTTTGTGATGCAAAGTCTCTCTAGTCAGAAGTTGTCGTTTGTGATGCAAAGTCTCTCTAGTCAGAAGTTGTCGTTTGTGATGCAACGTCTCTCTAGTCAGAAGTTGTCGTTTGTGATGCAAAGTCTCTCTAGTCAGAAGTTGTCGTTTGTGATGCAAAGTCTCTCTAGTCAGAAGTTGTCGTTTGTGATGCAAAGTCTCTCTAGTCAGAAGTTGTCGTTTGTGATGCAAAGTCTCTCTAGTCAGAAGTTGTCGTTTGTGATGCAAAGTCTCTCTAGTCAGAAGTTGTCGTTTGTGATGCAAAGTCTCTCTAGTCAGAAGTTGTCGTTTGTGATGCAAAGTCTCTCTAGTCAGAAGTTGTCGTTTGTGATGCAAAGTCTCTCTAGTCAGAAGTTGTCGTTTGTGATGCAAAGTCTCTCTAGTCAGAAGTTGTCGTTTGTGATGCAAAGTCTCTCTAGTCAGAAGTTGTCGTTTGTGATGCAAAGTCTCTCTAGTCAGAAGTTGTCGTTTGTGATGCAAAGTCTCTCTAGTCAGAAATTGTCGTTTGTGATGCAAAGTCTCTCTAGTCAGAAGTTGTCGTTTGTGATGCAAAGTCTCTCTAGTCAGAAGTTGTCGTTTGTGATGCAAAGTCTCTCTAGTCAGAAGTTGTCGTTTGTGATGCAAAGTCTCTCTAGTCAGAAGTTGTCGTTTGTGATGCAAAGTCTCTCTAGTCAGAAGTTGTCGTTTGTGATGCAAAGTCTCTCTAGTCAGAAATTGTCGTTTGTGATGCAAAGTCTCTCTAGTCAGAAGTTGTCGTTTGTGATGCAAAGTCTCTCTAGTCAGAAGTTGTCGTTTGTGATGCAAAGTCTCTCTAGTCAGAAGTTGTCGTTTGTGATGCAAAGTCTCTCTAGTCAGAAATTGTCGTTTGTGATGCAAAGTCTCTCTAGTCAGAAGTTGTCGTTTGTGATGCAAAGTCTCTCTAGTCAGAAGTTGTCGTTTGTTGTGTCAGCACGAAATCGCAAGTCATTGTGACCGAGGGGTTGAGTTCTGGGGCCTTTTTCAAACTGTTGCTAATAAAATATGGTTTTCGGAACTAGTCAGAAGTTGTCGTTTGTTGTGCCAGCGTAGGTTTCTATCACTGTTAAAAACTCCTGTGTCGCAATACTCCGCCCAGCTTTTGGAATGCATCCTTGGCTATCCCAATACATCTTCGGATCTCAGTGTCGCACTTACCATCCTTTGTCAAAACGCCTCACAGATATTTAAACTTCCGCGTCTAAATGAACTAAATTATCAACTTCATTTTCAATAAGCACGTGTTATACGCATCACGTTTCTATCACTGTTAATGTGCATTCCGTTGTGATAGCGATTTCTGAAACCACATGCGAATATGCTGCCTAAATATATATACTTCTTTTCTTTTTATGTGCCATGTCCTTTCAGGACGTAGATGATCGCACTGAATAATATAGACATATTGTGTCTACTTATTTTTATACTGATTCTTTCCAGAATAGATTGTGCACTCTGGCTGAGAAACTCTAAGGTCCGCGCAGCACTGTTGCAATATAACTCACAAGTTGGCTCTATCCCTTGCAGATCTCAACAAGTTCCTTTCTTCTGCTTCCCCCTTGCCGTCAATTTTAGCACATTCACTCTTGATGCGTTCAAGTGTGCCGCATCTGTGATTTTCATTGAGTACACCTCCGTTAGCATACCCCTGAAAAAGAAGTCAATTCTTTCCCCTTTCAACAAAACCATGTTTCATATCTTCATTTTCAATATGCACATGTTATACGCATTACGTGTCTATCACTGTTAATGTTATATCAGACCAATAAATGTGCAAATATTCTGGTTTATTTCTTTTAATGCATGTCGGGAATTACAACGAAAAAAGTTATTGGTTTGAATTCGGGATTCTACCATTATTTTGTGATCAAAACCTATGAGTCAGTTTCGCTGCAAGCGCAGCTCCAAACATGGTCATGCATTTCTCACTTAATAAATGTCTTATTACACACAAGTGAGTGTGTTAAGTTTACATCCTTCTGTCTAATTAAGATGATTTGCCCAATCTGAAATGCATCATGGTGCGATAATTATGAGTCAGATTTCGATGGCCTGCAGAAAAAGAAATACTGTAGCCATAGGTTCCTATATATTTTTATTTTACAAATACATTTAACCTTACTGGGTTTCAGTAAAAAGATTCAGTTGAAAAAAATATTTCATATTTAGAAAGACCAGGAACATCGGCGAAAAACAAGTGCGAGTCCCTAATTATATATATATATATATATATATATATATATATATATATATATATATATATATATATATATATATATATATATATATAGATATATATATATGGCTGTGTACTACTAAATGGTAATGAATTAGCTTATTTTGCGGGGGGGGGTACTTATTCCAACAATTTGGGCGAAGAGCCAGAAAGTCTACAAATTTATTTAGCTCTCTACTTATTTACTTTTTTATCGTTTCTTTTTAATTATTTCATTTTTTTCCCCTTTCTTAATTATTTATTTTATATATTTTAGAAAAGAATTACGCGCGCTAATGGCCCGAAGGCCAGGATGAGGAGGCAGTTTGTATGCATTCATAGCCACACGATCATCGACTTCCGGTGTAGGATGGGAAATCACCGCATGTGATTCGACGAAAGCGTATCAAACGGAACTAGTTTATAAGCTGATAACGACCCAGTCTCGAAATATGGGATATATGTTTTAACATGTAAATGAAAAAATATGCCCGCGATATGTTGCAGCCAGCGGCGCAGATTATCTAGTTTGTTTGTAATGCCCCTAAAATAATTTTATTATGTTGAATCATAAATAATTTCCATTTTGTTTATCAATTTAAAATATTAAAGTATATTTCCGTTTTATTTGACCATATATTAACCATTATTTGGCCTAATATTATTATATATTAACCATTATTTGGCTTAATATTATTATATATTAACCATTATTTGGCCTAATATTATTATATATTAACTATTATTTGTCCTAATATTATTATATATTAACTTTGGCCTAATATTATTATATATTAACCATTATTTGGCCTAATATTATTATATATTAAGCTTTAATTGTTCTAACATGTTGTTTCTTTTAAAGCAATACCTTGTGAACAAAATACCACAGTATTTGATATGAAAAAGTTTTCGACAAATTCTTGAATCTGGTTTTCATAAGAGAAAGTTTTTTCCTATTAAAGCGTTTTAGTGACAATCATGCCGGCCGGGCCTTCCAACACAAATCTTCTCATGGCCAACACAATGAAACGAGAGAACCAGTTAATAAAAAACGACCTAACCATTTCAACTTTTCTTTCTCCAATGTTCGTGGTGTCCTCTCCAGCTGTATAGAATCGTTCTCATGAAACGGACACCGGATATCCTTGCAGTGTGCGAAACACAATTAAATTCTGGCATTGCTATCAATGAATTCTCTGTTCCAGGGAATCTTCCCCTTTGTCGGGAAGATTACAGCATTCACATGAATGGCCTTGGTGTTTTTACATCAAGGCGGACATTGACAGACTAAGTATCCGACAGTCCGAAACTGCCGGTCTCAATACTCTCGAGCCGCGAGGGAGGCGCTTCTAAGTAAGTTTGTGAGCTTTTCCGTCGCGCCCAGTTATCTACCAAAATCAAATTCACGTGAATGGCCTCGTCAAACTCATTTGATTCACAACCATATCCGCCACCGCCACTATTGGGGGTGAAAGGAAAAAGGAAGAGAGGGTGACGATCTTGATGCTCGGATGCGAGCGGGTGCCGACAACTCGGAATTTTAAACTGAACAGTTTATTCATCCTACGAGGCAAACTTCTTTTAACTCCGATTTCCATACTCAGGGAATAGTTCGTATAGAAAAAATTCATATCAATAGGTACCGCCATATAAGATTCATATCAATAGGTACCGCCATATAATACTTAAATTACAGTGTAACCCGGATATAAGAGACCCGGATATAAGAGAAACCCGGATATAAGATAGATTTTCTCAGGTCCCAAATTAGAGCCCTACTTACCTAAACAAAATAGACAAAACCCGGATATAAGAGAAACTCGGATATAAGAGAAACCCGGATATAAGATACTTCTTATCCAGTCCCGACAACTCTCTTATATCCGGGTTACACTGTATATTATCGAAGGCCAATTCTTATATATTATATTAAAGTATACATATATTTATATATATGTCTAAATATATATCTTATATATGTATCTTATATATTATATTAGATTAAATTATTATTTCATATAATCTTCAAAAAGATTCATATAAGTTTTATTCATGTTTGTTTTGTTTGTGCATTTCCTCCATTGCAACAGCGTATGTCTGTTTTCAGCGGAATGTGGAATGCGGGATAATTTATCCCATGAATTGAATTACGTGGTCGGTTAAAAAATCCGGAAAATTTTAACAGGTACATTGAAAGACATCTGAAGAAGGCTGGAGAGTACTACTACCAAAATGTTGTAAGTATAACAATGAAGAAAAGCATGTTGGTTCGAATATTAAATCATACAAAAATGACGCTACCTCATCTCAAACATTTCAATATATATATTTTTTAATTCCTCATTTCTTTTTAAATCTATTTAAGAAATAACTTGTTTGTATTTTATTTTAGGGTAGAATTTTATTTTTATTTTCATACAACGTTTTATTCTATCATATTTGGACATGTAAAATCTGCTTAATGCATATTGCATTTTTTTTAAATTTAGCTCTCAAGCAAGGCAATAAAGCCGCCAAGATGCAAGGCGTTACCGACTGTTAGAGAGTATGGAAGTAAAAAAAAGAAAAACTACTATTAAGGAGAATAATAAAACAAATTTAAATTTTCGATGACCAAAGTTGAGATGGGAAGCTAGAAGCTGAAAAAGAGTTCTACAAGCGAGAAGTGCCAGAGAAGAAACTGTTAGCATAGAACTTACGGTTACATCTCGCCATTTCAACTGCAAAATGATGAGACCTTATCTCCAGTCTAGTACTAGGCTTAAATTCCTTAAGTCTAGGTACCATAAAGGAAAGTGATATTTATTCTGTATAATTTACAGAAATGTGGCACAAGGCCAAAGGGGGGATTGGGGAAAAAAGGACAGTCTTCTTCTCTCTTAACTATAACTTAGCTAGCCGCAAACACTGACCCAATCGTACGAACAATATTCCTTACACCAAAACACCACATTCATACGTACCGTTCTTACTACAACCACCATAATACCTCACCGTCTCTATCAAAATACTAACTAGTCCCCCTATTTACAAAAGGAAAGTTCGTCAGAAAAATTATCATGTAAGTATTTATAGAAAAGACACAGGGAAGCTACATTACGGCGGAAAGAGACTGAAGACGAGATGTCGGCTCAAGACCAATAACATTGCAGATTCTTTATTGGATTTTATCAAGAATCTTTAAATATACAGTGTCAGCAATATGCAGAGCCTTGACGAATGGTAGACTTATAAATATGTAAGATAGATTCAGGAAAGAAGAATTGCCTAGCAGGACACAGTGAACCAACTTTCTTAGCAGCGGACCTAGCAATGGATTTAATATAGACTTTTAACCTTGTTATATAAGAGTAAGTGTCGTTGCCGACACTGTGGTTTGAAACTAGATCGCCAGTGAGTAACACGGGTGATTCTTTTATTAAGTAGATCACGTGATCATAAAGGAAGTGAATAAATAGGAAGTAGCCTGACGATTATATGATCACTGTTCACTCCAATGCGCACAATCCCTTTTAAAGAACCCTTCATATCTTCTATAGTATGATGGGAAAGTTATTCCTTCGTCCGGATTGTACAGAAACACGGTGATGAGAATTTGTGACAACATCAGGATTAAACGAATCTGAAGTTTTTGTTTCCATCGTTTTAGTGAATGACTCGAAAAACTTTTGTTGCTGTAATTGTAATTGCAACTGCTGTTCATGGAGCTGTTTCTGTTGCTCTAATTGTAGTTCCTGCTGTAGTTTCTCTTGTTGCAGCATTTGAAACATAATGGCCTTTAATTCTTCGATTTTTCTGCTGAAATCTGCTGAACATTTTGCAGATTCATTTTTCTAGGAATCCTTGCGAATCCTCGTCGCCATTTTTGTGGTGTTAGACGGCTTCGCTTGTCACACTTCAGTCGAGAATGTAAGCCCTAGAAAGCGCAACGGCTCACTCTCCTGGAGGTTAGCATCAGCCATGTTGATGGCAGGCAAAAAGAGTTTAATGCAAATTCTTTAAAGACTATAAGTGAATGATCTTAGGTTACTGTATATGTGTGTTAGCCCTTAAAGTTTAATAATGTAATGGTTATATCTATGAATTCAAAATGCTTTTCATAAAGGCAGATCACGCAATACTCACAGGGTGTCCCATACTTTTGGCCTTGTACCACATCTAAGCTACGCTTGGAAAACCATTATAAAACCGGATTATGAGTGCAAGTTCTCACAAAGCGCTTCAGTCTTCCATTTAATGGTCCATAAATATCACCTTCATTAATTGGCATACCATAGTGATAGATTCAACTGCGAAACTAATAACTGGTTTTATCAGTGATGAACAAAAACGATCAGATATGGTTGATAATGTTAAGATTTTTGGAATCTGGTCGGCCATTGAGTTATACACCCTCCTACGAGCAATAAAATAAAGGTGTTGGCAGAATAAGTATTGTGGAAATCAGACAGCCAGCCGCCATACCTGGGGAAGCGATAAGATAACATCGATAGACACTTTATTTAGAGAGAATAGGCTGGACAAAACATGTAGCGAATAATGAATGGAAAAAATATCGTAAGTGAAACATGCGATATGAGATAGAGAAGGGAGAAAGCGAAGATAGATTAGAGAACAGTTCGGGCGGCGGAGTGCGGGGAGGGGATAAGGGAAATAGAAAAAGTAAGAAATGAAAAGGGAAAGAAGAGTGGGAGTTGAAACGATAGGATGGAAAGAAAGACAAAACTAAGAAAGGTAAGAAGGCGAGAATTAAAAGTGTGAAGAAAATAAAGAAGGAAGGAAAGAGAAAAAAGGAGAGGGGGGAAATAATAAAACAAGGTTTAAAAGAACTGAAGGAAAGAAAATAAATACATAAAAAGAAGGGACAAAGAATGAAGGAAGAGCGGTAGACAAAATGTTGGAAAAGGATGGAAATAAAAAAAAAGAATTAATGAGAAAAAGAAGGAGAGTATCTAAGAAATAAAAGGAAGAAGAAGAAAAAAGAAATGAAAGAAAGGATGAAAACAAATAGAAGGAAAAAGAAAGAAGGATAGGAATGTAGATAAAATGGAGAGAATGATGGAAAATATGAAAGGAAGAAAAAAGAAAAAGTAAGGTGAATATAAAGAATAAGACATGTAGAAAAAATGGAAGAAAGGGTGAAAATAAAATGATAGGGGAAAAAAAAAGAAGGGACGAAATTTGGGAAAATGTGAAAATTGAAAGAAATTGAATAGAGAAAGAAGGAAAATATCCCCGAAAGAAAAGAGAAAAGGTTGGGTGAAAAAAGGGAATAAAAATGTCGGAAGAAATTAAAGAAAAGAAGAAAATACATAGGAAAACACAGAAACGACAAAAAAAAAGTAGACAAAATGGGGGAAAAGATGAAAGAAAAAATAGAGGAAAGGCAGACTAAACAAAAGTAATAAAACAAGAGAAGGAAGAAATAAAGGAAAGAAATTAAATGAATATGGGGTAAAATGAAGAGAAGTACGTAGTCAAAATGAGGGGAAAAATGGAAAGAGAAAGTAAATAAGAAGGTTTGAAAAGCGTAAATCAGAAGAAGAAAGAAAAGAATGCGAACAGATGAGAAGATGAGGAAATGAAATACGCGGGAGAAAAAAGAGGTAAGATTGAAATGGTAGAAAATAAAGGAAGAAAACCAGAACGGCACAAAGGGAAAGAGGTATGAGATAAAATAAGAAGGAAAGGAAATAAAAGTAAATAAATAAGTCGATGAAGAGAGAAAAATGTTATTAGATTAAAAATGAACATTAAAGACTGAGTAAATAAGCTACGACAAAGAAGGAAAAACGATGAAAGAAATTAAATGAAAGCACTGCAAGGGAAGGAAATAAATCAAAATGAAAAAAAAAAGATGTGAAGAGAAAAATAACGAGAAAAATGATTTAAAAGTGATAATGAACAAAAGGAAAATAAAATAAGAGACTTTATAGAAATCCAAATATGGGGAATGAAAGATTAAAAAACAATAAAAAAAATTGATGAAGGAGTGAAAGCAGAAAAAGCACATCATGGCGTATAAGTTCCAGGTGTTTTTTATCTGTGAGATAAGCGTCCATCCTCGAAGGAAGGAAGTTTCAACCTGCATAAAGATTCCAAGTACACTGGCCAGCCCGTATTGCTGCAGAGGAGAACTACTGAAGGAGTAAGAATGAGGTCGGGAATTGAACGAGAGAGAGAGAGAAAGAGAAAACTGGAAAAAAAACCATTGAGATAGAAAAAACAAAGTTCAGTGTGTGGGGGGGGAGAAACACGCCTCCATTTTCAGATTCATAGAAATGAGCCCTAGAAACATAAATACTATTTGACTTACAAAAACATAACAAGAAGTTCTTTTGTTACAAAATAACTTAGATATTATAATTTTTAGACTTGATGAAAATTGTGATTTTGAATTTTTAAATACTATTTGACATACAAAAAGATACCAAAAAGTTCTCTTTTATTACAAAAATAACTTACATATTACATTTTTAAGACTTGGGTTTTTGAATAATTTTAAATCATATCACCCCGTACAAAGCAGTAGAGACACTAAGACACAATGGATTCTGTTTCTTTCTCTATGCCGTGTCCTTTCAGGACATAGGCGATCATGGCTCTCCACTTCCCTCTACCCCTTGCAGCTCTCAAGTAGTTCCTTCCCTCTGCCACCTCCCCCACACTACGTTCTGTCATCCACTTCCTTAAGACCGCCAGATATGTCATGCATTGTTTTCCCTTTTCTCTCTTTACCTTTATTCGACCCGTGAGTATCAGATTCTCCAGGCCGTCCTTCCTCATGTGAAACTTCAGCTTCAGATGTTAAGTATAAGCCTCCTCCTTGATTGCTTCCTCTCTAAGACCTCATCGTTGCTCACACGCTCGATCCATGATATCCTTAGCATCCTTCTGTAGAACCAGATCTACGTCGCCTCGACTCTCTTCTTCATCTTTATGTGAAAGAATAAAAAAAACGAGAAAAATTAAAGAGCGATAACAAAAGAAGAGTAACCAAGAGGAAAACAGATAGCGATTGCCATTGCATTTAAATTTTTGAAGATCAAATTTGGCTAGAAAGCATGGAACCGGAAGAGAATTCTACAGGCTAGAAGTGCAAGAAACGAAACTGTTATCATTGTATTTGCGGTTACAGTTAGCCAATTCAACTTTGAATTGATGAAACCTTGCCACCATTCTAATATATTCATAAAGTCCAGATATCATAGCGAAGAATTCATTCGAACAATCATCATGAAAGTATTTATGAAAAAGGCACAGAGAAGCTACATTAGGGCGGTGAGAAAGTAACTGCTGCCAGGTCAGGACCAATAATATTGCTCGTTCTTCATTGGATTTTATCAAGAATATCAAAATATACAGCATGAGCAACGGGCCATGTGTGGCGGCAATATTCAAGACATTAACGAATAGTAGACTTATAAATATGTAAGATGTATTCAGCGATAAAAACTGTCTAGCAGGGCATAGTGAATAGACAAAATGGGGGGAAAGGATGAAAGGAAAAATAGAGGAAATGCAGACTAAACAAAAGTAATAAAACGAGAGAAGGAAGAAATAAAGGAAAGAAATGAATATGGGGTAAAATGAAGAGAAGTACGTAGTCAAAATGAGGGGAAAAAATGGAAAGAGAAAGTAAATGAGAAGGTTTGAAAAGCGTAAATCAGAAGATTTCTAGGGCTCATTTCTATGAATTCGTTACTTTATTACCATTATACCTAGAAAAGTATTCAATATAAACTTTTGCCTTCGTGTCAGCCGAAATTATAAGTCCGAGAACGCGCAACAAGTCACTCCCGTGGAGGTTAGTATCAGCCATGTTGATGGCAGGCATGAAGGAATCTATCAGGTGATCGATAGATAGTAGTTTCGTTTTGGAGGCGTTAAAATTAACAAACCATTCCTTGCCTTAACAGCAGACCGTAGGTTATTCTTGAGATGTATTTTCATTTATTTATTTTTGTGTATTTTCGAATCCCCCACAAATTCTAGTCGAAAACGTATAATAGCAAAATATGAATAGAATTTAACGGTTGGCGCAGGTCAGATTCATCTGTCGTACCTCCAGATTTCTTCAATCTCAGAACCAAACGTTTTCGTCATGTCTAAAAATAGATTACATCGTGTCGTCTAAAAGAGGCTCACCCTACACAAGATTTATAGGAAAATATTAAATTTCAATTATAACATTATACCCAGTCATAACACTGTATTTTATCTAAAAAGATAGAAAATTAAATAAAAATAAATAATAATAAGGTGACCAAAATTTCATAATCTCTAAAAATGAATGTATATTCAGAATCACTAGACCATGAAGTTATATTGTGACCAACCAAGCAAAAACCATACAGGCCAGGATACGAACATCCTAGTCTAGCAGCCGAATCAGAAACAAGAACTGCTTTCAGCCATGACATAATGTCACTAATCGCGAACCAATGAGAAACGAAGCGGCATTTCTGCAAGAGGATCTCTAGAATCATTCTCACCATTCCAATATTCTGTAATTGACATCACAAAAAACATACAAATTATTGTTATTTCTGTCAACACGTTTCTCAAGCTTTTATTGTTTATATTATTGTTGTACGTCTTAATTCATTATGTTTTCAATATAAAAAAAGAAAAAAGGATTCCTCCTACACTACAAATACATATTGCAACGGTGTAATTACTTTAACAACACTCAAATGATATCAAGTCAGAATTAGTACTACATCAACCCTAATTTACCTACCCCGTTACAAGATTTTCTATATCCAAACAAGATAGAATAAAACGCTCTGTGAAAATAAAAATAAAATTCTACACTAAAATAAAATAAAAAATATTGGAAATTTTAATGTATTAGCTTAGAATTAAAACTAAAATAAAAGTTTCATGAAAGCTTTTTCCTTTATTTTTTAAAGCGTTTAAAAAGTTTTTTGGCGGTACCTATATAAAAATATTATTTAGTGCTGGAATATTATCTTTACATGTATCCTTCAAAACATCTAAATTTCCCAATCTTGTCTCGACTTCAGACTGACTCACTTTTTGTGACAGATGAATATTATTTATCTGTTTTCTAAAACTGTTTCTTACTATTTTTAAATTTCGAATAATTGCACTGAACTTCATGCAAAGGATTCCAAATACGATGCAGGCAGTATTTAGCATACACATCTCAGCTTTGTTTCATTCGTTATTTTTAACATCAACAAGTTTTAAACTCTGCTATTTTACTCACGCTTTATCAATGAAACTGGGACAATTTCCTCTGTTATCCTCACTACTCATAAATATGTCTACTCGACTACTTTTAAAATATTTTACTATTTCCAAGATAAAATGAAAGATACTCGGTCTGCTCATTTCATTTACCCTCTAAAATAGTTCCTTTTATTTTCCTTCAGCTTCGAGAGAGAGGGAGAGAGATAGTCAGAGTCATTCTCTTATTAGAAGGTGACGACTCCATAGTTATTTTATTGGGATCCAGCAATCCGAAAACAAATACATTAGGATTAGCAAGTTCTATTAGGTTGGTGCAAAAATAATGTCGTTTTTTGACGTTCAACTTTAAGTCAAAAAACTACATTATTTTTGCACCAACCTAATAATTAAATCTAGGCAAATTATTAAATAAATAAGCGTGATAACATGACATGCGTATTCGCTAGATTATTATTTTTTTCTCGGCTAGTCGCTTCTTGTTTAAGTATCTAAACTTGATGTAGTTCTGTGGGTAAAAATAATTTGGGAATGAAATTATGAGCTGCACACATACACACGTCTATGATAATGACCTACTTTACAAAGTTTGACAAAACGACCATAATTTTTTATTGGTTTCTCTGAGAACTTTACAACACACGCTCGTATAGAGGGTGCACCTGGTAAATAAGAATAAATATGAAGAACAATAAATATATTCATGGAAAAATATATTTATAAAGACAATAAAAGACAAAAGAATTTTTCTTTGCCAACGCGTTTCGCCCTTTCATAAAGTCCCTCAAGGGACGAAACGCTTTGGTAGAAAATAAAGTTTTCCTTTTGACTTTTTTTTAGTCAAAAGGAAAACTTTATTTTTAAACATAAAATTTTTATTTTTTATACATAAAATTCTGATATATTTTATTATATTATATATATATATATATATATATATATATATATATATATATATATATATATATATATATATATATATACAGAGAGAGAGAGAGAGAATTGTACTTATTTTCATACTCAAGGAGGGTTTCGATGCAATCTCGCAAGTGCATGCATGACCAGATCAAATGGTACTTGTTCAGGTTGACCATGATGGCTGCCTTCAACGAGACCTTGGTATTTCGAAGCCGCTGGCTGGTCTCCCATACGATAACGGCGCAGATGTTGTAGTCCATGGAATTCATAATCAGGTGAGATAGGATGTCTGATGTTGGGGTGACAACCACTGCAAGGGTCAGGTGGGCGATGTGGGAAGGAGAAAGTTCCTACTCGAACACATACCTACTAGTTCGATCCAGAACTTGGTCACCGTGTGCAGCACAACTATGTACACAGTGGCGTCGATCCTGATGCACTGCCGAGAGACCTGAGATGACATGACTTTGACTCATTGACGAGAACCCTCAGGACCTTCACAGACCACCTGAGTTTGATGTACAAGATCGTGGAATCCGCCTAAAGCCATCTGCCATGCTTCCAGCTCAGCTTCTGGTCGTGTTTGAAGTTCTATAAGAATCGGATTATCCTAAGTATGTTTGATCTTGTTCAACAAGAACTTTGATTGGATCACAGGTTTTCTGTCAGGTGTTATCGGAATTGAACTTCCCTCCCCTCATAACATAAGATTTGTACTTGACGTCTTCCTTCACACTAATTGATATTGCTTCAACTAAGCAACACTATTATATCTAATACTACTAATGACATGGAGAAACAAAACGATGCTGCATATTACGTCCAGAAAAATGCGAAATGAAGGACGTCTTGAACGTTCACTCCTATAGTTTAACGCTCTATCCAGGGCGCTATTCTTTATCATACATTGTTAATAACTTTTTATGAACGACCTTCCCAGTGTCAATAATTTTCTCGAGCCGGTATCTATACAGATGGCATAACTATTTATTCCTGTTTTAAGGTTAAATCTGTTTGGCAGATGATCTAAAAAACGACCTCCGATCTGGTGTTAACTGGGGCAGAATGTAACTTATTAATTTTAACGCCTTACAAACTAACGTGCTCTCTTAGCTATCTGAAAAAACGTTTTCTGACTTCCCTCATTACGGATGATTCTGACTTCTAGGAGAGTAAATGCGCCTTTTCAGTCTAACGTCTGACATGAATTAGAAGAAATATATAACATAAGTTGATATGCCCGGTGCTTGGAAAGTTGGCTCACTGTGCCGTACCAGACAGTTTTTGGGGGGTGGGGGTTGCAGCAGGATCTATTATGCACATTTATACATCTACCTCTCGTCAGTGGATCAAATACTTACGCCGCATCTGGTTTGATGCTTCTTGACAAAATCCCATGGAGACTCTACAATATTATAGGTCCGAGCCTGGCAGCTCGGTTTTAATCGCTTTCCCATTGCCATAACTTAGCTCTCTTGTGCCTTTTCTATAAATATTTTCATGGCACTTGTTCTGATGAAGTTTCCTCTTTGATATCGCGACCGCATGATTTTAAGCGCAGTACTAGATTGGCAGTTAGGTTTTATCATTTTTCTGTTGATACAAGAATATAGAAAATGGCGATTGACGTTGCGTTAAATTGTTGAAGATTGTAGTCATCAGCGAAGCAAGTAAACGGTAGGAAATTCTACAGGCGGGAAGTGCGAGAAAAGAAACTCTTAGAATAGAAGTGGTGGTTGCATTTACGTACTTCAACAGTAAACGGGTGTGACCTAGATGCCAAGCAGGTAGCATGATTGCATTCATGTAGTCGGGGTACCAGGGAAGAAAAGATCTTCAGTCCAGTTGCCATGAAAATATTTGTAGAAAAGACAGAGGGAAGCCACGCCACGTCTGTGAGAAAGTGCCTGAAGTTGAGATGCCAAGATGGATTTTGTTAAAAACGTCGAGATGAATAGCAGGAGCACCACACTAGATATAGCACCAGTATTCAATGCATGGACGAATGGTAGATTTGTAAATGTGGTAGTCAATACTTGACAATTTCCCCACAAATGAAGGGGAGCCTTTAGGAAACAGAAATTTGATTCTGGAGAAGGTTACTGAGAATAAAATAGAGTGATCAAGTGAATAACGAGGAAATTTTAAGGAAAATGGAAAGGAAAAGGACGTGTTGGGTTACAAACGGCGATTCTCTCCCTTTCGTTGAGATAGTTACGACGGTCATATGGCGGCTGGTAAATGACGTCAGGAGATAGAGTGACGAAGAGGAATTGCGATGTAGAGCCCAGAGACGAAAGATGTATTAGCCCACAGCGGTAGAAACAGAAAAAAAAACACGTCTTAACCGAGTTCGTTGAGAAACCGCCGTAGCTCCAGTTTTCTCGGAAAATATAACAAGTAAGGTTCCCCTTTCTTACACACCGTTTGTTGTTGCATATATTATAATTTCTCTGCGTGGGACACGTGTATATGTGTATATATCTAATTTATGACCGACATGTCATTATAAACCCCTCTGAGAACTAAGCATGTTTATTATTCTTTTTCCATTCAAGTATTCCGTTAAGTCTGTGAAATATCGACGTTGTTATATCATGGATCATTTTTGTTAGATCATAGTTCATCGGGAAAACGTAAATGGGAGAATACATCTTCTTCCAAGCACTTTCGTTACAGACGTTTATACTTAGAATCAGAAAGAGAAGGTCGAAATATTTCGAACAAATAATAAAGAAAAGAGCTTAAAACTTTGACACTCACAGAAGATATTGAAAGCTGGGGGGTAGAGAAAAACAGCGAATAATCTACCTAACGAAATAATGTTAATAGAAGCTACCTTCCTTACAATATGTCTTACAAATTTCAACGATTTTTTTT
>OZ038475.1:113848409-113961600 GCA_964036315.1 Acanthosepion esculentum
AAAAATAATATAAATAAATAATTTTACAATTTAAGAACTACATTATTACTAACAAAGCACAGACACACGTTTACATGTGCCTGTGCCCGCGCGTTTATATGTGTAAATGTGCACGTGTGTATGCGTATATGCTTACATGCATGTATGTGTGCATATGCACAAGCGTATAAATACAGGTTTATGCACATAAATTCAAACAATAAAAAATACAATTTAAAAAATTTAATTATAAACCTAAACCTCGTACAATTAATACTTAAGATACCACAAAACCAAATAAGAAAATGAAATAATAATAATCAAGTGAAGACGTATACAAATATTTACCATTTAAGCATTAATATCTATTATTTATGTAAAAAACGAAATACAATTTTCCTAATACAGGAAAAACTAGAACGCTCAGAACTTAAAAACGATAACATGTCTAGAGGTAATACCGAAAATAAATGACAACAAATATCTACACGTGAAAGAAAAGAGAGAAAAAAAAGAGAAAATGACACCCTACACGTACGCACAATCCGCGCAGATGGGCGCAAGCGCGCGAACGCACATCCGCACACGAACACACATCCGAACGCTAACGCACAACCGCACAGTCGGGCGCAAACGCACACACATGCACACAAACAATAGGGGGAAAAGTAAACTTACACCAATGAAAGTGCATAAAAAAGAATAATCGAGAAATATAAGCAGTAAATTGTGATACCTCTGAAGAGAGGACGGACGGGTCCGTTTAGAAAACTGTTGAGTCGGAATGTTGAAGGTAACATCAATCATCTAAGTGACAAGTTTTTACTCATATATATATATATATATATATATATATATATAGAGAGAGAGAGAGAGAGAGAGAGAGAGAGAGAAAGAGAGAGAGAGAGAGAGAATGGCTGCCTAGTTGCTGCACCAGAGTGTAGACTAAACAGGCAGTAGTGAATGAAGCAATTTCCCCACCACCAATATCCGAATACTCGAGGATAGCTGCGCGATTGTTTATAAACAATCGTGACTTACGCAACACCATGATGACTCACAGCATGAGACAGCCTTGATCTAATGACAAGAACAAGTCATGGTAATTGGATACTGTTTTTGCCGCATACGATTCGCGTCGTGTATTCAATCTACACATGCGCAAATCAACCTTTTTTCCACAAAAAGACCAAACTGGTTTGTTTTTATTGCAAAAAGATGAAGGACTATCCGAAAGTTCCGATTTTTAACATTTTTGTCATTACTATTTTGTCTAATAGCTTGATAATATACAGTAAATAATGGCCTAATAATATACAATAAATATTATTGCTACTATTATTATTTCTTTTAGAATTTATGTCATCGCCCTACTATATATATATTCCAAAATCAGAGCTGTCTAACGGTGAGGGACAAAGTTTATATTTATTAATAGTATAACTTTTGCCACATCGAGTACCGTCTTAATATCACCAGTACACACCGTGCGCTACTTTACATGCATAATAGCTGGCCACTCTTATTCGAGGATACCCGTCTACTAGGGCGGCTAGCCAGTCCCTATTGCAGACCCATTTGTGTTTGTTCAACACCCACAGAGCCCATCTGTAGTTTAGACTGCAATTATGCCGAGCAGACCTTAGTTACAGTTTCTGGAAGAGATCGTGTTATCTAGAATCATCAACAATCTGAGCAACACCAGCACACTCAAAGCTTCGGTCACGATGACTTGTGTATTCCGTCTACACAATTTCACTCACAAGTCTAGTCAGGTTTTCAGGCACTTTCCAAACCGAAGTCAGGAAGTCTCCTTCCTGACAAATTGACCATGGTGAAATTCAAACCCCGGTCTCATGGTCAGAAAGCGAACGTTTTGACCACTCGGTCACCTTCACATTCATGCATATATATATATATATATATATATATAGCTTTAGATTCGAAGAAAATAAAGACATGAACTGTCCAACATTTCAATATTATGCTGTTCCGCCCGAAACTAAGAGCACTATACGAAGCTTAGAACGGCTCATGATCAAACATAATAGACATTCGTTGTCTGTTATATTTAACAATATGTTTGAATAATGATCTGCTGCCAAATATATATATATATTGGGGCATTAATTGTCTGTTATATTTAACACACACACACACACACATATATATATATATATATATATATTGGGGCAACAGATCATTATTCAAACATATTGTTAAATATAACAGACAACGAATGTCTATTATGTTTGATCATGAGCCGTTCTAAGCTTCGTATAGTGCTCTTAGTTTCGGGCGGAACAGCATAATATTGAAATGTTGGACAGTTCATGTCTTTATTTTCTTCCGAATCTAAAGCTACACAACGAAACTTAGAATTGTTCATCATCAAGCATAATAGACCTTCGTTTCTGTTATATTTAACAATATATATATATATATATATATATATATATATATATATATATATATATATATATATATATATATATATATATATATATATATATATATATATATATATATATATATATATATATATATATATATATATATATATATATATATATATATATATGCAAATATATTAAAAAATAAATAAATAAATCTAATTAGAAAACAGACATCCTTAAGTGTATTGATGATATTTTATTTCCCCCGGAAGTTTTTTTCCTCAGATCACATTTCAAGCATAATGCCTAACCTACCTATATATATTTAATAAACATTTACCGGCCTGAATGTCCGAGAAATTTTCATAGAAAATATTCGTTCTCCGACAGGAATCGAACCTGTATCCTATATGGAACCGTCAGACGTAACTTTAACTGATTGGGTCACAGTGGAGCGTTCGGTGAGCAAGGTCGATTTTACTGTCTTTAAACTACACGTACATTCATATCTGCTCATGTATCCAAATGTAAACAAATGACGTCACACATTATGAAATGGACAAAGTCTGACAATTATTTTAAGATATTTTTATGTTTATACATTCTCTTTATAGATACAAATATTTAAGTAAATGCTCTGTTTATAATAAACAGTATTAAACAACATTTACAGGCCTGAATGTCCGAGAAATTTTCATAGAAAATATTCGTCCTCTGATGTTTTCTAATTAATTTTCATTGTGGTAGATGCTGGGTCGAGTGCCGAAGGATTGGTTCTTGCAATGATTGAGGAAATTGTTAGAATGACTGGGTCGCGAGTCAGATTAACTAGGTGTAGGATAGCCAGTGTTCACCAGCCTTCGGCTCGTGCCACATTAACATGCATTAATGTTAAAAATAAACTTAAATATGACGTCGTCTGCATACAGAAATCGAGAGTATATTGAAGTGTATTTTTTTAAAAATCACGTAAAAATTTCAGTTTATGCTCTGCTTCAGTCACTTTCCCGCCGCCATAAGGTTCCCTCCCTGTGTCTTTTTTTTTTTTTTTTCTATAGACTTTTTTGAATTTAAGCGCAGTACTAGACTGGCATCCAGATCAATTTACAGTTTTGCTGGCTAGATATAGATCGTAAATTCTTTGCTAACAATGTTTTGTTTTTAGGATTTCTCGCTTGTAGAACTTCCGTTTCAGCCATTCTTAATTTTCAAAGCTTTAAATGCAATGTCAATCGCTATCTACTGTCCTCCCGACTACTCTTTTCTCTTGCATCTCATTATTAAAGTTTATGTGCCTAAATTCTTCCACGCCCAGTAAGCTCTTGTGTCTTAGTGGCTTAACTCTCTTGCTTGGGGTTAAATCGATTAAAATATAGAGTTTTACGAAACTGGGATACATGCCCTTATTCGTAGGTGGAACTCTGCCATTGAAAGAGATGGTGACTAAGTTGAGAAGTAGAGATATGAACCTTTGATGTATAACTATATCTTGACGTAGGACATGTTTGATCGTGTTCCATATTTCTTATATAATAAAACAAATGTATCTTCTATGGCAGAAGGTACGAAGATACCCTATTTCTGTTTATGAATCTTTTTGACTAATTCTAGTGTTCCATCGTTGCTAGAACCAATTTCAAATCATTTGTGACGTCATATGACGTCATTTACAAAAGTCAAACAAAAAGTCAAATGTTACGTCAATTTTTATACACGGTATTTACTTGACCCCCCCACCACCACCACCACTACCACCACTGAGTCAGGTTGTGACACAAGGTGTTTTTAACGTGGGGACCCGAGTGTTTTCACTCGGGCCGCTGGTCTAAGCTGGTCTTAGCTTGTCCAAGCTGGTCAGAGCTGGTCTAAGCTAGTCATAGCTGGTCTTGGCTTGTCATAGCTGGTCCAAACTGATCAGAGCCGGTCCAAGCTAGTCATAGCCGTGATACCACTAGCACAGGGACGAAGCCCTGTAACCGGTAAGTATCCGAATGTGTATACCCCTCCAATTTTTATACACACTACAATATGTAAAAGTTCTCAGAACGTTTAAGACTTTCAAGTAATTGGTTTAAAATGTCTCTTCAGAAGAATTTACATTTTTATAAATATTGTTATAATTTTTTTAAGGAAATTATTTATTGAAAAATGTTTGAATAAAATAGCTATAAAAATGTTCTCTGAATATATTTATACACATTACAATATACGATATCCAATGAAGAAAGATATCCTATATCTGTTTGTAATTGGCGTCACATTTAGGTGAGTTTAGTTTCATATATATATATATATATATATATATATATATATATATACGTAAACCTAAAGAGCCAGACAAACCTACCTAACGATCCGCGTAGGTGAAACCTAGGTAGGTTTACCTGGCTCTTTAGGTTTACTTATTTTGCTCTACTTAGCGTATTGAGAACTTTGTTTAGTTATTTTACTTTACTCGTGTCGGAGTTTTTTTTCTTTGGACTCCGAACTTAGATTCTAGACGATTATTTTCGCCGGAAGTATATGTTCTTAGTTCTTTCTTTTTTCCCCTTTTTTCCCCTTGGTATTGGTTTGTTCATTTACAAGCTAAAACACCTAAGGTTTTGCCGGACGAGTATAGCTGCTTACATTTATAAGTTTATTAGTGTTGCATATATATACATACATATATATATATATATATATATATATATATATATATATATATATATATATATATATATATATATATATATATATATATATATATATATGCGTTTATTGTTAGTTTAGTGGGCGTAGTTAGTTACTATCTCATCTTGAGAATTTTTCTGTGGCCAAGAACCGCTTGGTGCTTTTACCTTGTTCATGTACAAAGGTGTGAATATTTTTTTCTCTATATCTTCTTGATTTCTTCTCTCGATTCTTGAAAAGACTTCCTGGTGAGATAACCGATTGTATTTCATGTAGATTCTTTAATCCTAATGTTTGGGGGAAAATGGAAGGGCGACGAAACAGAAAATAGATTTCATGTATCATGTTGAAATCGCAAGCGGAAAACTGGCGTCCCATCTTCAAAAGCCGAACAATGATGACGTCATTAAACACTGTACCTATCTCTTTGCCAATGGAGGTGCAGAAAGATCTGCGAGAATAGTAACAACTGAGGTTAAAAACGTAGTAAATGGTAATTCAGCCCTACTTCAATTGTTCGTACACACACACAAACACACACACACACATATATATATATATATATATATATTTGTGTGTGTGTGTCTGTGTGTGTGTATCACTTTGACTCATTATTACTTTAATGACAATAATAAAAACGAATCAATGATTAAATAACAAGAATAAATGTATAAAATGATCATTAAATATATGAGAACATATTTTATTAATACTGTTGCTAAAAATAAATATTCGAGATATTTTTTAAGCA
Source organism: Acanthosepion esculentum (assembly GCA_964036315.1). Classification (NCBI taxonomy): domain Eukaryota; kingdom Metazoa; phylum Mollusca; class Cephalopoda; order Sepiida; family Sepiidae; genus Acanthosepion; species Acanthosepion esculentum. The sequence continues at coordinate 113,854,209 of OZ038475.1, forward strand.
TTTCACCCCAAGTAAGGCGGGAGTGCCACTAGAAGGCAAGGGATTACAGAGAGTGTTTGATGAAAATATAAAGAAGAGGATGGGTATCAAGATCAAGGCATCAGAAGATGTCGATTGACATTACATTTAGAGAAAATGAAGATTACAGTTATCAGGAAACCAAGTAAGAGGAAGGGAGTTCCACTGTCAGGAAGTGCGAGAGACAATGCTGTTGGAGTAGAAGAGGCGGTTACATTTAACTGTATCGATAATAAAAAGGGGTGGGACCTAGATGCGAACCTAAAATAAATTCATGCAGTCGGGGCACCAGTGAAAATAGCGCGTCAGAATAGTTGCCATGAAAATATTTGTAGAAAAAACAGAGGGAAGATAGATTAGGTATGTAAGAAAGTGATTGAAGTCGAGATGCCAGGTCAGGACCTATCACATTGCATATCCGTCTTTTGATTTATAAATAATATAATAAATCATTTATAAATAATAATAATAAATAATAATTATAAATAATATAATAAATCACCTATCACATTGCATATCCGTCTTTGGATTTATAAATAATAAAAGAATAATTTCCCTATTGAACCAATAGTTTTTTTTTAAATGATAAGGAAATGTTCACTCCGCCATACAGGGTAAAATATATATGGTCCTTCTTTGTTGTGTGCTTGTGTAGTCCAGTGATCTCAAGAGCGAGGCATCGGTAACATCGAGAAACGGGTACCAGACTGAATGCGACCAACCTCCGAAAACCTCAACGAAGGAATGTGTTCACGATCTCAACGACCAAATCGTAGAAAGAGAGCTAAAAATAACATTATTATTATTCACCTAAGCTTCAATACAAGGCCCAAGAGCCACTCAATTTAGAGAGTTACATAATTGCCTCTTTTAGGCAGAATACTCTCTTTAATACATGTTTCGATAAGCAAGACTGGCAAGGTACTTTTCTTTAATTTCTTGTGTTTTTTCTCGTATGCGTATAAGTTTTTTTTTCTCTTGATTTAACTTGTCCACAGGTTTATTGATTCCGAGCGCTTTCGGCTAAACTATTAATAATTTTCAATTATTATTTTTTAATTATACTACTCTAACACATGGCGTTTAAGTGCTAATATAAGTATAGTATAAGAGTTACTGAAAGTAGACATAGCCTGCCGGGCGTCTGTCAAGACGACTGGCGCTACAGCTCTCCGACCACTCAGTACGGACGCATTTAAATAAGCATGGAATCTAAGCAACCTCAATACGCTTTGTACCCGTCAAGATCACTTCTCGTTGTAAATGTCTATTTCCATTCACTGTGACTACAGATAGTTGTTGAAAAGATAAAGCGTAAACGTAGGGAGTAGAAAACGTTGGTGAAGTTTTTTAAAGTGTTGAGTGGTGGTGCATAGTCAATTACTATGTCGCTATCACATCCTGAACAAGTGAACACAAGGTAACGCTTTTCTGAGCTCTCTATCGTCCAGATATGCTCTTGCTTATCTATGAGTTTTAATTAACTGGTTGTTTTCCAGATGCCTCCTTGCCGGTATGCACATGGCCTGAGTCACTTCCAATGATTTAACTTGTAATAAATGCGTGGAGATGAGTCTCTACAGCGTTCTTTATGCTTTAATTAACGCATACGTAGTTATCATTACAGAAATATCCAGTTTCAGCACTTCTATATTTTATGACTTTTAATAAATTGTTCTTATCAATCTGGTAATAGAGTTAACTAACTATTTTTTTAATCGATAGAATTGAAGCAAATTTCCTATAGCAAGGTTATGGTTATGTTTTTATTCGAGCATGATATGAATATTGCCGTTGTGGTTCAGAAATACATGGCACAAGAGCCACTCAATGTTGATGATTACTTAATGAGGTTGTAGTATGAGCGTGAGAAGAGGGGGTAAATGGAATTTTCAAATTTTCATGTCATGGGGTGTGTTTTTGTAAGCCCCCTTAGTGTATGAGGTATTATGGTGAATGGAGGATTGTTGGATGACGGACAGGTTCTTTTGGTGAATGCGATAAATTGTAACGAGTGAATGGGTCGCAAATCGGATTAGCTAGGTATAGAATAGCAGTTATGATCAGCCTCAGTTTACCCCCCCCCTTTTCGGCCTTGTGCCACAATTTTGTATTTTTACAAAATAAATCTCGTGAGAAGAGGAGGTAAGAAGTGCAGTTTGTGTAGCAAAGATTGTATTAATTATGAATACTTCCGTCTGATCCACAAATTAGCGGTTCTTAGGAAGAAGCTGTCCGGATAGAACTTCTTTTCTTACTAATGGAATACAAAGAGAATGGATATGATTAGTCCCGGTTTAATTTGTATGAACATTTCTTCCTCATGACAATACGTTAAAACTACGGATTTTGAGAATTCTGATATATGTACCTGAAACGACCTACTGACACTACTTCAAGCGTGTAAATTCGTGAATAAATTCTTCATCTTGTTTTGTTAAAATTACCCATGTGTTTCCTGGTCATTATCATCCTTAGTTAATCCTATTGGCGCACGTAAATCAACTGTTCTTTTTAACCTCTAAGCCCCACACCACGATACATCTACCATAGTAATAGCGAAACAGTAGTGAAGGGCTTGCAATGTTTCGTCTGTAAATGTTGCAGGTTAAAGAATAATTCCTCACCCACAAGGCCGTGTAAGCGCTTTTGGACTCTGTCGAAGCTGGACAGTAAGGATTGGGCAGCACCAGCCCAGATATGGCAGCAATATTTCGTTCTTGGTCTGATGTGACTGTTATAAAGTTCGAACATGGCAGCTGGAGTTAGGTATTTTCTAGAGCGATACAAGGAACAAAATCATTACTCTGGCATCTTTTGTGATGACACGAATATACACATTCCATCCGAGATCGGGAGTGTGCTCTCCAATGTGTGTCAAATTTTCCAAGCACTCTTTCCTCATTATGTGTCCTAAACATTTCAATTACGTCTTTCTGAAGTGCTCTTTAGATTCTCAATTTGTCTAAAACTTCCTTGTTGTTCACATTATTTTCCATGGTATTCTCAGCGTTCTTCTGTAGAAACGAATCTATGTTGTCCCAAGTCTCTTCTTCATTTGTGAGGAAATTGTCCAGCATTCGCAATCAAATAAGAAAATTTCGAAATATTTCCTTTATCGTAGAAAGGGCTAGAAAAAGCCATTAAATTAAATCCGGGCAAAAATACCCGAGTTTTTGAAAACCAAAGACTGAATTCACATATAAAAACCTTCCTTTTTCTAGAATCTGTTTAAAATACCTAATAAATAAAATAAAATCCGTAAAATAGCCCTATTATGTCAATAAAACTTGCCTTAATTCTTGATCAGTGATAATCACTTTCCATATTTTCAATACAGTTTGAATGTCGAAATTTCCTCAAAGTTAAGCTTGAAATTGTAAAGTTCATTACTTAATCGTAATTTTCTCTCTAATTTTCAATTTGTTAAAACAGATAATGACACAAGCGAATCATAGAGTAGTAATAAAATGAACGCCGACATCTTGTCTATTTACAGGATATGTTTGTATGATAAATATTTTTCAATTGGTAAATCCGTTTTGAAAGAAAACAATCATGGATTTCGATTACTTCTTCCTTATTAATCGCAATTGGGATTGGTTAGCCAATATAGCAGAATTCGTAATCTCACGAGTCTGATGAATGGTTACTACTATGGGATTAATATTTATTGATGGATTAAATGCATTGACACAAGGATGCCGATTATAGTGATTTACAAAGCGTATTTTAGATGTGGCACAAGGCCGAAAGTGAGTATCGAATTCACTATTCAGTCGTAGTTGACCTAGCGACACAAGCCTGTTAACCATTTCGCCACGTAGAACTGTCAGGGCATGGTGATTATATTGAAAACTTAAATATTTGTTACGCAAGATGCTTTTTTTTTATCATAAAACTACAGACTTATTGATGTAATTCATATATAAAACCATGATTATTATTTAATGTTTTCCTATTTGCTATTTCATGAGCTATAAAAACAATTTATAAATATTATATTATCTCTCATTCAACAGAGGACATGCGTAGAAGGCACAAAGATCTGGAGACGTATTGGCATGGCCAAAGAACTTTCCAAAAGCTAAGCAGAGTATTAAGAGACAGATAAACTTCGTAAGAAACGAAGAATACTGAATGTTTCCTGTAAATATAATTTTGTCATATTGATATTATTTCAGTTTATGAAACTACTTAGAAGTTCTAACATGTAGAAAATTAAAGTCATTATAAAAGCTTGAGGAGTCCTAGGTTGCAGCCTATAGTAGCCTAAATGATAATCCGACGTTGGACATCAATGACATTTGTCACCACAAAAGATGAAGCAAAGTAGCTGTTTCTTATTATTATTCTTTTATGTGTCGTGTCCCTTCAGGGCGTAGGGGATAATGGCCCTCCACATCTTCCTGTCCCTTGTTGTTCATAATAAGTTTTGTCTTTTTGTTATTTCTCCAAAACCGTTTTCTACCATCCATTTACTCAAGCTGATCAAGTGTATCTATCTCTGATATAAGGTATTCTGATTATTTACATTGTTCCGACTGTTATTCTCATCTTCATTGCCGTATGAAGAGGCAGCTGACATTGCTGGGGCACATATTGAGAAAATAGGGTTAGGAAAATCAAAAATCCTTCGACCAGAAACTCATGTTTGACCCCAAACAATCTTGCCCGACGTTTGCCGTGTGTGCTGAGGCATCGTCCTGCTGAAAACAGTCTGTATTCTTGGTTATTTTTCTCACCCAAGGCAGGAATTTCGTGGCTAAGTTAACTCTGTAGTCGGCTGCAGTTAACCTGTAACCGGTTTCGAATCAAGCAGAAGACATCTTCTCCCCATTTGAGGCCACGATACCAAGCATCATTACGGAGGCCGGGTGTTTGGTTGTAGACACGTCGCTGGAAATCGGAGACGTCCTGGCCGAAACTAACAACGCGATCGTTTTGCTTGTTCACAACCGGATCCACCGTGAGAAAATGACAATGCGATTCCCATTGCTTTTCAAATCATTAAAAAGTCGACGACAGCGCACTCGACTGTTTTTTTTTCTTTTTCTCTTTTTTTTTCCTTTTTTTTTTTTTGCATGCGAACAGTTAGCAGGAGTATTTTCACCGACCTGAAGCTTTTTCCTCCGTCAATCCTAACGGCCCTTGACACGGTGGCCACAGAGATGTTTTTTTCTTTTCGCAAGCTCGATCATTTTTGCGTCGGATCCTTTTTAAATACGTTAATAACTGCCGACTTGTTGACAACTAGTGGTCTCCCTGAGTAAGGTCGATCCTTTAGGCTTTCACCATTCCTCAGTCTATTTGCGACTCTGTGGACGGACATCCGACTGAGATTTAGCTGCTTGGCGATTTCTGACCCGCGCGGAGGAGAGCAGATACCTCAATTCTTTTTGCTTCCATTGATGTATACATACATCTTACCACTATTTACCTGAAATGATAATTACCTGAAAAGGTCTAATTTTAAGTTATTGCAAATGAAAATTATTTTGACAGTTAAAGTTATCACAATAATTCTAAAAAAATGAAGTATAACATGACTTTTGCGAAACCAGGTAATTGAATATAATAAACCCGACTTGAATTGGAACTCGGCTTTCCTATTTCCAATTCACTGTCCATTACAACGCCTATACATACAAGCTTGCAACAGCTAGTATTCCCAAGAGGTCACCCTTCTAGGTACTAACCTGTTTCGTCATTGCTTACCTTCGGTGATCGTACAAATATCGGTGGTTCAATGCGATATGGCAGTAAGAACAAACATTTTAAGAAAATCAAGTTTTAAACAGAATAATGAAGAGAGACAAATAAAATGAAGTCACTAACGTCAGTTGTTTTAATAATTCTTCTCAAGTATTTGTTTTCTTTGTTTTCCTCCAGCTCTTCAAAAAAGGACCATTAATATCGTGAATTAATTTCGTATCAATCATCATCTCTGCCTTCAAAAATTTTAATTATTTAACAAATTTGAAGCCCAAAAAAATTAAACGAAAAAAGAGCCGAATATTCATCATAAGATTGAATCCATAATTCTATGATTTGTTTTTACGGCTTATCAACCATTTGCAACTTATTTAAACCCCAAAAATACTTTTGATTTGTAAAAAGTTTTTGGAGGTAATAATGTTACAAGTCTTACTAATTGACCCATACTTGGAGGGAGAAAACTTGAATTCATACTTTTCCCAATTGTATTTGCGTACATCCAAGCTTACAGCACCTAGTAATCCCAAGTGGTCACCCATCTAGTTACTGACCAAACTCGACGTTGCTTAATTTCAGTGATCGTACAAGACCTGGTGTTTTAACGTGCTATGGCCGTAAGCCCTATATTTCTATGAATAAGATCACGAACCTTGACAAAATGTATATCATCTCAATTTTTGTTCTCCCCCCACTCGCGTTTTTATTTTTAACATCCCATTTCTCCTCCTCTCCCTCTTCCCTATCTATCTATTTTCTCTCCTATTTATATACTTTACTACTTCCCCTCCTCCACTTGCATCTCTGTTGCAGAAACTCCACCACCACCACTATCACCATATTATTCCAAACTCGGCCGCATTTTCAGCCTGTCATTATTGCAGCTGGTAAAAGAAGGGCGGATATATTTGTTGGCATTTGCACAATATTTGGCTCGAGAAAGCCTGTTCATTCATTACCTTGATATGCCGGGAATTTACTACATGCGCTGACTACTGCAAGATTTGTTGTTTAGTTGTTTTTTCCCCCACTTCCTCTGGAATATAAGAACATAAGAAAGTGTTGAGGATTCGAATGTTAAGAGCTGCTTATAGCCCTTTTCACGTTCGGCAACTCAAGCACGACTGCAGCCGAAGTTCTTCGAGTTATACCGAGGATATACGAAAAATGCAAAGTAGAAGACAATGAACAACCATAGTGACGGCAAAAGTAAATTTAGTTTCTTTTAGTAGAACTCTTATGATGTGAAATAAATTGAAAAAATAGAAGGGGAGAAATCAAAGAGAATAAAATCATATTTGTGATTGGGATTGAGAAATGGATAAGAGAGAATAATTAGCGTGGGTCTGTGAGTAGTGAACTGACAAAAATATAGGGAAAGCAAGTTGACAACAGCGCCCTTAATGGTAATGGTGGAGGGTCGTTTCTATACAAGAGATATGAGGCGTTCATTGACTGCACAGTTACCGTTACTTTCAGTTGAAATTCACCGTTGTGTATACCAGAGGTCCCCAACCACCGGACCGCGAACCGGTATGGGTCCGTGGATCATTTTCTACCAGGCCACAAAGAGATAATTAACTTGTTCAAAATTATATAATAGATAAACTGAATATTGGATTTTAATTTAAAAAGATTTGTTTAAATATTCAATATTCATCTACTCAATAATATCTATCATAAACAATAAGTAACTTTTATAATCATTGCATATTTTAAGTCTACTTTTACTATCTATCATAACTTTTTGAATTGACCAGCAAGAATATATTTGCTGGTCTTCTTTTATTATGAAATATTGAACAAAGTAAGTAATAATAACAAAACAAAAGTCATTGAAACAAAGCAAGTTCAGTCGACCATTGATGACAATTCCAGAACAACGTAACTATAAACAATTTTTTCTATCCTCTACCAGCCGCTATGATGGAGAAAGCATTACCTCGAACCATCGCCAGTGAGACACGCTGCAAGAGCCACTCCGTTTCGCGAGGCTCGTTCCTTAATCGACACGCAATCGCGCCAATCCTCCGAAGGAACGCCATCGAACGAGGGCCAATAACCCCTGAAGTCTCCACTGCCACAGGAGTAAAAAAATCTATCAGCAAGAGAAGAATATTTAGCTATGTTTTTTTAATCTCTGCGTCTCGGGCGACGGACCCCGGCTCAACCGCGGACCTGATCAAATTACCGGCCGAAAATGTATCCGCACAGGTCGCATCTCACAAAATATGGAACGATTCACGAATTTGCGTGTCATCCTTGCGCAGAGGCCATGCTAATCTTCTCTGTATCGTTCCAATTTTAGCATATGTACAACCGAAGTAACTTTAAGTACATTTTGCAATTAATGTATATTTTTATTTATTTGTACTAATTTTCAATTAATTTTTTTAATCCCAACTAATTTTCAGATTCTACACTGATTCTATATTATGGTGAGTGTAATAGGGTTTGATTCTGGGAAACTAAGCACGCAAGGGTGTGGTCGGTCTGGAACCCAGTCATGTGAGTCAAAAGATTTTAAACTTTTTCTTCTCTTTAATAAAATTTCTCATTTTATTATTGCTCTCTTTATCAAAGTGAACTTAAATTACACATACGTGACACTAAGGCAGAGAATGCTGAACAATTATTTCAAAGGTGAAGAGAAAACTAGAGGCAACAGAAATATGTTGTTTTTTTTTTAATTATTTCACCCAAAGCTAGTCATCAAAACCAATAAGACGTAAGGGTTACTGAGTGTTAGAGTGTCTGAGAAAAAAACTAAAACAAAAGAAAAATAATATTAAGGAGAGAGAATAATAAAAGGATACGAATTAAATAAAAAGAACATAACGATTGAAATTCCATTTAAATTATTGATGATTTAGAAGCCGGAAAATGTTTCCACAAGAAAGAAGTACGACGGGAGTAACTGTTAGCATAGAAATTACGGTGCTATAAAGAAATATTAACTGTAAAATGATGAGATATTTCCACCAATCTAGTACTGCGCTTAAATTTATAAGAATCCTGAGAATATGACTTTACTAAGATCTAAATAGGATAAATACTCTAGAACAGAAGTCACCAACCACTGAGATGCGATCATTTGCTACTGGGTCACAAAGAAACAATTAACTTGTTTAAAATTGTATAACAGATAATCATAACTGTAAGTAGATTTTTATGTAGATTTTTATTTATTTGTAATAATTTTCAACTAATTTTCTAATCCCAACTAATTTTCAGATTCTACACTGATTCTATATTATGGTGAGTTAATAATGACATGATAATAGTGTAACAGGGTTTGATTCTGGAAAACTAAGCACCCAAGGGTGTGGTCGGTCTGTAACCCAGTCATGAGAGTTAAAAGATTATACCCTTTTTCTTCCCTTTACTGAATTGTTTTTTTTATTATTGTTCTCTTTATCGAAATGCACTTAAATGACGTATATGTGCCACTACCGGTCCACGGAAAGATTGTACGGCATGAAACCGGTCGGTGGTATAGAAAAAGTTGGAGACTACCATGTAAGAAAACATTCACGATTGAAGATATATTGATAATCTGTATCGAATTCCATCGAGCACAAGCCAAGTACTTCTTCTTCTATGTGGCGTGTCCCTTCAGGGCGATGGCTCTCCACAACTTTCTGTCCTTTAAAATTAAAGTAATACGTTTTGTAATTAAAAAACAAAATATGTAAACCCCTAAATGCTGTCAAATAGAAACATACATATTTTTCTATGTGCCGTGTCCCTTTAGGACGTGAGCGATCATGGTTCCCTATAGTTTTCTCTCCTATGTAGTTCTTAATAAATATTGTCTTCTTGTCATCTCCCCTAAACCTTGTTCCGCTATCCATGTACTCAAGCTCGCCAGGTAGCTATGCGTTGTTTTCCTCTGTTCCTCTTGCCTTTAATCTGTCCTGTGAGTATCAAATTTTCCAAGCCCTCTTTTCTCTTAGGTGTCATAGAAATTTCAACTGTTTCTTCTTAATGTTAAGTATAAGTGTTTCTATTTTCTCCAAAATTTCGCCGTTGCTCGCATGTGAGGTCTATGATATTCTCAGTATCTTTCTGTAGGACCGCATTTCTGTTTATTCCCGTGTCTATCTGTGAGGAGATTGTCCAGTATTCACTGCCATATAGGTGCACTGATATTACGTAACAATTCAGCACTCTTTTCTTTGTTTGCAGTGGGTTTTTCCTGTTTCTTAATACATTGCTTAGCTTTTGGAAGGCATATTTCGTTATCCCAATCCCCCTTCGCATGTCAGTGTCACGCTTTCCGTCCTCTACCAAAACACCTCCCAGATAGTTAAGTTGGTTTACTTGTTTGATTTTCGCATCTCCAATATGTAAATTGGATGTTGACATGTTCCTTTTTTTTTTTGACAACCATGCATTCTGTCTTTTTGCAATTGAAATTTAGTCCTTTCTTCTCTCCTTTCTTCACTACTTTCTGTAGGAGTTCTTGTAGTTTCCTTTCAGTGTCTGCAAACGACACTGTTTTATCCGCATATATTATATAGTTAAGATTGTAGCCGCAAAAAATTACAGGACAGATAATCTAAAGGAACTTTTCGAAAATGCCGAACCGAGTGAGATTATGCAGTTCGGTAAAGATCAGCCGCTATAATAGAATATAATTTTGCGATCTATTGCTATACAATTTATAATGGAATTCTTCTACAATCTGTCTTGAATAAAAAGGTTTATTATAACCAATACCATTATAATATGGGAAAAAAATTGTTGCATAAATTGTATGCATCCCCACACAATTACTACGATATTTAACTCACAAAAAAGAAAAATTTATTTTATAATTCAAAAACGTGTTTCTGCTCTAAATAATCCACAAAGGGTTGATAAGCAGTAAAAACAGATCTATCAATCGATCAGTTAAAATTTATCAAATCTTTTTCTTAAAACAGTTTTTCATAAAATTACAGATCCCAAATCCATTATCTGTTATCGCCCTTTCTAGTATTGACGGTGGTTGCCTTGCTAATGTTTTAAGTTAGTGTGCAAAGACAACATCGTCATTATTTTGCCTTCTGATTAAAATGTACTATCCAGTTGTTGCTGCTATTGCAAGTCTTCAAGTGATTTGGTTTTTGTTCCTTAATAAAGGACTTCGTGATTCTGTAGCGCCACTGTATAGGGTGTGATGAAGAAGTGCCTTTTTTAAGGACTAAATGATTCATTCGCTCGAATTTATTTTTAATCAATGATCTAAGAAAAAGATTGTTTATCTTTGGTAGTTTAGACATTCCTGACGCCATGACATCCACATGAGAGTCTTGATCTGGTGAAGCTATTTAAGAACAAAACACGAGTTCTTAGATTAATCTTTTGGTTTTGTAGCAATTTGCTGTATTGGGCAAAACTATCCCCTGCGTAGATTATTCTATGATCAAATTCCTTATCTCCTGCACTAAATTTGTTATAAATGATTCCATACACCACGGTCTTCACAGTGTGTCCCATACTTTCGGCTTTGTGACACATCTAAGCTACACTTAAAAAAATCACCATGCACCAAGGTATTTAACGTGTTTAATATTCCACATGCTATATTTTTATGATGATGATTACGGACACATAAAAGCGAATACAAAATTTGAAATTCACTTGAGATTTGAACTCTAAGTGGATCACACAATCTAAAGCAAAATCAAATTTAAGCATTTGAACAAGAAAATTTGTCAGATGCGGAGATGTCACTGTTCCAACAGATCACATTGTAAAATAGAAAGATGAACCTCTGGAAAAAATATCTAGATCTTTCCGCAAAAATCAAACTGTCAATCATGAAGGCTACATTTGTGCTTATCATTACAGGTATGCGTAAAACAGACACTAGAGTTAGGAAATATACGACAGCATTATTAATATTTGCTAGAAAACTGACAAAGGGTACTGGAATATTTATATCTGCTGTGATTTAATCTCCTACGAAAGCCACAAATTATTACTGGTGTGAACACAAAAATAATAATAATTCAAAAGATTGCTCTCACGAGTGCAGCCCACACCTTACAAAGGGCTTTATCTATGTAAAATATGTGTGATTTTTTTCTTCAAAATCACTGAGTGGAAAATGTCATGATGCCATTTCTGATTTTAGGCCTCTGGCCCGGACCCGGAAAGAAATTAGTATACATCATAAATCAAAGGAAATTTTTAAAAAATGATGATGATGATAATAATGAAGATGATGATGATGATAACACAGGTCATTAGATATTGCGGAATACTTACGCAGAAAGAATACAAGCACCGTCACGATAAAGTGGCTTCTCATCTGCATTGTGGGCTATGTAGGAAGTCGACAAAAATAGTACCACTACAAGCCATTCGAAAATGACCTTACGAGATTTCGTCCTTGTTGTCACTAAACAGCACATCACAATTGTTGACAAAATTTTTAACGAAAGCAAGAAAGTTTCTCCTCATCGATGTGGCAGTTTCGGATGACCATACATTCAAAGTTTTTAAAAATGCCAAGCTTCAAAAATACTCACACCTCGGAATTGTAATTACTAAATTTGGGACCAGTATTGTCGCGGTTATCACTGCGGTGTTTGTGCCTATAGCACCGAACATAAAGTACTACAGTGAGAAACTCGGATTAAAGCCTATTATCTCATCGTTTCAGAATCTGCGTTGTTTGACACTGCAAATATTTTGCGACAGGTGCAGTCTGTCTAAGGTCGTACAACATGGAGAACACTCATCATGCAAGTTCTCCGGTTGAAAACGAAAACCCGGTCGAAAGAAAATAATAATAATAATAATAATAATAATAATAATAATAATAATAATAATAATAATAATAAAGCAGTAGATGAAATTCCACCAGTCAAGGATAAACTTAAACAGAAACTGCAATTAAAGACACAGAGAACGATATGAAAAGTGTTGTAGGTTCTATAGAAAAAATAAGATATTCCAAACGGACCTCATGAAGTTTTATAGGGAAATTAGAAAATCAGTTATAGAAGTGAAAAAGCCACAATCTATTAATGAAGATTTGGGGAGAATATTTGGAGCAACCCAGAGGAATATAATCCCAATGCGCAGTGGATCAAAAGGGAGCAGGAAAGAATGAAGGTTAAACCTGTGCAAGAATGGAAAAATATAAACAAGAATACTGTTAGGCAAGCTCTAAGAAAATCTCAAAAATAGAACTTCCCAGAAAATGACAAAGTACCCAACTTTTGCCTTTATCATCTGTCATTACCATAAGACTCTTGCGCAAACTTTATCTATGCTGATTAATAACCCCAATGAAATTCCAGAATTAATCACTGAATGTATTTCATATCTCCTCCCAAAAATAGATGAAACAGATGATCCAAAACATTATAGTCCAATAAACATGCCTGTCCGCCATGTATAAATTGATCACGTCTGTCCTGACGAACTGTACTTACTCTTTTCTCGATTAAAACAACGTTCTTTCCTGGTACAGGAATGTTGAAGAGATTCATATGATTGCAAAGATCAACTACAAATAAACAAAATGATCCTGGAAAGTTGCAGGAAAAAGGTAGAAATCTCAACTCAGCTTCGGTAGATTACCGGGAAAGCTTTGATAGTTCGCCACGCTCACAGATCTTTAAGGCTTTGAAAATGTACAAAGTCTCCTCGGTGACAGTAGATTTCCTTAAATATAGCATGGAACTGTGGAAAATCACATTACACCTAAATCATACCGAAGGCACTGCCACTTCCAATTGTTAGGATAGCTGACTAGGGATCTTTCAAGGAGATTCCCTGTCGCCTCTTCCGTTTTGTCTGTCCTTAATCTCCCTTTCACATGAAATAAGCAGTAATAACTATGGATACAAAGTAAAAAAAAGAACGTTTTTAATCGCCTATTCTACATGGATGATATCAAACTCTTTTCCAAATACGAGTATCCCCAATACTGTAAAATGGGTATACTCAATATTGTAAAATGTTTCAGTGATGGCATCGGTATTGATTTCGGATTAGATAAATGTGCAAAAGTAACATAAAAGAAAGGGAGACTTACAGAAAGACACTCAATAGATCTAGATATTGTCACAAAGATTTGGGAACTGGAACAAGAGGGAGCCTATAAATACCTAGGAGTCTGACAAGGAGATGGAAAACAGCATGCCAAAATGGAGGAGGAAATAAGAAAATAATAATACAGGCATGTGCATCTGGCGTTAAGTACCGAATTGAATTCACAAAACAGAATGTCAGCCACAACCAATGCAGTTGGTGCAATACAGTTTCAACATCTTTAATTGGACCATAGCTGACATTAAGAAAATGGATATCTAAACGAGAAAGCCTATTACTAACCACCGCATGCATCATCATAAAGCTGATGTTGATCGTCTGTATGTGCCCAGATCCGAAGCAGGTAGAGGATTACTTCAATTAGAACTGTCTTACAAAACCACAACAATCGGTCTTCAAAGATACCTGGTAACTGCAGAAGACTGGATGATGATCAGTGTCAAAGAACATGAAATAAATAAGGAACTTTATTCAGTAATAAAGGAAGACAACAAATTCAAAAGGGAGTTTCAAGTAGATGAAGAAGTGCAATAATGTAGTATTACAAAACGCAATACACCTACTGCAGCGGCAAATAACCAAAAAAGAAACCAAAAACAAATTCAATGTACGAAATGCAGAAATGTTGACAAAGTAATCCTCTATCAGACAAGATGGTGTAGACAAACCCTGTACCCACCAGTGGTTACGTATTGCACGGTCAAAAGTTGAAGCTAAGGTTTTATTCTTGGTGGATAGGACCAATGCTTGCTAATTAGAAATTACCAAGCACACATACTGGAAAATTGTGCTAACTCGAAATGAAGATTCTGTGATAAATACCCAGAAACAATTGACCATCTTGTATCAGGGTGCACAGTGTTAGAACACACTGAATTTAAAACTCGGCATGATAGAGTGAGGTAATATCTGCACTTAAATTTATGCAACTTTTACGGGAAGGAAACTGCAAGAAACTGGTATGAACATCACCCAGATTCAATTACAGAGATAGGACCTGTAACAGTTTTATGGGACTTTACAATACACACAGACAGAGCAATCAAAGCTAATCGCCCAGACATCGTGATCAAAGACCACAAAAATAGAATGTGCTTTCTTATTGACATGGCAATTCCTGCAGATTGTAATGTATCTTCGACAAATTAAAAAAAAAACTATCAAAATACAAGGATCTTGAAGTGGAAATCAATAAAAAATTGTTACATGAGGACATCAAGAATTGCAGTTGTAGTTGGAAACCTCGAACTACTTTGAAAAGATTCCGATAGACTCTTTGAAGGGATCCCTGGTAGCCCATGCCTTGAAAAATACAAGAAATTGTACTCACAAGCTCAGTTCACGCATTACGAAGAGCTATATCTATGTAAAATGTGTGTGATATTCCTTCTTTTTTTTTCTTTTTACAAAAACGATTATGAAGCCATTTCTGGCCTTCGGTCAGAATTTTGTATACAGGTCAGAATTTTGTATACAGCAGAAATCCAAATAATAATAATAATAGTTACACTAATAGTAAGAAGCGTGGAAACGAATAAATAAACCAGAGATCGTCATGCTATGAACGTGGTACAAGATCATAAAAAGTGTGACACTCAGTTAGAAGCAAGCTCACAAAATTAGTAAATACTCTGCGTGTTTAACTTTTTAAACATCGTTGGAGAAGTGATGCAACAAGCGCCTGTCCGTAACAGTGGGGATATCACAAAAAGTGTTTGAAAGGAAATACTTCATTAGAAGGAAGGAAGTAAAAGCAATAAAAAATGGACATGTTTTAAAATTAACAAGAAAGATCACTTAGTTCTTTGGCTTACCACTGTTTCATTCCAGAGAACCAGAGCAAAAATATATAGTCAAGAAATGAGAATATATACATACACACATACACACACACACACACACACACACACATACATATATACGTATATATATATATATATATATATATATATATATATATATATATATATATATATATATATATATATATATATATTATAGTTATTTTAGCGGGTGGACGGATTTGAGTTGTTTTGCATGATTTTTTAAAACGGATATCTACTCAAGTGTACCCACTCAAAATAACATTTAATAAGAAATAATGTCGGATAAAAATTCATTCAAATATTTATATATATATAAATATACATACAAACAAACACAAATACCCCCCCCATATATATATATATATATATATATATATATATATATATATATATATATATATATATACATATATATATATATATATATATATATATATATATATATATATATATATATATATATATATATATATATTCAGTTGCAGGGTATATTCATGCAAATAAATATGTTAGCTCCATCACTGATATTAAGCATTTTCCACTAGGTATTGCGCATATATATATATATATATATATATATATATATGAGTGAACATATATATATATATATATATATATATATATATATATATATATATATATATATATATATATATGAGTGAACATTGAAGTGTTGACTTCAATGTTAACCTTTATATTTAGACACGCTCTATCTCTGATATTGAGCACTTTATCCCATAAATATAGCACACCTTAAGACTATATTTCTTCATATATATATATATATATATATATATCTGTATGTGTTTTTATGTGGATTTAATAGGCATGTCAATGAAATTCGAGGAATAAAAAGAGAAAAAATGATAACTGATATTGCCAATAAGACTGATATTTCTTATATATTAGTAGGCCTTTTGATTAAATCGAAGCACAAAGAGAAAGATTTTAAAGTCAGAATTTTTGCTTTTTTTTCAACGAGATGAGAAATAAACAATACATACATATATAGTTAAGTAATGTAAAGTTTGGTAATCCGCATGGATAATCCCAAGTTGTCTCTTTAAATTAATATATATATAAGTTGTGGAAAGTTAGGATGAAAGTAAGATATGGTAAAAACGGTAAGATAATGAGACTTTTCTTCTAATTTTTCTTCCCTTACGTATTCTCATGTATTTGAATCTTCACACAAGTTTATTGAAGTATATGCCCAGAGGTTTAGTGGCAGGCAGACACTTCAATATTTCAGAGTTCGATTCCGTATTACACCGCTCCCCTCAGGAATTTAGCATTCTCCTTATTATTTTATTACTCCCCTTTGTAGTTCAGTACTCCGATCAGTATTCGTACACTCGCCTCCATACTTCACTACTCCCCTCGGTATTCTTGCGCTCCCCTTATCATTCTAGCATGTATTTAGTATTTCAGCAATTTAATGATTGGCACTTCCATCAGTATTTCAGCTCACCCATTAATATTCTTGCATTCCACTGCTCTATCGTTTCTTCGATGAAAAGTGCTCAGACGAACTGCATTCCTTGGATCCGCCAGTTCTAACCACCAGGGCTAGGACTCGCCATGCCACTGACATAGTAGCAAAGCAGCCCCATTCCATCCGTATTCCATTGGTGAGAAGTAAATTCCAATCGAACGTCTTCTTCCCGCGAACCACTGCTCTGTGAAAATGACTCCCAAGAGGATGTTTCCCCGACCACTGCAGTCTTAACCTGTTCAAGCCTCGTGTTGACCGTTATTTTCCCCTGGTATCCGCATAAACTGTTTATATATTTAGAAGGGTGCTTACTACACCCGATGTTCCCAAGCAGTGCCCCATCTAAGTAATAATCGGGTTCGAAGCTGCTTAACTTTGCTGATCGTACAGGAACCACTGTTTTCAGCGTCGGCTAAACATACGTGGACTATGAATACTCTGTCTGCAAAAGAGAATCACAGTGGCTTTGAACAACTATGAATGATCCATCAAGAGAGCAATTATCCATGATGATGACGCTAATAGACGTTAGGCCCAGGGAAGGTGGACGTGTTCCTATATATATATATATATATATATATATATATATATATATATATTTATATATATGTGTGTGTGTGTGTGTGTGTGTGTGTGTGTGTGTGTGTGTGTGTGTGTGTGTGTGCGATTATTTCTTTTTTTTATATTTACTCTAGAGAGACATATTACTCATTTTTCTTGGATATGTTCATTTTCTTTTTCTGATCCAGAAGTAATTTAGGTTAAGTAATGATAAACATGGTTATAAAGGTCGAGCTTAAGTCAGCTTTGCGCTGAGTTGGAACAACCAAAGTACTCGTATTTACTTCATCGGTACGGGTTCAAGTATAATACGTCCGGACGCTATGTTTTGGAAAGTGAGAAGTACGATTCTATCCTTTTTGGAAATGGTGTTTTCTTTTTTGGTCTAGAATTAACTTATGGTAAGTAATGATAAGAATATTTATCATGGACGAAATCAAGTCAGCTTTGCGCTGAGTTGGAACGACCTAAGTAAAAGTTGTGCATACTTCATCGGTGGTGGTTCGGCAAGTGAAAGTGAATGTGGTTCCATCCTTTCCGGAAGTGGTGTCATAAAATTGCACAAATGACTAACGTATACTTATGCTAAAATTAGATTACGATTTCTGAACGATGTAAATAAGTATGGGGTGTATCATTTTGGTAAATAGGTATGGAGCATATCATGTTAGCAAATAGAAATAATTAGTATGAAATTAAGCGTAAAAGACATTGAGAATTTTGTTTCACTACAGTCACCTTAAAAAGAATGTCCGTCGTAGAAACTCATGTTTTGAATGCTTCTCTTTGTTTACATATTGAACATGCTCCTTCCTGTAAAAAACAAAAACAAACAAAAACCTCCGCCCTTTTAACTTCCATAAACCCTCCTTGAAAATGTGAATGGCGGAAATAGGAATATATATTCATTAAATTATTCAGCTTGCCGGCGGTACAACAGCCAATCGTGTTCGTCTCATTCAGTGAATAATAATTCCAATCAATTAATTAAGAAATAATTTAGTCATTCAGTCCAACTTTTATTTAGTTTATAAATGTAGAAACTTTTTCTTTCATGTATTAAAACGACATCTATTACGGACACGTGGCAAAGCGGTTAGAACATTCGCTTTCTGACCATGAGACCCGGGTTCGAATCTCAATACGATTTGTCAGGAAATAGACTTCCTGCAGTTATCAGCCTGGAGGGGGCGATTCCAACGTACGGCACCTTCAGAAGGTTTCTGAAAATCCATACCCAAGCCTTGTGAGTGAAATTTGGTAGACGGTATCCTTGGGGGTGGGGCGTAGATAATGACCAAGGGTTTGACCATGCTGGTTTTGATCATATTATTGATCACGCAAGCTAAAACGCTCTTTCCGAGAAACTGTAACTAAGGTCTGCTCAGCATAGTTGCAGTATAAACCACAGATGGGTTCTGTGGATGTTGAGCAAACACAAATGTGCCAGAGTAATCGTCTTCAACAGGGATTGGCTAGCCACCCTAGTAGACGGCTATCCTGGAATACGAGTGGACAGAGGTAATATTTTTTTTCTAGAGATTACCTCTTCTAATCTATTAGAAAATGTCTTCCAAGCACTGAGGCCACTAAATATCTATCCTCCGACAGAGAAACTACATTGGGTCACAAAATCGTACATATCTGGTGAGGACTCAATGCCGAAACATTTCATACCTCATCAGATGTACTAAAAGGGCAAAATTAGAGCCCCAATCTATTTAATTTCTTCCGCTTCTATGTTCTGCACATATACTAGCACAGACGTGAAGCGGTGGCCACTGATCATTTAAGCTTTCCATACCACATCCCAAACGAATCTACTAATAGAAGACAATGCGCCCGCTTCCCCTTCCGAGGTTAATGTACAGATGACGACGGGGTTATACAGACGGCATAGGTACACATAGTTGGGATATATAAGATGTGGAACAAAAGATTCCCTGCCATATGTTTCAAGAAACTGAACTCAAGATCAACCTTTCCAAAACCGAAACTATGATCTGGAATTATAGTGGAGCAGTAATGCCATATACATTAAATCCAACAGAAAAAAAATCAAGATGTAGAATTAGTAAGTACTAAATGCTTCAAATACCTTTATGCGTGAATCAGTTATAATAAGTTTAGTCTGGAATATAAGTAAATAGAACATAGAATAGGCTGCGCTGAATGTGGTTCCGCTAAACCAACACAAATTGTTATAAAACCAAAACATTAACTCGTGTCATGTTCTTAGCCTCACCAGATCAAGGCTTTCATGCGGATGTCACGCATAGCGCCAAAATATCTAAACTGTCAGCTGTATACAACCGCTCATTCATATCGATGGTTAAAATGGCCATTAGCAAGGACCATACCTTATCGAACCTTGAGGACTGGCGCAACAGAAGCACGAAGAATTGTAGTAAATAACAGAAATCACATAACTTGAGGACTTTCAACAGAAACAACTAAAATGGATATTGCATGCAACACGAAGAGAAAGTAATGACATATTCAAGATGTTAACGTTCAACACTATTCCAATGCCAAGAAGAAAACTTTCATCAGTACTGGAAAAAGTGATAACAGCTACTTAACTTGAGAAACTTACTTTTCCTGAAAAAAAGTTTAAGAGAAAAATGTATAAATTTCAACTGACTGTAAAACTGGGTACTTGTCAATTAATCCAGAATGTTTCCTTATAAAGAAACGGTGAATATTATCATTGCAATTGTCGTTACGACCACTTCCGGTTACTGAATATACCACTGATATGCCTAATATCCCATTTGTTTGCATAAGTTCTGCCGTGTTGCAGGAATACTAGTTGTATTTATGTAGAAAACAAGAATCTCCTAACATAATTTTTCCCGTAACGGTTATTGCGGACTCGAATGTGAGTCCAAGTAATAAATCATTAACACAAAATAGTATATCAAACAAACGACAATGTATGTATTAACAAAAGAATACATAGACAATAAAAGAAGAAAACTTGTAAAGACTAGATAATTTGTGTGTATGAATTTTGTACAGGCGAAATCCGAGAGTAAGGTAATTGAAAGTGAAATTAACGTTCCCCAGTAAGGGGGGGCGCTTTTTCCTACGTGAGACTACATCTTATTGTCTAAAAGAAAAAGCAAAGAGAGAATAGGTGAGAATATTATTTCCTATTTATAGGCTTAAGGAGCGTCCCCTAGCGCCGTTTTTTAGCAAAGTAAAGTGGGGTAACCTACAACCGTATTACTGTTACTACCTATTCATGTCTATTTTTCTGTTCTTTTTTAGCTGATTTGCACCATTCTACATTCATATGATAGACCGTTTCATCTTTTCTCCCGCATTGACGACAATACTCTGCTATGTCCTATCTTTGCCTTAATATAGCCGCAACTTATACACTACTTTGGGGTCTGCTCTTTATAGTGATTCCGCTTCTCTTTTTACGTGTCTTTTCTTATTATTATTTTTCAATGGGTGTGGCTAACTTATTACTTATAGAAGAAAACAAGAAAGAGCAAAAAGAACTGAAGGAAATACGAGAAGACATGAGACGCCCAATATAGAAACGCAGCAAGTAAACAGTTACAAGAAGAAACTTGTCTGAAAATGGGCTGGACAGAGAGTTGGCCTAGCGGGTGGGCAGACAGTAGCGAAGTCGGTGGTGACCGGGATGAAAGCCATATGGTTGGAATAGGTTCTCTTTAAAAAGAACCTATCGACGCAGATTGGAGGTACTGACGTCATTGCTCTCCCACGCAGCGAAGCACACACTCAGGTCAACGGATACACCTATAAGTGTTACGCATATAGATGCACAGAATGATGTGTATTGCACATGTGTACACGCTATTTACACTTACAACTTAGATGCCGCAAGAATGCTTCCAGAGAAATTATGCTTTAAGCGCATAATTTACGGAATTCACAAGTGGAGAACTGAGCCTAGGAGGTCGTCCTTAGTGACATGGCGGTCTTGATTTGATAGCTTGAAAAAAAACTGTTTCTAAGAAGAGCCAGGTATTCAGAATGATATCTGCTTACAGTTAGAAATAATATTTTCTAGCTCTTGTTAGCCTGACATATATATATATATATATATATATATATATATATATATATATATATATATATATATATATATATACACTACAGTTCAATTGTCTGAGGCTACTCTTGGTAATTATTTTTAATTGACTCCAAAAGTACTTGTTTTGTACTTTAAATTAGAGAAAAATATTATACATGATTAAAAAAAGTGAGACATGATTTTTTATTTGAAATTTTATTATGGCACAAAGAAAAACGCATTTTATAATTAAATTTTGCTCTCGTCAAAATATCCTCCTTTAGCCTTGATTACTGCAGCACACATTTTTGGTATTCATTGCAAATGTTTTTCAAAGCATAAGTTTGATTATTGATTCCATTCTTTTTTTCAATGATTCTAAGAGCAGTTTTTCATTTTTTTTTTTTTCACTCTTCTATCAAGTTCATCCCATGCTAATTTTGGAAGTGGCTTCAAACATTTGAACTGTAGTACACAGACACACACTCACATACACACACACACACACACACACACACACACACACACACACACACACATACACACATATATATATATATATATATATATATATATATATATATAGTCAGATGTAAAAGCATTGGATTTTTTAAAAAGAAAAGCTTAATTTCTAATGTGGCTACTAAAAGTTGAGTTGAAAATAGTAAATACGGGGGTATTATATATATAAGCAAAAATAAAGAATGTATATCTATGCAGAAATTGAACGGAAAATTTAATACAATGCAACGTAGAAAAAGGTGATAATGTCCCTAAGACGCAAGTGGCTACTAGACGAAAAGCATAATGAAAAAACTTTAGAAGGTACCGGAAAGCCAATCCTAAATAGGAAACAATGGATAAACCTCTACTCCTGTTCAAAAACCGATGATGAGTGTGGACCGGACGATAAGATTGCAGTCAGCATTTAGTACTGTGGCATTTATTTATAATCCTGAACAGACTTTATGACCGTGATCAGGCGTTAGGAATAATTTCAAATAAGTTTCTCGTAGAAATGAGATCCAATTTTATTGCACTCTTCTTGACAAATCACTTTAATTTTGTGTCTGTTAACAAAAGTCGATAACAAGACCGTTGAAAAAGTTCGTATCGCAAATCCAGTCTCATATATTCAAAAGGCAAGAAATACTATAGTAAAAAAAATCAAAAGTCCAACTTCAAAAATCCAAGAAGCAAAAAAAAAAAAATCCAAACACAGCAGAATCGCTGTCACTCACGAACGGAAACAATACACTGCCACACATCAAGAAAAGCAACGACTTTTATCGAGGTAAATTTTGCGATTGGTCGCGTTAGTCGGTGATTATTTTTTTTTAAATACCACGGTGAAGTACACTTAGGGTAGTAATTATGTATGATTTATTTATTTTTATTTTTCCTTTTCTTCGGCAAACCGTGCAAAAGACACTAACCAATTTTTTTAGATGATTTCTCCGTTCGCCAACATGACGATAAACTACATCCGGCATCAAAGCCTCTGATCGGAAGGTTTTGAGGAGCGTGGAACCTTCTCTTAATTACTGTTGTTCCCAGGTCTACACGGACCCAGGTTGGTAGCACCTGTTAGGGTCCCAGCTAAGGACAAATAGTTAACTCGCAAACTATGATCAAAACACTATAAAAGGATAAAAATAAATTTTTATAGTAAAATACCAGCAATACATTTTAAAAAAAAAATATTATCAGCAATACTTTTGACTCTTGACAAAAACTCTCTTTACAAAAATACGTCAATGAAACCCGATCTACAAACCGATTTCTTACAAAGAATGCATATTCTATTCATATGTACCTATCCTAAAAAACTTATCGGCATTAAATACCCATTGAGGTTGATATGCCGTAAAACAAAATAAAGCAAAGTAAACCAAACCCGTTCGCCACAAAATGTTAAACTGCTTCCACAGATTTTCTATAGTATTTAGGTCAGGCAACTGACTTGGTCACTATAAATTCTTTATTTTCTTCGCCTTTGACCACTCACTTATTTTCGTCGCTGGATATTTTGGATCATTATTATGTTGAAACATCAAACCCATAAGTAGTTTTAATTTTTCTCTCGTATGTCGCTGTACATAGTACTGTCATTTGTTCTTTCAATTTTTTTTCCTCCCCGGAATCGATCCTCCATGTCTATAAATCGACCATTCGCCCTTGCATGGAGTATTGCTGCCATATATGGTCTGGAGCCCCTGCTGTTTGCCTCAGGGTTCTTGATAAGATCCAGAGACGGATATGCAATGTGATTGGCCCTGATCTGTCATCTCGTCTGCAGTCGCTCTCTCACAGACGAGATGTTGCCTCGCTCTGCCTTTTTTACAAATACTTTCACGGTAATTGCTCCGAGGAGCTGCTTTCGCTTGTCCCTAGGCCTCATGAATTTAAACGTCCTACGAGGCTGGCATCCCGTTCCCACCCCTTTACCGTTGAAACTGTTAGATGTAGACGTCTCTTCTACTCCAATAGCTTCATGTCTCGCACATCTCGCCTGTGGAACTCCCTTCCCTATTCCTGTTTCCTTGACAAATACAATCTCCAACTATTTAAGTGTAACGTCAATCGACATCTCCAGTTGCCTTGATCTATCCACTTCCCTTCTCCACATCCTTTCACCTTTCATTCCTATCTGCTCTCGCTCCAAATCTTCTGTAACTCCCTTGCCTTGATCGATCCACTGTCTTTCTCTTTCTCCACATCCTCTCCTTTACCACTCTTATCTGCTCTTCCTCCAACCCTTCTATAACCCCTTGCGTGATAGTGACCTCCAGCCTTGCTTGGGGTGATACGCTTAAAAAATAATTATGTGTAATAACTATAACGGAAGAACTAGAAGAAAAGCAACACAAATCATTATATTTCCACTACGATGATTATCTTTTGGGATGATTTCTTGAGAGCTCTACATAGAGCTTTCTTTTCGCCAGACGTGTCTTGAACGGTTTCCACGAAAGAGTTCAATTTTTGTCCCATCAGATCAAAAACAAAAGAAAAGTGTGCTTGAGATTATAAACAGAGGACATGAGACTTTACATGACTGGCATTCAGAAGAGCCTTTTTTTTTCTACGAGTCTGGGACTGCAGTCCAAGATGACAGAGTATCTAACTATCTACCGTATTTGCCGGTCTATTGAACGCATTCACGCATTCGACGCACCCAAATTTTGGTATGGAATATTTAGGGAAAAATGTACACATCACAACCTTAACAATTATTCGACATTCTCACTAACCATGAAGAAATACTTAAAGTATTAGCACAAATTATACTACGTGTACTTTTTTAAATAGACGTGAGGTTAAGTTTTAATTATCAGAACATTTTTTGGAAAAGAAGAATTTTTGTACTTTTCATCATGCATTTATTAAAAATTGTTTTGGTTGTTTTTCAGAGAACATCTGCACATACAGCAAATTCATAATAGCTACAAAGAAATCTACTGTTATCAGTGAACGCTTGAACATATGCTAATAAGCAAAAAAAATCAGAAACATGGTACTTGTTGGTAAATGAAGTCCCATACAATACATGCAGAAAAGCAAATTCCAATAACGGTATTTCAGCAAAACCACACGCAAAGCAAGCAGCAATATACCAGTCAGAGCAAATATTTCTGTAAAATCTGGTATTTCTACAAAACAAACAGCAAAACATTGTGCAATTTATCTAACTTTATTTAATTTCTTTTTCCTGGACGAATTTTTCAGGAGTATTGTTATTCACAGCATGTTTCTTCAATTCCGGGAGTCCTAATTTCAGAGCTAAACTCTATGCTTGCGCTGATTCCTAGAATAAGGAAGACATTTAATATGGCGACCATAGTGGTATATGCCCTCAAATGCACCGAATAGATTTTACAACAAACTAGAAAATAACACATATCAGAGCATTTCAGAAGATTTTATTATTAACATGGAGGATCTCAATATAAAAAATAGAAAGAGGAAAAGACAGTAAAATGTTTGGTAGGCATAGATTTGGATCCCGCACCGGAAGTGGATAAAAATCGGTTCATTGGTGCGAATTGCTAAGTAATAACTAATACTGCGTTTGAAGAACACCCAAGAGGTTTGTGTACTTGGAGAATCTCGACAGGAGACACGAAAAATAAACGTCGTAAACATCAACAAACGATATCAAAATGTAGTTTTACACTCTAAAACATAGCTAAACCTCGCTGCGGGAGTAATTGCCTTTAACTCATATGGAAACTACAAAAAATTTAAAGAAGCCCAAAGCAGTGCAAAAATTGCAATACGACGCCGCAATTATTCCATTTTGAAGTATAGGCTAAAGATACTGAAAAAATGATCGGCTCATTTTATCGCTGCAGAAAGTATCTGATGTCTTCTGTTATACTTTATCTGATAAGTATCAGATTGGGTCAGAAATGGAGTATTACTCTCATATCTGCTCAATCGTCAATTCACAGTTTTGAGTGGTTAAAAAATAGTTTACTCGATCTTGTAGGAGATAACTTATTTTCCGCTCTAGAACAATTTTCCCACTGACGCAACGCGTCAAACCTATCGCTCATCTATCACTATTTTTCTTTACAGTACCATCCGCCCTTGCATGGAGTATTGCTGCCATATATGGTCTGGAGCCCCTTCTGTTTGCCTCGGGGTTCTTGATAATATCCAGAGACGGGTATGCAATGTAATTGGCCCTGATCTGGCTTCTCGTCTGCAGCCTCTCTCTCACAGACGCGCCGTCGCCTCTCTCTGTCACTTTTACAAATACTTCCATAGTAATTGCTCCGATGAGCTGCTATCGCTGGTTCCCGGGCTCCATGAATTCAAGCGTCCTACGAGGCTGGCATCCCGTTCCCACCCTTTCACTGTTGAAACTGTTAAATGTAGACGTCTCTTCTACTCCAATAGCTTCATATCTCGCACCTCACACCTGTGGATTTCCCTTCCTTATTCCTGTTTCCATGACAACTATAATCTCCAACTATTCAAATGTAACGTCAATTGACATCTCCAGTTACCTTGATCTATCCACTATCCTTCTCCACATCCTTTCCTCTATCACTCCTATCTGCTCTTGCTCCAAATCCTCTGTAATCCCTTGTGTGCTAGTGGCTTCCAGCCTTGCCTGGGGTGAAAAGCTTAAAAAAAAAAGGTTTACACTGTATAAAGCCAGAAACCCACTCGAGGTAGAGAGTTACAGAGCAAAACTGACAGTTTATGCGGATATAGGGAGAAGCGAGAAGACAACGGTTAACGCCAGACTTCCACAGAGCAGTGATTCGCGGGAAGAAGTTGCTCGAGTATAACTTACTTTTCATCAATGAAATACGGGTGGAATGATAGTGGTTCGCTACAATGCGCGTAGCATGGCGGGTCCTATGGGTGAAGTTTAGAACTGATGGAAGTAAGGAGTATAGTTCGCCAACGCACTTTTCCTGGAAGTAGCGATAGAGCAGTGAGCGGCTTGCGACGTTTGGTCTGTGAGAGATCGGTTGCAAGGTGGAAAATAATTTCTCACCCACAAGGACGCGAAGACGATTTTGGACTCTATCGAGACTGGAAAGAAGAGACTGGGCGGCTCCTACTCAAACATGACGGCAGTACTGCGTTTTAGGCGTGATCTAGCTATTGCAAAGATAGACGATAGTAGTTACTGGAGTAGTATAGGGAACCGACTATTTTCCCTGCATCTTTAGCAATTGATCATATGTACGAGTTCCAGTTGAGGTTTGAGTTGAGTTTAAGACTATTTTCTATAGCAAATGTCCAGGTGAGCTCCAATCTTTAGTTCCACCGGTGTAGGCTAGGACATTCAATTGGGACATTCCATGCTACGTCGACAGAGTTGAATTACCATTATTAGCCCCGTATTCCGATTGCAAGAAGAGCTTAAGACTATATCAAGTCACGGACAAATGGTAGATTTGTAAATGTGCAAGATGGACTCTGACGAGAAAAGCCTTCTGTCACAACACAGTTACCCAACTATCCTTGCAGTAGATGCAGCTATTGATTCGATGTCGTTGTTCCACTTCAAGTCAGTTGAAAGCGTGAGACCAAGAAAGCGCACTGTGTTGCTCTCCAGGAGTCTACCATCAGCCATGCTGATGGCGAACAGGAAAGTTTCTTTATGGTGGTCAAATGAGACCACTTGCGTTTTGGATGCATTAAAATTAACACGCCATATCCTATACCTGTTAGCCATTGATTGCAGGTCTTTTTAAAAAGCAGAAGACTGATTAATTTGGTCAGCTTTGCTATTGAAGTAGGAATATTATTCCTGCTGTATGAGTATTTGCGTTGTCATGGTGGAGAACATTACCTTCAATCCACCATATACGCTGCCATTGAGTGCATATACTTAGGTATGTTAATGTACTCCAAATTTATTTTTAACCGTCACGTAGTAGTTAAGATGATACATTCATTGTTACAGTTTATCCCTCAAAACGAAAATTACTTATGACTCAACCTAATATTTGTGTGAGTGCGGTAGAAGTTTTTTTTAATCCTCCTATTTGTCTACATGTTCTAAAACATCTGTTTATCGTTGATTTTATTATGGTATTTAAAGAATAGCAGTCAGTTCCGAAATAAGAAACACTTGAGAATTTATTATATTATAATGAAGAAAAAAAGACACTGTAATTCTACGATCGTTAGTCTTTCAAGTGATCATCTCTCCAGCCCTCGTAATATCCATGACACGCCTGAAGTTTGAGATCTCGCATCTTCTACCATTTTTCTGTTTAGATCAATTTTTGCTTTCTCACTCTACCACTTCACGCCAAAATGTTATGTCTTGCGTATTTTTCTTTTAGTCAAGCTAATAATATATCTATCTAGATTAGCATACAGAATTTACTGTTAGTAGTTTCTTTTACATCAAAGCTAAAAAAAAAGTTTTGTCTGCAATAAACAAGGTGTTGACTGTATGATTTTTAAATGGGCATTAGCACAGTTGAATCACCTCGTCGTTCTGAGAGAGAACTACTGCATCAAGCACAGGTTATGAGTTAAAAAAATATTCTTGACTCATTTTGCAACGTGCTAAGTCGTAAGAAAACCATCAGTATATGGCAGTCAACTGTAACCTGGCTAATAAAAAACGCCTTATTCTCTCATTTGTCGTGCCCTTTCAGGACTTAGGCGATTATGGCTCTCCACATCTTCCTGTTTCTTTTAGCTACTAATAAGGTTTGTCTTTTTTTCTATTTCTCCCATACTCTGCTCTACCATCATTTACTCAAGCCCATCGAGTATGTTACGCGCTGCTTTCCTCTGACTCTCTTTCCCTCAATCTGTCCTGTGAGTATCAGATTTTCCAAGCCCTCCTTCCTCATCACGTGACTAGAAATTTCAACCACCTCTTCCTGATATTAAGTATAAGTTTCCTTTTGCTTACATTATTTACATTGTTCGGACTGTTGTTCTCATCTTTATTACCATATACACAACCTTTCGGCCGTTGTACGCTCCGGCCTTCTTTAGGTGATTGGAATTTCGAACTGAACATTTCATCTGGCGGGGTAGATTGTTCTAGCTCCACGTTCCATGCCTCTTCCAAATGTATCAGTTATTTCCTTTTAACCCAACTCTCCAAGTCAAGTCACTGGATCAAACCAACGCTTTTATCCACTGGGCCATGTGAAAAAAAGTTTGTTCATAAAACAGTCTCCAAAATCCTCTGTACTGTTGTTCCCAGGTCCACTCTGACTCGGTGTGGCAGCACCATTTAGGGTCCTAGCTATGGGCAAATAGTTAACCTCCAAACTGTGGTCAAAATACTATGAAAGTATAAAATATATTTTATAGTAAATATACCAGCAATATATTTTTAAATTACCAGCATATATTTGACTCTTGACAAAAAACCTCTTTACAAGAATACGTCAATGAAACCCGATCTACAAACTGATTTCTTACAAAGAATACATATTCTATTCATACGAACCTATCCTAAAGATCTTGTCGGCATTAAATAACCCATTGATGCTGATATGCCGTAAAACAAAATAGACGAAACCAATAAACCAAACCAAAATCTGCAAAAATGTTTCAAGCATTTTGAAATCCCAGTGTGTCCAATGAATGCAGATATAAACAAAATGTTAATAAAGCAATGTACATATAAATACGTGTTGTTGCGTATTTTGTCTTGGCATGCATGCAAATAGCTAGGAGTGTATCGAAATGAAAGATGTAAGGTTACGAATTATTCCTTACTGTTCGTATTGTTTAGTTGATTTTGTTTAGCGGTATATCAGCACATCTATGGGTTATTTGATGCCCAAATTTAAATATTTTAAACAAAATTTTATGCTTTCAACTACAGATAAAATGTATTGTTAGTCATTTTGCTTTAAAAGTTATTGTTGTAATTTTACTATTGTTAATGTATTGTTGACAATTTTATTATAAATAGGTATCGTTAGCATTTTTATATAAAAATGCGTTGTTGGTATATTTTCCAATTTCAAGTATTTTCATATTTTTGTTTTTTGTTTGGGTGTTCACTATTTGCCCATAGTTGAGATCCTAACAGATGCTACCTACCCGGGTTAGGGTGGACCTGGGAACAACAGCAATTAAGAGGGAGTTCCACGCTTCTCAAAACCTCCAATCTCCCGATCAAAGATTTTTCTTCTACATATATATATATATATATATATATATATATGTATATGTGTGTGTGTGTGTGTGTGTGTTTGTGTGTGTGTGTGTGTGTGTGTGTGTGTGTGTGTGTGTTGCAATCAAATCATATGTGATGGTGTCTGTGCTGTCGGTTCCTAGGAACTGAGCTGCTTAACCCTCATACCTCGAATACGACGGGAGGGTCCACCATATATATATATATATATATATATATATATATATACACTTATATATATATATATATATATATATATATATATATAGTGGCCTGACGATTGAATCTAGCATGAAACAGACTGTCGCCTCTAAGTGTTGACTTCTATGTTCTCTTTTATATTTACACACGCTCTATGTCTGATATTGAGCACTTTATCCCATAAATACAGCACACTTTAAGATTATATTTCTTCATATATATATATATATATATATATATATATATATATATATATATATATATATATATATATACGTTTTTATTGTTAACTTATATTGGAAGAGTGCACAATATCGGAGATACACCGTTTGAAGATATTGAAATACATGGATTGCTGCTCGGATTAAAAGCGGGAAAATGATAATCACTATGCAGCTTTGAATCCTTTGTGTGTGCGTATGTGTGCGCTTTCTTGCTTGAGTTACACCATATATGTTGATACATATATACATAGAGAGGCGAAGTAAGGAAGAAAGATTTATAAAGGGTACTATGTACAATCGGAGTAGAACATTTCTATCGCACGAACTTCTCAACTGGAGGCTCCATTAAAAACGAATATTCAAAATTTGATTTTCAGAAAATCGACCACTTTTAACAGAACTAATCACACTACTATCTTAAGCACCAAGAAGGAGCTAGCTATCAAACTATAAAGATATATATATATATATATATATATATATATATATATATATATATATATGTATGTATGCATGCATAAATATATGTATATATAGATAGTCTGTTATGCGCCATGCGTGATACACGCTTAGGCGATCTTTTATCTTTCGATACATGACTGACGAAGCAGATTTTTTCCCGCAGTAGGACGCCATTTCTTTCTGCAGTAGACCAGTTGCCATCCAAGGCTATAGAACCCGGTCTGTCCTGCTATTTAACCTTACCCGGGAGGGGAGAAGAAGATTCATACCTTTCCCAAGGGTATTAGCACATAAGTGAATGTAATGAATTCGACTGGAATTCGAACTCGGCTCTCCGATACCTCAGTCGGAAATAGATAGGAATTTTCCAAGCGTAACTTAGATGTGGCACAAGGCCGAAAGTAGTCGGCACCCGGTGAGGATTGATCTCACTACTCAGTTGTAATGGTTCTAGCGAGACAAGCTTGCTAACCATTACACTACGTCGAGGTGCCTGCAAACCGAAATAGATAACGTGATAAGAATTTCAAATTTATGACTAAAGTTTGTTCTGAGGAATTTAAATATTAGACCTGATAATAATTTTAATAGACACTCTGGAGTCGGTCAGTGAGATAAATGCATTAAATGTTTATTAATTTATTGAATATTATAAGTCTGTGCATCTGTTGAGCACTTTTCAGATTGTCTGATCTAAAAATAGGTTTAATTTTCGTAATTTCCCCGTTTATTTTTATTAATTTCTTTTTGTTTTCATATTAGTGGCATGATAGATAGATAGATAGATAGATAGATAGATAGATAGATAGATAGATAGATAGATTTCAGGTTTTGGAAATGTTAGGGATTATGTAGAATAGGTAAGTATATGTTTAATGCGCACATAGTAGCAGGATACAATTCTGAACAAACGGACGTTTAATATTTATGCATTGATTTTTATTCTTTTCTAAAATAGATCTTTAAAATATAGACAGAGTAAAATGCCCTAAATGTGTTAATTAGATTAATCATCTGACTAATTAATTTATCTATCTATTTATTTATTTCATAGTGGTACTTGTCAAAATGTGTAGCAGACTGGCTTGGCGATAAAGTGCAGGGATGAGAATGGCACAACCTCTCGACAATGAAGTCTCGTATCTCAAAGGGTAACAAGAAACACTCAAATAAAGACGACTGGCAAGCATACAATAAAAAGACAAATCATTGATAGTGGAACATAACAATGATGACCGATTTTATTCTGAATAAACAGCAGAAGGTGTTAGATAGGTTTTGGGTGAGGAACAAACGAAGAAGCAATGGAACAAAAAAAGAGAAAAACGATCCGGCTGTTGTTGAAGATCAGAACAAATTAGAATGAATGGATGAATGAATGAATGAATGAATGAAAGGGACTGATGAACAAAATGAAAAGGATAAGAAAGAAAGAAAGAAAGAAAGAATGAAAGAAAGAAAGAAAGAAAGAATGCAAGAAAGAAAGAAAGAAAATGAAGAAAGGAAGGAAAGAAGGAAGGAAGGAAAAAATGAAGATAAAAAAAACTGATAGGAAATGTAATACCGACATAATAACAGGCTAGAGATTTGCAATAAATAGACAGATACGAATAAATTCATACATATGTATACATGGTGCGATTGATAAATTGTCGTGTAAATTACACAAAAAAAAAAAAAAAATGAAAATGACACTGACACTGACATCTCATTTTAACAAATATATTTAACAGATATATTTACCAAAATTACACAAAAATAACTTGACATACTAAATAGTAAATTTATTCAATAAAATCGCCATTAGCTTCAATCACGGACTGCAGACGCCTTCGAAATCTCCTGCAACACTTCGGGACGGACTCTTTGTTTAAGTTAGTGAATGCAACCATAATCCTTCCCTTCTGTTCATCTTTCATGTTACAAGGAGTTATGTTGGTCTCTCGCTCAACTGCGCCCCACACAATAATCAAGGGTTTGCCGGATGCAGAGTTAGATGTAAGGGGTGATGTGGTCGCAGAGATTGTCTCACGGACATGACTGGGTTCTCCTGCTTGTGTGGCATGATGCAGATTCCTGTTGCCAGACATCGTGTCTTCCAACAGCTATCCTCTTGACACAGGGCAGCATTACCTCCACAAGGCACTTGATGTAGACTTCTGTGTTGAGTCTAAAGCTTTCAGTAACAAATTCGGGAGTTGTTTCTTTTTTTTATCAGAGTGATTTTTCCGAGCTTCTGTACAATTGTAATCACTGTTAGATTCATCCAACTCTTTCCGAATCCTCTGCACTGTCCTCAGATTGACACCCAAACTGATCTTACTATAAAGTGAAGTTCAAAGGTAAGACGTATGCGCAGAATTAAAAATATAAATTGGCGACAATTTATTCATCGTACCCAGTAAATGAACGAGCATTAGGGGAACTTTCGAACTTTATATTTTAAAGCCCTGGGCACTACGACTGCAGCCAAACCAGCTTAACCAGCGCCACGCGGTATGTAACTCAAACAAAATATTATAATTCAAGTAGACCCACCATGTCCGAGGCAAATATTTTTTCGCCTTTCTTCTAGAAGACAGCAGGAGAAACAGCCGTCGACACCATCCCTCACTACTAAACCAGTTTGCTTAGTCTTCACGCCTAATTCTTATCCTGCCCATCCACGAAGGCCAATGGATTAGTTCTGTGACTCACGCTTGAAATATTTTTCACTCTGCAGATCCAAATGAGTATTGCTCAGTCAGAATAAGGCAGTGAATTGTGAGATGTTGGCGGTTGTATATTCATCGCTGAGCCGATGATTCTCATCCGAATCGTATCGAAATTTTGAGTCATTGAATATAGATTTTCCAGGCATTCAAATTTCACAAAGAAGACTAGTGTAATGATTTTTTAATCTTATTTACTTTCGTTTATATATATATATATATATATATATATATATATATATATATATATATACTTCGATATATGAAACGGACAAATAATTTTAATTTGTGCATGAGGTGTAAATATAATAGTGCTCAATGCGGTTATACAGAGCAAAGATATGTATTAATTAGTACATATACGAGTCTATCGTAGACCCCGTGCCTGACGAACTGGGAACACCACCCAGCGAAACTATAGTCGCACGCCAAAAACATAGGTATGCGCATATGTACTACTTAATACACACACACACACACACACACATATATATATATATATATATATATATATATATATATATATAAAGGACATGGCACATAGAAGCTCTCCCCAACTTCCCGCCCTTTGTCTTTTACTATCACTTCCATTCCCTGTTCTGCCATCGATTTCCGCAAGCTTTTTCTGTAGGTTACTCACTGTTTCCCTCTGTCCTTCTTACCTTTAATAGGCCCGGTAAATATCAAATTCTCAAAGCCCTCTTTTCTCATGATGTGTCTTAGGAATTTCAAATGTCTCATTCTTATTCTAAGTATAAATGATCTTGTTGTTTCCATTTTCCTTAATTTGGGTAAAAACAATGCAAAGAGGGTTCTTTGCTCTGTTTTTACTCAAATTAAGGAGTGACCAAGACTGGCAAGTTAGAACAATTTTTTTTCTTTTAATTATGCAACTACCAACGGAGACAAGCATACTAACTTTGAGTTTTAAAGGTAGGTGAAAATTTATGCTTAGAAGAAAAAATGATAAAATATAATAATGAGTGCCAGCTATTAAATCAGAGTAACGAATTAGTTTTCAAATGTCGACACAAAAATAGTTTCAAAATACCATAATATAATTGTGCCTTATTTAGCTACCGTAAATCACTCCCCCAATCACATCTATAATTATTTCCTTTATGTATTAGAATAATTATAATTTATAAAATTCATGTGTTAGAATAATTATAATTTTATAAAGTTTTCCTGAGAATATTCCTTTAGTTTTTTTTTTTTTTCGTTAATCCTTTTACGTCTTTGTTACCTTATATATATTTTATTTTTTATTTGTTCATATTTCTAATACCCCCAATTTGTCTTCATAGAGTTAATATTCTCTGACATCATTTAATACATCTTCTCCCCTTTAAGATAGATATTAACCACCTTCCATGACCCTATCCGGTGCCATCGCCTGACTTATAAATCGAAAAGTGTGAACTCTGTTTTAGGCAATTTAGGCATGTTAAATTTTAGTTTGAACCCTTCCCATATTACTTCCTTGCAGTTAACTTTACTTCCAGCTTCCTCTAGCCCTACGGACTTGAATTCCATTATATATCGTGGTTGAAAAGACAAACGATCACTTTTATCGTCTGCCGAAATAGGCTATTCCCCACATTCAGGTAAAAAGATTCTTTTTTATATTTTCATATTGCTCTGTACAAATAAAATACATCGAGCTCTCTTTTTGTGGATCAATTTTAATATTTTTATATTACTAGGACCGACTTGTATTATACACGCACGGAATGTATTTTACCTTTACAATATATATATATATATATATATATATATATATATATATATAGAGAGAGAGAGAGAGAGAGAGAGAGAGAGAGAGAGAGAAGTCTTAAGGAAAATGGAAACAAAAAGATATT
This sequence comes from Acanthosepion esculentum, assembly GCA_964036315.1. NCBI lineage: Eukaryota > Metazoa > Mollusca > Cephalopoda > Sepiida > Sepiidae > Acanthosepion > Acanthosepion esculentum. The sequence continues at coordinate 113,890,040 of OZ038475.1, forward strand.
TATGCTCAGAATCAGAAAGAGACGGTTGAAATTCTTAGGACACAAATCCTGTACATCAGGTTGTAGGGACATCACATGTACTTCAGCTGTAGCAATAGTTGTGTGTCTTGGGCAAAATAGAATGAAGAAGCCCAACCCTCCCCATTCTAGTTTAAATTCCGAGTTTCTTCCCTTGACCCGTCGGCAAACACGGCTACAGTGCCCAATCTGTCTTGGTATTTACCGATAACTGCCCAGTTCTCACTTATCTGTCTTGAAGGCGTCTACGCGGCCTTTTGGGTGATTAATTATTTTCCACCCTACAACTCCTTTCTCAGAGACGAAACGACGCAAGCCTCTCGCTACTCTCTCTCTATTTCCATGGAAAATCTTCTAACAGGTTACATTTCTTAGATCCGCTTGACCTTCGCTGCTAAGACCAGTCATTCATCCTCATTCCATTTATATTCTATCCACTCGGATAACTTCTTCCAACGAACTGCAATTTTGTGGAACAGACTCCGGGAGGATGTTTTCCGGATCCCTACAATATTGGCCTCTTCAAGTCTAGAATACGTAATCTCATAAACTACAGATCTTATCGTCTCTTCTTACGTTCATACAATATCATTCAGCAACGCTCTACCTGGAGTGGCTCTTAGATCTTCTATTGGCTGAAAAAAGAACAAAACTGTTGGTACTAGATCAGAGCGTTTCTCGACTCCAGCAGTATTAGGAATTGCGAAATCGAGCATCCACATCGCTGCAATTGGGGAGGTTCGCTTCCTAGAGAGAACATACAGCATACATACTGATCCGCCGAGATTCTTTGAAAGGACGTTATAATAAAGAATTCAATTATCTCGAAACTCGTCGACCAGGCCGTATTATCGCCTGTATATCCCACTGAAGAAACAATAATATGCCACACTCATCTGCGACTATACCAGACATTTTCACTGACCTAGGCAGACTCCTGTCAACAATTCCAACAACTGATAAAGTCATCATCTTTGGTGACTTTAATATAGAAACTCATTCTGTCGCTTCTTGGAAGGGTGTCCTAGGTTTATGCAAATGTAACAACATTGGCTTCCTCCTCCCCCTCCTCCTCCTCCTCCTCCTCCTCCTCCTCGAGTTATGCGTAGAACAAGGCTTTTGTATAACGGTAAAAAGATGTACATCTATACGGGTCCAAATATCCTGTTCAACCTAAAGCAGTTCTGGGCCACTATATTACAGAGGTGAATGCACTTCCGTTAGCAGACGACACAGCGTTAGTTAGCGTTATATATATATATATATATATATATATATATATATATATATATATATATATATATATATACATACATTATAAAAATGACAATTGGAAAAATCTTAGTTTTTGCCGACGCGTTTCGTCTTCCGACTTTATCAAGGCAAACAATGAAGGCGAAATGTTTTTGTTTGCAATGATAAAGTCGGAAGACGAAACGCGTCGTCAAAAACTAAGATTTTTTTCCAATTGGCATTTTTATATCAATTTGTCTTATTCGCATAATTTTTCTGGGAAATGTTACTATATATATGTACATATATATATATATAATTTACATATATATAATTTACAATATACAAATTTTGACAGAAAGTACTATTTGCCAAGGAACGGGTTAAATAAATAAAAATTTGTGCTCAATACATTTTTCGAAAACGAAAATATAGGTCAATTTAATAAATAAAATAATTAGAACATTGAGCTGTCTGCTGCCAATGGTTTCTCCTGTCGGATGATACCAGACTGGTGTCAAGGTTCTAAACTCGACGTGGACGACGGAAGGTTTCTTCAAGCTAGTCTTTAAACTGAAGAGTTCAATAGTCTTTATAATGCAATAGATTAGTGTTGTGTTTTACTGTCTGAGAATACCAGGTTGTTAGAAAACCTGGTAGCAGAAAGGTCGGTGTTCTAATTATTTTATGACATATATGGGTGTCCCCAGGGATCCAACATTGGTCTTGCTCTGTTTTTGATTTTCATTAATGACCTTCCCGATGACGCCAGCTCTCAATTTGGTAACCATGCTGATGGCACAACCATTTACTCCTGCCTCTCTAGTAAGGCTGACCAGTCCGACAATGACAGAGAGAGAGAGAACGTGTGTCTTCCCCAGACTCTCTCTCTCTCTCTCTCTCTATCTATCTCTCTCTCTCTCTCTCTCTCTCTCTCTCTCTCTCTCTCTCTCTCTCTCTCTCTCTACATGTTGTCGGGCACACACGTATATATGTATATTTTTTTGAAATTGGAGTAGATTCGAATAGCGAATAGCGAAATTAAATCAGAGCATTTTGTTTATTGATGGGGAAATCTGATCTAGGGCAGAAGTTGTACTCATTGAATCAGGGGTCATCAGAAGACAATGCAAATGGTCGAAATAATTTTTATCGATTAAAAATTGAAATAGAGCTGAGTAAGCTAGAAGGAATTTTGGAATTCTTATGATTTTCGTTGAAGCAGCCAGAACCCCGTGATAATCGCGTGCGTATTAGGGCCGAGGGTCAGTTATAACCAGCCGGGTTTATCTATATAAACGCGTAGTTATGCTGAAAAAGGAGACTGGAGAAAATTCTTGAAGAGAGAAGAGAGAATTGGCCCGGGCAAGCGTTGGGAGGAGGAACACCACTATAACTTTAAGCCCTGCACAGAAATCTTTACCCCCTCCATCGCAAGAGTCATATATCGTTCTGAGACGATTTAACAACAAGTTAATCACTTACACTCTCTCTCTCTGTCTAGAATCCAGTGTATGAGTTTTTACGTTAAATACTGTTCTTTTCTGTAACCCGTTTCTTTTCTCTGCTATATAAAAGACATTAACAATTCAACCATTGAATAGTTGTTTGTCCGGCTTTCTGCAGATATTATTATTTTTTTTTTGCTGCATTCTAAATTTCTTAGCGCAGACTCCCCAGCCGTGTCTACATCTTCAGTCGACCGTGAATGGACGGACATCACTTCTGCTTTCTGGATCAAACAAATCACAACGTGGGCAGGAAGCAGGATTAAACCACCGGACCGGTCGAATAATCTACGGATGCTCAGGAGACCTATGGCCACTCCCTTAAGTTCGGTTAGGACCGAGTAGACAACCTAGAGAATAAGACGCCGGAATTTGAGGGGTTGGGACGAAAGTGTTAGACAATGTCAAAATGGCAGCCGATGCCAAAACGACCTCAAGTCCATTGTTACCTGAGTCAAAATATAGCTTGTTAATTTTAACGCTTTCAAAACTAAACTTACCTCCATTGGTCATCTGAGAGACCCCCTCTGTCTTCCACCAGCATGGCTGATGCTAATCTCTAGGAAAATGAGTTGTTGCGCCTTCTCGGGCTAGCGTTCTCAGCTGGTATGAAGTGGAAAGACTATATTGACTCCTTTGCTAGGTCAGCTACTAAGAAAGTCGGTTCACTGTGTTATGCGAGACAGTTTTTCACTTCGGAATCTATCTTAGCATTCATTCGTACTTAGAATATTTCTGTCACATTGGATCTGGTGGCCCAGCTATTTACTTAAGCTCCTTGAAAAAATCCAAAGATGAATCAGCAGTATTATCGGTCCTGATCTGGCGGTTCGTCTTCAGTCACTTCCCACCATAAATACTTTCATGGTAATTGTTCGCATGAGCTCTTCGCTATCGTACCTAGACTTTTTTAAAAATTTAAGCGCACCACTAGACTGGCGTCGATATCTCGTCAATTTACAGTTGAACTAGCTAGATGTAACCGTAGATTCTATGCTAACGATTCCTTTTCTCGCACTTTTCGCTTGTTGGTCTTGTAGAATGCAACGTCAATCACTATCTACTGTCCATCTGATTACTCTTTTCTCTTCCCGCTCATTAATAATGTTTCTGTTTCTAATTCTTCCACACCCAGTAACCCCTCGTTTTTTAGTGCCTTTTCTGCCTTGCATCGGGTGAAACCGATTGCATATATATATATATATATATATATATATGTGTGTGTGTGTGTGTGTGTGTGTGTGTGTGTGTGTGTGTGTCCAGATGGTAGATTTTACGACATATCAATCCCTGATAATTTATCTATTATCGATTTTTTTTTATTATACTTGAGTCTACAACCAAACATTGGTCGACTATATCTGGTTTCAGAAGTATCTACCTTTTCGGTAACCTGTTTTCTTACCCATCGGGTTTTACCCCTCTGCAAGCGATGACGTCGGCGTATTTTAAAGAAAGATGATTGTGAGTGTATGTGTATACATAGTTACATCATTAATACTTTATGACTAATAACGAAAGAAACATTTATTGTTTACCAGCAATATTTATTTTCAATATAGTTTTCTATAATCCTATAGGGAATATTAATCATATAGCTGGAACATTATGAAGTGACCATTTCACACTGGAATTAGGATAGTAACTTCATTTCAGACTACAAACTTAATGATTCCCTCTCGTCTCTTGGCAAATTATGAAAGCTTGGAATTTGCATGAAATGAAACTTACAGGTGTGAATAAACCTTTTTCTTACTTTTCTTTTTCATTAACCTTTCTTTTTTCTTGTTTATATGCATTTTAAACACATATTTTATTCATTTTGCCTTCTACTTTATAATTTCCCATGCTTTTTGTCTATAAGTCAATGTTTTCCTCTTGGTACTTTTTTAGTTAACTACAATAATACAAAAAAAAATCTGGCTTTTTCAGTTTTCCACTGAGCTATGAAAATACTAAATATAATTTTGAGAAAAACAAAAGTTTCCCTTTTCATATCTATAGTATAAGTTTTGTAGAAAAGTTTTGTTAAATGATGGAATCATATTGAAAAAGATTTATTCGTATAAAACATTTGAAAATTATTGGCATCGCTTAAGATTAATTATGGGAATAATATTTTACTGTTTTCTTTTCATTTCTTTTTTTTTTTTTTTTTTTGATGGGCTGTTATTGCCTGGCTAGGTAGATCGTGTGGAGATTATCCCCGCCTTGTCTGCCAATAAATCCGCCAGGTGTCGCAGTTGAGGACGATAAAAGAATAGGGAAAGCAAACAAATATCCTCTTTTGCTGTAGGATGTATTATCGAAATCAACTGGAATCCGTTCATGTGAAAAAGTTGTCCAATGGCAGGTAATCAAAGATATTTACTAGATTAATTTTGATTTGGGTGAAAGGTCATTATGAGCAGTCAGTGAAGATGGTGGTCAAACTCACTGTAGAACCAGTGGTCAGCCAGTTAACTAATCTTACTAAACATCGCTACTTAGCAGATGCTCAGCATTTATGTGGGTATAAATTGTGTTTGTGTTTATATTATTTCATGAGTATATATATATATGTATATTTTTGTAAATAAAGGTTTAAATGTCGTTATGCATGTGCCTCCTTCAGTGCAAACGTGAGAATTGTATCTTAAGAGGTAGTTTACAGTGCACCTTTAAATAGCCCTGGAAGATGATATGCGCTTGTTCTACAGGAAAGCTTACATTTTATCATACAAATTGTAAAGCGTTTTTTTCCTTTGTTTCTTTTTTTATTTTTCCCCTTCTTTCTTTTTCTCATTTGTGATATTTCCTCATTTTTTCTTATACAGTGCTGTTCGATAAAAGTGACTCACCTGATTTTTTTTACTTAAAAATTTTTTCGTCTATTGTTTTTGGGGTCAAACTAATTTTTAATCTTACTAATATAAAGACCCCTTCCCGACCACCTAGTAAAAAAGTTTATTCACCCTAAGGTATTCTATTGATAATTATAATTTTGGATATAAATGAGATTTATGGAAAAACTCTGTGCAAAAAAAAAAGTGACTCGCTTATTTCCTGCAACTAGTAATCAATAGAAACATAACAGAACAGCTGTAAATAAAGAATAATAGAGGTAGAATTTATTTATAATAGGTAATATAGTTCGAAATATTTATTAATCTATTGGTCCTCCTTTATTTTGAATAACCTTTTCAACCCTTTTTGGCATTGACTTGATTAGGTTCTGGCAAATCTCATCTCTAAGCATTAAATTCCATTCGGATATGAAATTCACAATTAAATCCTCTTTGTTGCTCAACTGCTTTCTCGAGAGCCTGTACTTTATAATGCTCCATAAGTTTTCTATGGAGTTGAAGTCAGGAAATTGGGGCGGCCATGTCATAACGCTCACCTGCTTCTCATCAATGTATTCCTTCATCAATTTTGATTTGTGACAGGGAGCATTATCCTGCATAAAAAATGAGCTTGGTGGGGTCGATTTGCACCCTTTCAGCAGAAGGGAGCAGACACGACTCTAAAATTCTCTTGTACTGCTCGCTCCTGAAGGTCTTTTCAATAGGTTTTAAGAAACCAGTTCCATGAAAAGAAAAGCATCCCCCAGAACATTATACTGAACGGATGCTTGACAGTACTTACTGCTAAATTCAAAGAGCTTCCAAAGCTTCTTCTTCGGATCTTAGATCGCTTATCCTTTGAATTTAGCTCAATTTTCCTTTCATCGGAAAAGAGAACATTTAGTAAAAAAAAATCAGGTGAGTCACTTTTATCGAAAAGCACTATATATTCTTTTTTGTTAGTAATTATTATTATTATTATTATTATTATTATTATTATTATTATTATTATTATTATTATTATTATGCGAGCTCTCCCCCTCTTCTCTTTCTTTCTCTCTTCTCACCACATTGTTTCCCTACTTTTTGCCTTTTTCTTTCTCTTCTTACTTATCTTTTACCCTTCCTACGTTTTCTCTTGTTTGCTCCTCCCTTTCACTTCTTCTCTCATATTTCTTACTTATTCCTCCTAATATTTGACTCCTCCTCCTTCTTCCTCAACCACACTTATTTTTACTTCTCTTTTTCATTTTTCGCTTTTCTTCCTGGTGTTCGTTAATCTTTCTCCTTCCATGAATATTTTCATATCAGCACGTATTTCGATATACACCGGTTCAATATCGTGGGAGGAAAATGCCACTGCAGGCCTTGAATTATATCAGATAAAGGAGGTTAGACAAAAAAATAAAATAAAATAGCAATAGAGAAAGGGAGAAGAGAGAAAATATATATCCGTCACAAAACCAGTAGCAGCAGCAGCAGCAATGGTAGTGACGAAAATATTCCCACAGTTTGGCAAATGGAGAGTTGGTAAAATCGTTTGTACCAAAGTTTACAGTCAGCCACACGTCATTGAGATATTCTTTTGACGTCACAGATTCCTTCCTTCGTATTTTTGTAATCGTCGGAACGACTACGTGGGAGGGTAGACGGACGATTTACGTATGACTATGTTATATAATAATGGACTAAATATTGTTAGCAATTCCATTGCGACTTTAATTTGTCTGGTCGTTACTTAAGGTGACAATGAAGTTTATTTATTACGAGTAGCTTAGTTTTGATATATCCCACTAGGGATCGAGCCCTTTACTAATAGTCAACAAAAACAGCTTACAAGCCACAAGTTAACCCTTAACCACGCATTGTAGAAATCATAATGACCTGATGATAGCAGATTGTTGTCAGGGTGCCACACCTGACATGGAGGATGGCAGATTTCTTCAAACACGACTTTAAACTGAAATGCTCAATCGCTTTTATAATGCAGGACGTCAATTGTTGGGTTTTTACTGCCTGGCGTTATGTTTGCGTTGAAGCTAATGTTACATTCTTCCTAAAACTAGATCATTTTCTGGTTCACGATGCACTCATTTCCACCACTGTCCGCATATGAACGCTCTGAAACCCAAGACTGGACTAAAATTCCGTCAACTGCGCAATGGCCCCGCACATACCTTCCGTTTTTACTCACACGCTCAAAGAAAAATTAAGCATTACAATCCAGAATTTCAACCCAATAGCACGCACTCCCACCTAAAGAAACAAAATAAAAATCGGAGCTGATTTGAACCTAAGAAAGAGCATAAAAACTCATCAAAGGGATATTTTTGGAGTTGGACGATATCTTGACCCGGATTCACAGAGTTCGTAGGAAAGCAACCTCCCATCTCCTAACAGCTAAGCCCAGTAATCACAACTCATCCTCCCTCTCCTACCGTTCGCCTCAGCGGACATCTTTTACAATTCCACTTATCTCCTTTTTTCAATAAGAGACATTTACACCGATTTATCATTTGTAGTATTTTACGTTAATAAAATTGTTTATTTCTTTAAGCCTTCGTTGTTTGTTCTTTGTTCTGCCACCATTCGCTTAATTTAACACTAATGTCACTATATGTTCTTATTTGTTAAATTTGCTTACTAAAAGGTTTCAACGGATTCCGACTTTGCAAAGTCTCACTAAAGCAGTTTTCTAGTTGCTCAACAATAATCATGAAGGAACTAGTAGTAAATGTGAAATTCCTTTTGGAATTACCATTATTTGTGACTTCCTCACTCTAGGTTTCAGACAATATAGAGTAGAAATTCGGTTCACACACCTCCCTGATCTTTTGAACAGGAGCAGAGGTTTATCCCTTGTTCCCTGTTTAGGATCGGGTTTCCGGTTCCTTCTAAAATATTTTCATACTTTTTCACTCACAGTACTCCTTTGCATCTTGGTGGCTTGTTGCCTTGCTTGGGCCGAGTTGATTTTCTTTTTAAATCAATAGAAAAATAATTACAACTGTCATTTTTACTATTAGAGGCTCCTTCGGTACCCATTAAAATCCCGGTTTTAATTTTTATGACATGCAGATATGGAAGATTCGGGTAAATAGATAGCTGAGCAATTATTCCTTCTCGTACCTACTTTTAACAAGTAATTCTTGCTTTTTATTAAATAGTCTGTCATCCTACTGAGCCTTCTAGTCTTCCAGGTAATATTGTCGAGAAAATCTCAACCAAAGAAAAAAAATCCATGACGGTGCAGGCCGGGGAAATGATCAACCTTAAGTTGAGAAAAAAATATTTACTTCCGCGACGTAGCTTCTCCGTTAGATAACTTGCGTAGTATTATAAAGGGTAAAAAAGAGGGAAAAAACATTCCCTTTATAACCACTTCTGTGATTACGTGATAACAATTCACGGGACCTTGTAAATATTTTTTTTTAAATGCTAAATAAAAAAAAAGGTAACAGTTTTTAGTCGACCAGAACAACAACCCAGGTAAGGGCCTTACTCCTCCCACATGAACCGTCAATTTTTCCACAATATGCATATCATAGATCTTTGCGTGCAAAGTTAGATCTAAAGATGATATTTTTTCACAGGAAGTACAAAGTCCGGTGACCACGCGAGATAGAGACTTACGTTGATTTGTGCGGATATGAGGTGAAGATTAACGGTTAACCCTAAACATGAACAGGTTAATATCGTAGTGATTGGGAAAGCATCCTCTTGGGAGTCGATTCCACAGGGCAATGGTTCACGGGATGAAGCTGTTTGAGTGGGGCTTTCTTTTCACTGATGGAATATGGAGAGAATGTGGCTGGTTTGCCACTATGTAAGTGGCATGGCGTGTCCTTGCTATGAAGGTCTGAACTGGCGGAACCAAGCAATGCAGTTCATCCTATCACTTTCCATGGAAGTGTCGATAGAACAGCGAGAGGCTTACCATATCATGCCTATGAGAGAGAGAGGTTGGAAGTTGGAGAATAATTCGTAACCCACAAAGGCTCCGAGACTGCAGAATGTGCCTGGGAATAAACACGCACCTTCATACTTATGATCTTGTACTAGATTAAAGATTAGCAATTGTTTTACGTCGTTAGTTCTCCCAACACAAGTAAAAGTAACAGTTCTGGCGAAGAGGTCGTCTAAATGGGACATACGCCTTATCAAAGGTACACAATGGGAATTGGGATGACTTGCCACCTTAAACATGACATGAAGAGTCTGAGTTGTAGAGGTCTGAGCTGGAGGTACTCAGGAATGTAATTCGTACTAACATCAGCCATATTAATAAAAATAGAATAGCGAGAGGCTAGCAGCGTTCCATCTCTGGCGTAAGGATTGCAGATTTGGATAATAATTCATCACCCACAAGGCCGCGTAATCGGTTTTGAAATCTGTAGAGGCTGGACAATATGAATTTGGCAGCATCAGCCCAGATACTCCATTCTTTGTCTAAACTGACTCTTGTAAAGATAGAGCATAACAGCAGGAGTTTGGTATTTTTTGGAGCGATTCATGGAATCGACCGTTCTTCCAGCATCTTTTGCAATGGCACCAATATACGCGTTTCATTTTGAGGTCGGAAGTGAGGTTTAGACTTTGTAGGCGTTGATGATAAGGAACCATTTTGAGTGTATGACCACTTGTCAGGATTGGTGCAAGTTCGGGGTTTGCTTAGTGGTGATTAAATGTTACAAACTTTGTTTTGGATGTATTGAATGATACCAGCCAGTCATTCTACCATTGAATTGTGAGAGTTACGCCAGAGGAGAGACCTTGTTGGAGAAGAATTATTTTCCACTCTCCAACCTCTCTCTCACGGACGGAATGTGGCAAGCCACTCACTGCTTTGTCGCTACTTCCATGGAAAGTACTCAGACGAACTACATTCCTAGGTTCCGCCAGTACTAACCTTCACGCCAAGCCACTTACATTGTAGAAAACCACCAACATTCCCTCTATATTTCATCGGTGAGAAGTAATTTTCCCCTTGAACAGCTTCTTCCAGCGAACCAATGCTCTGTTGAATAGACTCCCAAGGGGATGATTCCCTGATCACTACAATCTTAACCTGTTTTAGTCTAGAGTTATCCGTTATCTTCCCCTAATATCCATATAAACTACTCCTTAACGTAACCTTCTACCTCGAGTGACACCCGGGCCTTGTACAAGTTGAAGCTTACTCTGAAAAAACCTAGAGGGGATCAAACTCACTACTCAGCAGTAATGATCAACTGAACCAGCACGTAAACCTTACAAGACCCGAAAAGCGCATTAAATATATTTTTTTTTGATTTGGCATTGTTTGGCACAAGGCCATAGTAATGAAGACCCGAGATAATTGAACTTATTACCCAGATTGGCTTACTAACTATCGATCCACCCTTTGGCCCCATCTGATGACATAATTTACTCAGCTTATTTTAGTTTGGCACATGGTCAAACCTATGAAGCACCTTGAGAGAGGATCGATCACACCAGTCAGCAGTAATGGTTAACTAGAGCAGCACGATAAACATTACTCAACATTAAAGTATCTTAAATATTTGCTAATTTAGTTTAGTTTGGCATAAGGCCACTACTATGGAGTATCCAGTGAGGATCGAAAACTACCCATCAATAATATTCAAACAGACCAGTTTGGGAACGATTATCTAACACTGAGCGCCCTAAAAATTTTTACTTAATTTAGTCTGGTACAAGGCTTCAAGTATGGAGCATCCAGTGTGAATCAAACTTTTTCTCAATAGTCAACCAGATGACTCACTAATTATTGTTCCACATCGGATCCCTTAAATTTTATTAGATATCGAGGATATTTTCGTCAGGCTTTCGTAGAACGTATCGTCTTCTTCTGTGTTCCTTGTCTCTTTAGGACGTTGGCGATCATGGCTCTTTACAGTTTCCCGTCCTTTGTAGTTCTCTACTTTTTTGCTGTCTCTGCTAAACCCCCTTTTGTTATCCAAATACGCAAGCTCCTTGGGTTGGTTATACGTTGTTTTCTTCTGTTCCTCTTGTCGTCAATATATACTTTTCGTATTACATTTTCCAAACTCTTTTTCTTCATCATGTGTCCTAGAGAATTCTGCTGTCTCTTTATAATTCTAAGTATGTGTCCTTTTGGCTTCTATTTTCTCTAAAACTTCGTCGTTTCTCAAATGTTCTGTCCATTCTTAGTATTCTTCTGAGGAACCACATTTCTGTTGCATCAAGTCCTTTCTACATCTGTGATGAGAGTAACCAGCATTCACTGCGATATAGGAGTACTGTTAACGTAATTCGTTGTATGATATTGCAAAACTAACAATAAATAATAAATTATTTACGATTTCTTCGAAAATAAATGGTCTTTCAATACAATAAATCTACTACACATAGGTATACGGAATCAAATTTTTTAATTTTAAGTGCGGGTATAAATGAACGCATGCGGATTTTCATTTTTTATGTATGTTTTTTTGTTTTTTTTACTATTATTTACTTATTTGCGTATCGTTTAACACTGTAGCAACGCTTGTCGCGTATTTAATGAGACGAGGTGCGCACCCCCACCCCGAATCTCTGATGTCAAGTGAAAGCAGCCAGTACCAAGTGCAATCAAACTAAATGCTTGGTGCGCAACACACCCAGATCCGGTGACCGAAAGACAGCGTATAGTTTACTGAACTTAAGATGACGATTTCATCATGGCCGCGCCTCCTCGAAATAGGTTTGTTTATTACGAGTTTTCGTTAATGAACATTTTTCTGTTTTGCGTAAATGCTGTCTGCGAGATGCAACGTGGGGCAACGCTTATCGGCCTCGGCCTGTTTATTTTCGCTTCCATCATCAAATATGCTGACAAAATGCCTTGACACTGACATGTCATGATGCCTAACAAAATAGAGAGTGGATAAATGAACATTTATGAAAATCTCACTTACATAATTACTTTTGCCTGCCCAAGCAGTGATATTACAAAAATTAGCAATTATGTTTTTAGAGCATCAGTAATATTTTTCTTTCGACAATTTGAATATAGTTGATTTTCTACATAGCAGTAAATTATTAATTTTTATAAATAACTGTCAATTAGTGTTTCTTATACATAGCTTGATAGCAGTAAATTATCGCTTTTATATCTAGCAGTTAATTACAGATTGTTATACATACCAGTCAATTATTATTTTTTTAATAAATGACATTCTATTTCTCAGACATGGCAGTCATTTATTGATTTCTATATATAGAATTCAATAATTAATTTCATGCTAGTCACTTAATGCATGTTATAGATAAATTATTGTCATTTCTAGATAGCAATCAATCAAGTTATATATAACAGACAATTATTGCATTTTATATATAACAGTCAATTTTATAAAACAAACACGCATATGACATTTTATACATAACACTCAAATATTGCATTTTACACACAGCAGTCAAATATTGCATTTTATACATCATGGTGATATCGTCCATTTTATGCATAGCAGTAAAATACTGCATTTAAATCATAAATGAATTCATCATAAATGAATTCATCATAAATATATATTTAAATAACTACATTATGTATAAGTGTATAGAAGCCTTTGATACTTAATTCCTATTGAGGTCGGTACTAGTTTAATACGCGGATCCAAGAACAAATTACAAAGTACGATATTTTTTTCACATGAAACACATTTTGCAAAGGCATTAATGTTATTAATAATAATATATCCGATCCGTATTGTTCATGGTCAGGTATTGATGATTTGGAATTGCAATGAAGTAGATTGAAATTTAGATGATGGATGTTTAAAAAATAGAATAGTGCTTCATCTCTAAAATTTCAGCAGTAGACATATTTTTACAAGCAGAAAATAGAAAGAAAGAAATTCCAATTGTTGTGTTACTTTTTTGAGTATATGCACGTACACAGAGTTAATTGCGTTACTTGCATTGGAGAAAAATACACATACACACACACAAACAAACACACATACATATATATATATATATATATATATATATATATATATATATATATATATATATATATATATATATATATATATATAAAGTTTTTTGTGACGCGTTTCATCGGACTGGGCTTTGTTGAGGTTGCCACGAATACACATGCGCACGAAACGAGAGACGCAGGTAGTTTCAAAATTTTTGAAAGAATATTTTTGAAAGAATATTTTTTTTTCTTCACTCTTGGCGAATTCATCAGTATTTCTTTTTCTCTCCATCACCTTTGCCTCTGACTATTCCACACTGTGAACATATAAAATGTACCAAGAATGGTGATATATTGTAAGAGCCCGGTGCAATGGATAAATTGTCGTCTAAATTACGCAAAAAATGAAAATAACACTGACATCCAGTTTTAACAGATATATTTACTAAAATTACACAAAAATATCTTGAAATACAAAAGAGTGAATTTATTCAATAAAATCACCATTAGGTTCAACCACAGCTTCCAGACGACTTCATATTCTCTTGCAACTCTTCTGGGCGGCCCTCTTGTTTAAGTTGGTGAATGCCACCAAAATCCTTACTTTCAGTTTATCTTTGGTGTTACAAGGATTTTTTGATCTCTCGTTCAGCTGCACCCACATAATAATCAAAGGATTTAGGTGGCCAGATGTAAGGGGTGATGTGATCGCAGATATTATCTGTCAGCCATTCTGTCAGTGTTCTCCTGTTTGTGTAGCATGGTGCAGTCATGTTGCCAGACATAGAGTTTTCCAGCAGCCACCCTCTTGAGCCAGAGCAGCACTACTTCAACAAGGCACTTGATGTAGGTCTCCGTGTTGAGTTTATGGTCCTGCGTTGAAAGGCGGCATAACGTTGCCATCACGAGTGATCACACCAAACACCATGATGTTGACTGGATATATCATCCAACTCTTTCCGAATCCTCTGAACTGCTGTCAGATTGACACCCAAACACTCTCAAATATTCGTATTGGAGCTTCCGGACAAGCAGAACCACAGGCCGTTCTCAAATTTCTAGCGGAGTGAATTGCGTCATGGAGCTCTTTTTCTCATAGACGGTGTCCAACTGACCCTGCTGTACTGTGCAATCGACATAATCAAAAACAAACAACGCGCATGCGAAATTAAGAATATAAAAGGGCGAACATTTACCCATCCCACATGTATATATAATCTAAGACTCGACTTCAGTCAATTTCTCACCGTCGTAAGATTGCTTCTCTGTGTCTTTTCAACGGCTGCGGGGTAAAATTTCCGACTGACGCGATTTCAGCCGGTTTTCGATTCTAGCCAGAGGCAACCGGACGTCTAGCCACACTGATGAGCTGTGATACAGCGAAACAGTCTGTCTGTGGATGACAATATATATATATATATATATATATATATATATATATATATATATATATATATGAAATAGAGATAAAAGAGAAATATAGTTTTAAGGTAAAAGTGCCCAATATCAATGATAGAGCGTATGTAAATATAAAAGTGGACTCTAATGTCAAGACCAAGCGGTGACAGTCTTTGTCATGTTTCAACGCGATCTTCGGACTATGTATGTAAACGTAACGTTTATAGGCGGCAAAATTCAAATTTTATTTAGTTTGTGGACCTGTTGCTGCGTGCTTCGCTGAATGCCACTCGTACCATAATTTTAATTATTTCTTGGTCCATCTCCGGCGAGCCCACTCTGCACCAATCCCCACGTTGTGTTTTTGTGTTTCAGCAGACGGAGTGAAGAACTATCGAAGATCAGGCTTGACTCCTCTCTGTCATGGTTGTGCTTGAAATTTAATTACAAGTATAAAGACAACTTTTATTTATGGTACTATGACTGATTAAGATCAGGAATACATAAACAAAAAGGATTTGAAAAAGTTTCCCCGTACAAGGAATTCTCAAGCTGCGAGAAAGAGGTTGACTTCCGATTGCATTTAGGGCTAAACAGCCGAAGTCGTTCAACTATTTAAATGAAGTCAGCTGATCGAGGGAGGTCAAAAAGCAGTGCAGAGAACAAGACTTTAACTGATTGTGGTACCGACAGGGAGAGTGTTGGTCTATTAGCAGTGAGGCCAGTTACTTCTGCTTTTCGGCAACTGCTTTTATGGAGGTGCAAACCTCAATTGACCTGCTCTGATTGTCTAGCCAGTAATAATACTGGAAGAATGGTATTGGCTAGCTAATAATAATGCTTGACCAATGGTCTGTCTTGTGTAATTCACCTCAAAGGGGAGGAAGAAAAGGCCCCAAAACCCAATATGATTGGTGGTACAGTCAAAATAATGGCCCCGTGTCGTAAGTATCGGAAGTGGGGACGAGAAACTCTATCACAGCCTTTCTCTCATTGGCGGGCCAATCAAAATTGTAACCTTGCATCGCTTATATACACCTTCACTGAAACATTTTCCACGTTCCGAAATCACACCCTCATTTGATTTGATTATCGCAGGTGTCATAGTCAATTCTATCTGAAAGTATCAAAACAAACCTGACCTGTAAAGATTCGCTCTGTGTCACTCATTTCAACGAACAATCCTTTTATCAAATGAAAAAATACTCAAGTTAAACAGACTTAATACTGTACCTAACGACCAATTCCACTTAAGCTTACAATATCACCTCTCACATTATACTCCATAAGTGACACAAACCAGATAATTACTGGTATCACGTTGTTTTAACATGAAAAATATTTTTCTAACTTCAGAAATAAAAATTAGATTGCCAAGTCAACCTTTGACACCAGTCATGGTGTCATAAATTGAACCGAAGTGTTCTGTCTGTTTAATATTTATTGTATTTTTATTATTTTCGAATAAGTTTTAGAAAATCCTGATCTGATTGTGGATAAAGTCGTTCATTCTCAAAACATAAATGCCAGTTTGATAGACAAAAGTTTTCTTACCTACATATATCATGTTTTGTAATATTTCTATTTCTATCTGCCCGAGTCGTGAACAGTTACATGCTACAGTTATATTTATTTATTTTTTAATTATTTAATCTCAAGCAAGGTGATAATGCTACAAAGACGCAAAGGATTACTGGGAGTGGAAGAGAAGACTTTAGTGAAGAAAAAGGACAATAAAAGAACAGAAGACAGAAGATGGCGATTGAGAGAAGATGACAATTACATTTTCAAGATTTTAGGTGGAAGGGAAGCAAAGAAATCGTGAGGCGAGAAGTGCTAGAAAAGATTCTATTAGAATAGAACACATAGTTGCATCAAGCTAGTTCAACAGTAAAACGGTGAGACCTAATGGCCAATCTAGTAGTATGCTTAAATTCATGCAGTGACGAAAGTGAGCGAAAACGTTATAACTGAGTTCAAGGTCAATCTGTGTCAAGCAGCTTTATTCTGTATACTTTAGAGCCGTTACTACAGCAACAGTTCCGATACTTTTTGATCAGACCTCGTATATCCGGAAATTTCACTCTGCATGGGGCTTCTTGCCCAACGGAGCGGAAGACAAATAAGTTTCATATTTTAAGACTCACTTTAAAATAAAACCCCTTTTTGTTATTCATTTTTAGCGTTGCTTTGTGTTACGTTTATAAATAAAAGATTGTTTTGGTATTTATGCGCCGAAACTGTTACCCTCCCCCCATTAGAATTTAGGTCACAGTTTGGGAGTAAACGGAAGTAAAAATAATGTAAATAGAACTAAGACATGTAGACATTTTAAATTGCGCATTTTAAGAAATCTAGTAAATAATATAAATTATAATACAGTAATAGGTGGAATGGAGTATTGATGCCGTATCTCAACTGACGCTGCCCACTCCTTTCTCTCCAGCCTTGACAGAGTTTAAAAGCTTTTATGCGGCCTTGTAGGCGATGAGATATTTTTCACCCTACTGTCCTTTACCTACAGATGACTCGCAGCAAGCCCTTCTCCATCTTCCCCACATATCCGCTTAAACTGTACATCTCACTCTGTAAAGCTCTACCTCGAGTGGGTCATCAGGCTTTGTACAGTGTGAACATCATTGTAAAAAAAATTCCATGGGGCAAATGTTTTGACGCGCTTACTTCAACCTCTTCAGATCTTTACTGCTAGGACACACTATGTCACGTACACAGGGTCGAATGATTCCCTTCGAATTCACTTGATGTAGAAGTTTCACTTGGTTATCTTCTCGAGAACTACTAGTTTGTTGAACATCGGCAACCTTTTGTAGTGAGGGATCCAGAAACCTATGCAGTGTCTCGGAGGAAGGCCATTTTATCAAATTTACTATAATAAATTGTCTCGACCCCAGACCGTTACGTCCAGAAGACTGCCTTGGTATGGAAGTTTAAAGAAGAGGCAACGAAGTTTGTTATATTATTTAAACAAGGTTCCTTATTTTACTGCAGGTATAACAGGATAACAACTAACACAATCAACAAAAATGCAGATTCCTTACTACAAATAAAATACAATTAAAAATGGCAAATTATTTAATGAATCCTTTGTTTCTGCTTACGGGTCGATAACTTCTCCACATCAGGTGAAATATCTGTCGGCAACAGGAGCAAAACATCACCCAACCTTGTTCGAAAAACGATTTTAGTATAGTTTATTTTCGAAAAAAGTTGCTCACAAGCATATGTACTTCCAAATAATGATACCATCATTTTCATATTATTCAAAAGGCTTTTATATTTTCCGCTTAGCAAAACATAATTCTTGTAGAAGTCAACAGCTGATTCACAATTACATTTTGATTTTAAAAATTCCTCTTATTGTAAGTTGATTAACTCTAACTGATATTTTTTCTGTCAATTGCTTCACGAATTAAATAAATAATTTGTGTCTAGATGTTAAAGTTGGCGGGCCGGACAAAAATACTTCGCGGACCGGATGTCTTAACTTCTTCAAATCTAGGATCAAGCGTTATCTATACAACAACATCATTCAGTAACACTCTATATTGAGCGGTTCTTGGGCCTTGAATTGGGTGAAAATTTAGTTTAAATAAATAACATAAAGAACTACAAAAACGTTTGTACTTTTCGAAATTTTATCAAAATAGCTAGCGTTTATAGAAATCAGAATCATGTCAAGAATCGAGAAAAAAGTATCAACATATATCAAAATTGCGGGCGCTGGGCAAAGATGGCAAAGTAAAATCTAAAGACATTAAATATTTACTGACGTAGTTAAAAAAAAAAAAAAAGATTGTGAAGTATAAAAAATTTCAACCAATCGTAGTTGGTTTGATTTCATTAGCGATTATGTATACCTCAAAATATATATATACAAGGTTTTGTAATAGTTCGTAGTCAGTCAACAGTTTTTAATTTGTCTGTTTCTTCAACATAATTCCACGCTACAAGAAAGTGAAGCGGCTTGAGATCAAAATACTTCAGGAAAAACTGAAAATGCTTCTCTAAGGTATTCCACATGTACTTCTTTATTTCCTGTAAAATGTGAACAATGAAATTTATGAAAATGTACTAACTTTCATTATGTTAGTCACAGTAGTATTTCTGTGAATATTTCAAATAGTAAAGCTGTTTAATTTTCTAATAAGATTTATAAGAATTATAAAAGAAAACAAAAACGAAAACAACTTATACATTTACAAACATAAATGCCGTTGAATAAATTGTAGATTAAAATTTTAGCATAATTATTTGAATTTTTTTTTTTACCATATTAAATATGAATATCTGTGGCACTACCTATGTAAACCTATCAAACTACTTTAATTACAATTTCCCTTATAGTATTTTAATAACGGAGGGAAATCTCTTAAAGAAACCACTGCATATCATAGCGGAGCAAAAAGAATGTTGGGTGATTGTCGTTGTTTCTTGGGTTTTTTTTTTCTTTTCGATTTTCGAAAACTAGTGCTCACGTGCGCATGTGCATTTCTCTGTGTGTGTGTGTGCGCGCACGCGCGTGCGCGTGTATATGTGTGTGTGTGTGTGTGCGTGCGTGTGCGTGTGTTTGTATGTGTGGTGGTTTGTCGTTCGATGAGCAATCCCCTGTTTCCCACATGTGCGAGCAACGATCCGCATTTTGAAGCAAACAAAATACATTTCTGAATAACTGTTCTCAACCGTATCCATTAAAAGGATTCATAAATAATACAGAGCGAGAGGGTGGGAGAAAAAAGACAAAGAGGGAGAGAGTGAGAGAGAGAGAGAGAGAGAGAGAGAGAGAGAGAGAGAGAAACTTTGTAACAAAGAATAGGAAGTGGGCTGCTAAACATGATAGATGTGGATGGACAGGTGACAGTTAAGGATTATGTCATCTGTGCTACCGTCTTTGTCACCATCGCACAGACGAACGATTAAGAAAAGCCACCTCAGTGTTGTAGCCGAGGGCAAGAAGCCAATCCACTAATTGGGAGTTGATGTCATCATTGGAAGTCGTGAGTCAGGTCCCAAAATGCCGTCAGTTGGACGTATTGCGATGGAAGAAGCTTTGATGAAGTTCACCTTGACTAACGGTAAACGTGCTTCACTCATCGGTTTTTAATAGCTGGATATTTGACAAAATAAGTACGTACATGTAAAAACGGGGGTACTTGGATTTCCTCTAAAACACTCATTACAAAATAAGAGATGAGATAGATAGATAGATAGATAGATAGATAGATAGATAGATAGATAGATAGATAGATAGATAGATTTTGGATATAACAAAACAACACTATGATGACTGTCGACTCATTTTCAGCCCGTGTGTCACTACTCAATCCATGAGCTTTAATTATAAATTTATATGGGCGAATGGTAGACTTATATTATAGGTCACTGGAGGATTAAGGGAAATGGAGGGAGTACAAAACTTACCGTTTGATGTTTTTTATTTAGGTTTGGGATTCTACCGAAGGATGCTGAGAATAAAATAGACCGAACATGTAAGCAACGACGAAGTTTTAGAGAAATTGGAAACAAAAAGGACACATACTTAAAATCAGAAAAAGCCTGTCGAAATTTCTAGAGCACATAATGAGGAAAGAGGGCTTGGAAAATGGGATCCTCACAGAACAGATTGAATGCAAGAGGGGCAAAGGAAAACAACGCTTATCTTGCGAGCATGTGTAAATGGGTGGAAGAACAATGTTTAGCAGAGATAATAAAAATAATTTTTTAAGAGTTACACAGTTTATGAGATTTGCGTTATGAAATTTTATTTATATTTTGCAGTATTAATATGATTGTAGGTAGCATAGCAGGAATTTGTTTTCGTATCTGTATTTGGAAACGAGTTCTGACCTTTTGTTTATGAATGTATCTTGTTCTGAGAAGGTGATTATTGCTACTTAATTTTGTAAGTAGTGGTTACATATTTAGAGGTGTGTTGTAAAACATTTTCCTCTTTTTTCACTTTTCTTCATAAATATACCACATTTTAATTAATATGTTCCTATATATATATATATATATATATATATATATATATATATATATATATATATATATATATATTAATTTATCATTCATGAATGATACTTTTCCCAAAAAATATTGAACTTTGAAAATGTGTTACAATTAGGTTACTGAAAAAATTGTTGATCAAAGTTGAATATGAAGATGGTTTATTTAATTGTAACACATTCACAGAGTAGAATGTGTTCTTTAGCAATGGTGACAGCCATTCTAAAAAGAAAACTCTGAATTCAGAATCGTGGAGAAACCACTCTACTCTAATTTCCCAATAAGTCACGGCAATTCATAAGTAATAATGAAAAAGCAAATATCGAGTGTCGGTAATACCATCGCCCTCCAGAAGGGACATACGATTTAAAAGAAACGCATTCACTGCTATTTTAGGTATTTAAATCCAAATTCATGTTATGTTTTTGTTATTAATTATCACAACGTTTTGGCCGTTGAGCTCTCCAGCCTTTATCAGGCGTATGTCGATCCATGTAACCGAATGGTAATTCCGAATTGAACTCTTTATTTAATCTATGGCGGTAAACTGTTCTCGTTCCAATGCCCATATCTAGGGATATCTCGCTTTATTTTCAGTACTGCTCTTTTAACGCCTGTATCCAAGCACACACTGCCCGGCCCAAGCATTCAACTCACAATTAGTATTAGTATGTCACTAAATTCAAGAGCCAACGCCTTAATCCACTAGTCTATTCTCCGTAGAGTAATTCTCCGTGGAGTCGCAGTAATAGCAGTACTCATTAACAGATTAGCCAGGTCAGGTACTTACTGAAGCGGTGCAAGGAACCGACCATTTTTCTAGCATCTTTAGCGATGGGTCATATATATGAGTTCCACAGGCCAGGTATAAGGGTTCAAATTCTCCAAATGCTATTATTCATACATTTACTGTCCTGTTGTGAGCGTGATAAAATATTGTATATTATCGTGAATAGCATAACGACGGAGAATGTGACACAGAAATTCAAAGGCTCAGTGGAATAACAAGAGATGACTTCCAAAAACTATTGCGTGTGATCGCGAATCCCACCAGGTCGTAGGGGCACCACATTTTCCGCAGCGACAGTAGAAGTGGTGTATCTTAGTCAAGATAGTCTGACGGAGTCCAACTCTCTCCAGGCCGGTTTTGAATTCGGAGTTTCCTTCTCCTTGCTATAGAACCATTGCTTAGAGTTAAAAAGAACGGGAAATTATGGAGAGAAATAACCTGAAACAACGCGACACATAAAATAATTAGTATAGTCATATACTTTTTAGAGGTTCCAGACACGATTTGTTTTAGTGTCCATTCGTTATTTTTATTGGTTGTAAAATCATGCGTTGTTATACTGATTGGTCAAAAAAGATTATTTTTATTGCTACCAGTAGTTTCTGTTTTATGCTATGATCCTATTGTTTTTTTAATAAAGTTCGTTATTCGATATTTATAATAGTTACATTGTTCGGATTATTGTGCTCATCTTTATTGTTACATTCACAACGTTTCGTTCGTTGTACCCTCCGGCCTTCTTCAGGTGATATTTGTTTGATTTTCGAATCGAACCCAGAATAGTTCATCTGTATGTTGGTGCTTATGAAGATGATTCGATGACGTTTTTAGTAAAATTAGGACTTTCTTCAAATGTGGATGTCTTCTGCTGCTTTTAGTCCCACTTGAGTGCAACTAATTCATTTGTTGGTTTTAGACAGAACAACACTGTAACTAGTCTGAACAATATGGAAAACAATGGATAAGTCAATATGGTTATTTGTAGCAGTGGGTAATGAAAAGGACTCCATCCTTAAATTGCGGAAAAGTGCCGATTACAAGAAAGAAGGAGGTGTCCACTGGAGGCTTGCTCGCTCGCAAGTACGTCAGGAGTCTTACAGCATAAATTCCAACTGATCTTGGAAGTAATGTCATCAAACCATCTTCAGTAACGCCAACATAGAGATTGACTATTATGAGTTCGATTCGAAATTCAAACAAATATCACCTGAAGAAGGGCGGAAGGTACAACAGTCGAAACGTCGTGAATACGGCAATAAAGATGAGGCCAACAGCCTGAAAAATGTAAGTAGTATAAATAGTTACAATTCCTCATCTCAGAAATATTGACAGATGTTCGTTATTCGCGTTTCCGTTTTTAATGATAGCGTTCAATACGAAAGCTGTAAAAATTATGTAATGGATACAGTTTAATTTGCGTAATTATATATTTTGCGCATTAGCTTTTATATTGCGTGAAATAATTTCTAATTTAAATCGAAATATGGGGGGAAAGTCAGAGAAATAAATGAGACTGAATAAGAAAGAACAATTGCAGAATCAGTTTTTATCGCATATACTCGTGTATTAGTCGATGCAAAAATAAGTTGGCTCACCTACTTTATGGCTAAGAAAGCGGGGGTTATCCAGTCACCGAGTAGATGTCGAGGCAGATAATCAACGCATATTCAGATGACGCAGTTTTGTAAATTCCCACGAAAGGAGAACATGTTTATGAAATTTTATTATTTTGACACCGTCCTTGGTATAACGATAAACTACATCCGACAGCAAGGCCTCTGATCGGGAGGTTTTGAGGAGCGAGGAACCACCTCTTAATTGCGGGTGTTCCTAGGTCCACCCTGACAACGAGTGGTAGCACCTGTTAGGGTCCCAACTATGGGCAAATAGTTAATCCCCAAACTGGAGTCAAAACACTATGAAAGTGTAAAAATAGGTTTTATTATCAGCAATACATTTTTGAGGAAAAAAATATTACCAGCAATATATTTTTGGAAAAAATATTACCAGCAATAAAAATCTTGTCGGCATTAAATAACCAATTGAGATTGATATGCCGTAAACCAAACAAAACCAATATATCTTAATATCTTAAGTGTTTTTAGTTGTCATTTAAAGTTGAACTTTTCTGTTACAACTTCATTACACAATTATTTTTACTATTTCAACCGCTTCATATAGTTTCAACAAGTTTCTCGAATTTTGGTCTACTTCCATTTAGCAGGCAACAGTGGCGTCATCTTATGAATGTAACAGAATTTTATTTAACATGCAAATCGAATGAAACGCGTGCCTTAAAAACTTGAAAATTATTTAAAGTCTTCTCACACGCTGGCAGAAATTAAAACAAATAAAGACTGTAAATATACTGTAAATGCTTCTAAAAACTACATAAAATAGTATTTCATTGTAAAGCAATCACTTCGGGTATTTTGGTGTTTTTTTAAAAATCGATATTGAAGTTGATGAAAATCGGCAAAGTATTGACTTCAACTACTCATTTTATCAACGAGT
Organism: Acanthosepion esculentum; assembly: GCA_964036315.1. Taxonomy (NCBI): domain Eukaryota; kingdom Metazoa; phylum Mollusca; class Cephalopoda; order Sepiida; family Sepiidae; genus Acanthosepion; species Acanthosepion esculentum. The sequence continues at coordinate 113,914,280 of OZ038475.1, forward strand.
TTTTGTCACGTAATTCTCAGCATTTACACGAGCATTTATGGTACTCGATTTTCGATTCGATTTGACTAGCGTCGGAAATCAGTTGAGTTTTGAAAGATGATAGAATTGTGGTGATTATGCCCAGTTTTTTGAGGAGATATATTTCGTGAGAGAAATATTCTAGTAATATTAGATTATTGCAAAATTTCGTGACCAATGAGAAAATTAAAAACAAAATTTTAAATACTCGTAAAAACGTTTATTAGTCAAATAAATAGTCCCCGTTATTTTTAACAATAATCTCCCATCATTCTACAAGTTTATGGGTGCCATTTTCGTAGAAATTTCGTGTTTTTTTTGTTGGAAGAAATAGTGTTCGACTAACCGTACAGTAAAGATTTTCGTCATTTAAATTGTTTTGTAGCGACCAAAAAAATAAAAATCCGAAAGAGCCAAGTCAGGAGAATACGATGAGTGTTGGAGGGTGCGGTCCCATTTCAACTCTTTAAGCTTCTGCAAGGTCTGTTTTGCAATATAGCGTCTTGCGTTATTGTGGTAGAAAATAACATCTTTTCGATTAGGCCAAATTCGGCCGTTTTTCTTGAAGAACCGCATTTGTGAGTTGGTTGCTATATTTATTTACCGTTATTATTTCAACGCCTGGAAGAAGCTCAAAATGAATTCCTCTGACAATTCTGTTCAACAACGCTCCTTTTCGTGGCGTAACAGCAAAAAAATTACCACAGAAACACGAACGAGATTGTTCTGTTCAGTCAGAGAATGTGGTACTCACATACCGAGTTTGGAACCGAACCCAAGTTTTCTTAAAATGGCTTTCGCCATTTGAGATTTTTCAAACTCTTAGTAATCTCTTATATCGAAATCTTCCGTTCATTCTCCACAATGGCAAGCAGAGAGTCTTCATCGGCGTTGAATAGACGCCCGGAGCGTGGTTTAGTTTCTTCAAACATGATAGTACAAGAACGAATACAAAAACAATTAAGTACAATTAACATCATAATCGTTGGCACCCGATCGCATCCGATCATCGTGATCGTCACCCTCTCACCCTAACCCCCAACCCTGTTTGCGGTGGCGGAGATGGCTGTGAATCAAAGAGAGTTTGATAAAGGAGGATAAAAATGAGCAATGAATGAGGAAGGCGAAAAAAGAGGAAGAAAAAGGGAAAGAAGAAAGAGGAAAAAATGATGAGGAAATAGAAGACGGACAATCCAGGGACAAGAAGAAGATGAAAAAAATCAAAGACAAAAGAATAAAAATGACTAATGGATGTTGAAGAAAGAATTATAAAAAAAAAGAAGGAAAAGGAGAAAAGAAAAAAAAAGAATAACGGTGAAGATATACAAGTAGGTGTAGAGAAAATCAAAGAAGAAGGATAAACTTAAAAATGTAGAGGAATAAAAAAAAGGTGAAGGAATTAGAAGATCAAGACAAGAAGATGACAAGAAGGAAAATAAAGAGGAGGAGAACGAAAAGAACAAACACAAAAATAAAAAAAAACAAGACGAACAAAGAGGGGAATGAAAATCGGGGAAAAAAATTATAACAACAATGACAACAACTCTGTCAATGAAAAAAATTGACGCCATGATGGTAGGAAGAGGGAAGGTCTACCCATGTGACCCGTTTGTGACCGATTGATTGCGATGTCGACCCTCATTCTCCGCCCGACGGTAGCAATTGCAGGCCCAAACAAATCATAATGAGTCATATTTCTCCGTGGCTGCCTACTCTCACACTCGACCCAACAATCGAACAACACATTGTTGACAATCGGACAGTGGCCGTGTATTAAATTCGTCATCACAACGACTGCAGCTAAATAAAAGCATTTTGTTGTCTTGTTGTTTTGCTCTTAGAAATTCCTGGACAATGAACGAAGCAGACGGAAACTATAGTGTCGTGTTGAGACGCCTTAAAGGGGATTCAGCAGTTCGTTTCATAACATGGCTTCTTTCCGCTTTTCGCATTTGCCTTCTTTTGGAGAGAAAAGCGTTTTGAGCAACTTACAGAAAAAAAAAAATCCCCAATAGCTATCAAATATATACGAGCTGCAGGTGAAAAGTACTCGACCCGACCAAGGACATAGAAAACAACTGATGCTTGATCCTTTGATCAGATTTTGAGAAGTGGTTTTATCCGAAAAATTTTCAGCACACCCCCCCCCCCAGCACACACATATGTACGCACACATGGTAAGTTTTGGTGGGTGGTATTTAAGTGAATTAGTACAATAGACAAGCATTTAGCTGCGCTATTTTCTCCTCTGATTCCGAAATCGGAGAGCCGAGTTCGAATCCCAGTCAAGTTTGTTACATTCATTAATGCGCAAACATCCTTGGGAAATATATGAATCTATCTCTTGTTTCCCGAGCTATGGGTTAAATAGAGGAACTTGTAACTGGAAAAAATCATTACCATCTTGTGTGGGTGGGCTATATCACCCCCAAAATAATAATAATAATGATAATAAAAGAGAATATGCTGTAAAACAGAAAAACGGCGTTTTCAAATGAACCAAGATGTTAAAAATGCAGTAAAAACTTTGAAATGTAAATGTTACAGAAAGTTAATTTAGAACACGAAATACAATCTTTTTGTAAGTGTACAAAGTTTATCAGATTACTAATAGAAAATTACTGGGACAATGATAATTGGAACTTTTAGAAAAAGAAATGGATTTTAACACTTTAAGAATCAAATTAAAAAAAGGAATGTTTTGATTTAGAATTTATTTATTGAAACCGGACTCTCTGTAGTTTACAAAGGGCGGCAGAGTAATTACTATCTAGGTGATAACAATAGAGTCTTGTCGTGGACTTTGGAAACCAAAGTAAACTGTTTACTCGGAGGAGTGAAATTATACTTTGAAAGTATGTCAGTACGTTCGCACTAAAAAAAAACAAATACGTCACCAGTTCTATATAAAGAGGCAAGCGAAACGGAAGAAGAGCAGAGTTGGGCTAGAGACAGTGGAGAGTCGAGTTGGAAAATCGAGGAGGAGAGGAAGTGACGTCAGAGATTGGAACGAAGCGTCCGCTAACATGTGCTGTTGATATAAGTACCGCTGCTTCTGCTACCACTAATATTACTACTACTGTCACTACAGCTGAGGACAGGACATCGACGGTTGTGGTGGTGCGCTGGGAGCAGACCAAGAAGTGTTAAAACGAAGCCACCTCTCTCCTTTAACGAAATTACACTAAGTATTTTTTTTATTTATTTATTTATTTATTTTTTGTTGATCATATACAAGAGACATTCAACTTTTTTCCACGAGAATTGTATTATTATATGTATTGTTAATGATGACATATATATATATAAATTTTGTCCCTCTATGATCGGATCGACTTGGTCATATTTATTTGCTGTTAACCCGGTAGACCAAAGGAGAGCTTTCGGAATTCTACGACTCGATAACTACTCGGCAGGAGTAAAAAATCACAACGTGGTTAGTGAGTGGAAGCGAATCGATATTTGAAACCGGAGACTTAGGTCTAACCTGTAATACTGGACCATACAGAACCAACGGCCGGTCTTGTGGATGACGTCGGCCCATACGGTGTCACATGGATGCCTTGACCCGAGATCGCGTTACAATTGACACCGTGCGAGAGGATCGGCGTTACAATCTTACAATTCAAAATATTTTTTGGCTTTAAATAACACACAAAGAGTTGATAAGCCTGTTATAACCTAGGGAAGGTTACTGAATAGAATAATCACACGAAGGTTGGTAATGAATGATAATACTTAGGACACGAAGAACACATATAAAATTCGCCAGTGGCGCGTAGAAGAAGTAGTCAAGTGCTAGAAGTAAGTCAAGTGAATTCCACAATGAATCTCCAACTGCAGACCCCAGACCAACACATACGGTATTCACAAGTGTATTTATTGGATTAGGGGCATACGTATTATCGTCCGTAGGTATGCTACAACAGAGCCATAAAAACCAAATCAGCTGTCAACAATTACTGTCATTCCACTTTTGGCATTAACAAGTGCAGAAGTTTAAATATCTGAGAATATTTTAACAGATGATGGAAAAGGTGATACCGAAATCCAAACGCGCTTTCGAATAGCAAAAATATGAATTCCAAGCGCTAAGCAAAGTACCTAAAAGAAGAAATTTCCGTTAGAAACAAAGAAAAGGGGACTGAACTGTCATGTAATATCAATGCTCCTATATGGCAATGAAGGCTGGACAATTTACTCGCAGACGAATAGAAGACTGGGGGCAACACAAATATGATTCTCCAGAAGGACGGTCAAAATACTATGGACAGAGCACAACGAAAATGAAAACAAAAAGAACACGTTCAAAAGAAAACAAATTTGGATAATAAGAAATTGTTAAGATCTCTCCTTATTTATTTATTATTTAATAATTTTCTAGAAAACCCAAAACTGCAGCATGGTGGGTAACTGACGATTCCCACAAAAATCAAATGTTGAATTTCTGGGTCGGCTTCAAATCTTATTGTTATTTTATTTTTGATATTTTATAAAATGCTCTTCCTCCCAAGAAATTGCATTACCTATTTTGAGCTCCGTTAATAAAAAAATAAATAAATGAAGAAAAAAAAAAGGTAAAAAAAAATGGACGCACTTCATGATGCAAAGTAATTATGGAGAAAATTGATTTTGGTTTGTTGTTATCTCTCTAGTGAAACCGCGGTTCATTCGTCCCAAACTCCTGCCTCCACCAAATAATGTTAATGTTCTCTCTGTTAAATCCGCAGAAAGATGGCGCCTCTGTCTATCTACCTATCTAACCTCTTGCAAGGATCTGGTTTATAAAATCAGTGGATATCCGGTCGCTCTTAAATTATCCCTGAAGTTTATGTACATATAAAGTATTACATTTTCTTTCATCTATTTCTTTTTCATTCATTATTCTTTACTTTCATTCATTATTCTTTTCTTTCATTCATTATTCTTTTCTTTCATTCCTTTATTCTCCACACTATTGTTCATCTTTGTATTTTCTTTATTCACTCATTCATAACCCGTACGATGTTGGGCAAAAGTCGGCTCGATTTTCTCTCTTTTATGCCACCGCCTGTTCGTTTCTTTCTTACATCCCACCTCCGGCTAAACAAAAAAATAACACCTTTTTCTGTTCACTGAGAATAAAATCGGCCATCATTGTATTGCTCCATTATCAATGTTTTGTCTTCTTTTATTGAGTTCTTGCCAATCGTCATTATTTGCGGGTTTCTTGTTACCTTTTGCAATGCGAGTCTTCATCGTCGACGATTAGCTGGATGTAAATGTTGCTTTGTTTTCGACAGGTCATATAAATAGCGACTGCTGCCTGTTATGTCTGAATACGTGTGCGTCAACAACCGCGCGTGTGCACGTACACACACTAACATCGGGATAAGATGGGTTTTGCTCTGCCTCGTGGCAAAAATAGTTACACGCTTTCCAACGGTGCGAAACGTAGGTATTCGCGTCCTGCATTTTGAATGTTGATTGCAAAACAATCCCATCTGGAAGATTAACGTAACACTTGTGAGGTAGTAGGCTAATCTTAGTCGTTGTAATGTATTAATCTTAGGTTAGCTTTTTTTTGTTTTGTTTTTTTTCAAGAATTTCACCCCAAGCAAGGCAAGATGCCACTAGTACGCAGGGGGTTACAGAGTGGGAGCGAGTGTAAAGAGGTGTGATGGAGGAAAGGATGACGAGAAGGACAGGAGATAATTCAGGGCATCTGGAGATGTCGATTGACATTACATTTAAATAGTTGGAGATTGGTACAAGACTACAAGGATGGGGCTCGAACTCACTGTTCTGTCCATAGTTAATGGTCAATGCGCCGAGGACTTTATTTTCTTAATTTTGGCACATGGGCGCAACTACAGGGCACGCAGTGAGAATCAAACTGAGAACTGATGACCTTCATGGCCAGTTTGCTGACCATTGCAAAATTAATCACGAATACTCCAAAAAATGTTTTAAAATGTATACAATAGAGTTTGAAATGCCAAGGTTTGCATTAATAGTTTTTTACTACTTATTTCATAAAAACACCCCCACATACTTAGTTACCTCTCCTTAAACGGTGTCAGCAATCACGTAATGACTCAGTGTTCTTCACCCTACAAGTAATAAATTTAACTTTTAACTGAACACAACAATTTTGTTTTTGTCATTAATGAACACTACAATATTTTTCTTACAATAAACAATACCCTGATGATGACATTGTGCTATGTCGAATGTACTCGGAATAAAAGAAATATATATCAACACGGCAATTTTCTCTCGTCCTTCAATAACAACACAAAAAAACTTATCCGTGAATATGAAAGGATCCAACTGAAAAGAAGTAGACATATCTAAATTATTCAACGAAACATGTCTCAATGAAAACAGGCTACCAAGATACACACACATATATATATGCAGTAATCAAAGCTAAAGTAGGATACTTTAATCATGAAATGCTTTTTTTGTCGTAATAAAATGCCTCACTGTTTCTAATTACGCATTATAATTTTTTCTCATTTAAAGTACAGAATAACCACTTTTTGGCTAATTTCAAAAATTTCCAGGGTACCCATCAAACTTTTCAATTGTTGTGTATAAAACACACAGACACAAATACAAAAAATAGAAAAAGAACATAAAAAATATATAAAAGCTTACAGCAATGTTAAATGTATATAAAAATGAAAATTCGAAAAAATATAAGCAGTAAATTGCTGATACCGTCCGAAGAGTGGACGGACAGGCTCGGCTATGAAACTCTGGAGTCGAGATGCTGAAGGTAATCTAAGTGACAAGCTTTTACTTATATTAATCATATATATATATTTACTTACATTAATCATACACACACACACACACACACACATATATATATATATATATATATATATATATATATATATATATATATATATATATATATATATATATACATGTGATGTACACTTCAACCAAACGTAGGGAAACGTTGATTTTTTTTAATACTTTGCTCAATATTACGTCGAACCTCATACAATGTGTATATTGTATTTTTCTGTATTTTATGAAAAATGTACCAAGCACAAGCGTTTCTGAGTTTCACTGTAATAAAGGTCCAGAAAAACGTAATATACATACACTATATATATATATGTAGAGAGAGAGTAAGAGAGAGAGAGAGAAAGAGAGAGAGGGGGTTGGGTAGAAAGACGACCTACCTTCTCTACAGTAACTGTTGAACATAGACTCGTCCGTTCACTGAGGAGGATGTCTGCTCATAGGAACAAGGGCTGCAATGTTGGTCGCAATGCGAAGCGTTGAGACATACGCATTGCTGCACTGCACTACGGTATTCCCTAATATTGTATCATTGATTCATGTTCCTTGTTCCAGTGTTTTCCTTACAATAGTATTAACCAGAAATTACGAGCTTATGCGAACATTATAACAAACTGCCGTGCGCCAACGGCTTCAGGGTAAAATTTCCGACTGACGCGAATTCAGCCGGTTTTCGATTCTAGCCAGAGGCAACCGGACGTCTAGCCACACTGATGAGCTGTGATACAGCGAAACAGTCTGTCTGTGGATGACAATATATATGCTCCTGAAAAATTTATTTCGGTTGAGCTCTCTTGGGAGGATGGGTGGGCTTGTAAACAGTGACTATTACGGCTAATAATGGAAGACTCTTCGATAAATCGAATCGAGTTCTCTCAGTCACTGTGTGTTTATCTAAAAATAAATACGCTTAAATTCACCTTCTTCTCAACGGCTTCAGGGTAAAATTTCCGACTGACGCGAATTCAGCCGGTTTTCGATTCTAGCCAGAGGCAACCGGGCGTCTAGCCACACTGATGAGCTGTGATACAGCGAAACAGTCTGTCTGTGGATGACAATATATATATATATATATATATATATATATATGTGTGTGTGTGTGTGTGTGTGTGTGTGTGAGTGTGAGTGTGTGTGTGTATGCATGTGTATATATAGAGATGTATCAGATACGAAATTGGGCACATTTCGATTTTAGAGAACATCTGAAAAAAAGGCTCAATAGAAATTTACTTCGATTTGAGTAGTCTTTCCCTCGTCCAAACCTTTTCACTGCTGCGCAGTCCAGTTGGCGTATGTTTAAAAAAGAACAAATACAAACACAGTGTGTATTAAGAAAAAACAAAAAAAATTTTGAATTTATTAAAATTTCGGTTTGAAAAAATAAATCCTCTAATACTTTAGAAATATATACATTCGTGCGTGCGTGCGTGTCTATGTAAAATTGTCACATATCTCACTATCTGCTACCGGACAATATGAATAAAGACAAAACTGAAATTATTCTTAGCCAACACGTTTCGTCCTCTGAGGGACTTTATCAAGACAAATGTAATGATTTTATTTTTTGACAAGAGCAAAAATTTTATTGTTTTTTTCAAAATTAAGGGGTATAGGAATGCTCATGAATATTCATCAGGTTAGTGGAAAAGTCGGTCAAGTTCATGGATATGAAGTGATACAGTCCAGTGCCTAATAAACGAAAGTGAGTAGGATATTTTTTTAGTTATATCAACATATATATATACGTAAATTAGTATTTAAATTATGTTTGATTGGAATAGATTTATATGATATGGTATATATATATATATATATATATATATATATATATATATATATATATATATATATATAATTGTGTATTTAGGGCAGAAATCCCTATTTTACACATGTTCCATTAGAGACAACTGAAAAGGTACTGCGATTAAGCTTTTTTTATTTAATGTGCTCGTACAAATGTTTTCTTTTCTGGACATAAAGTGTGTAATATATATATATATATATATATATATATATATATATATATATATATATATATATATATATATAAATCTATAAATATAGTGTGTTAAACTGAAAAAAAGATTTTATGACGCTTTTTAGCCGTTAGGACTTCATCGGATGAAACGCATCACAAAACATTTTCCCATAGTATTTTTCTAAATATTTTCAACAGTTTGTTGATATATAATATTATACAAAATTATATATATATATATATATATATATATATATATATATATATATATATATATATATATATATATATACAGATGTCTGTATATATACTAATTTGCAGGTATGCACATGTCTTCATTGTTTACTACTACATTTATGGCTATTTAATGACGTGTTAACTTGTTTGTTTTTCTTTCTTCAAACCCAGAAATCATTTTATATCTCTATTACAATAGTTCTGATCAAAAACATCTTCCTCCAATCCGAATTCTTTTATTCTTTGCCAGTTTGTTCTTTTCACTTGACCCGATGAGTGGCTGGTTTGCCCCTAACAGCAACAAAAGAATCTTTTTTCACAATCAAGCAGCTGATCACCAACGGAGTTTCTCTCCTTTGCCACCCAATATGCCCACCTGGCCTTGATCAGCTGCTACATGATGACTCAGGCTATCCATCTCTTGTGCTTGAATTATGCGTTCCCTCTAGTTCAGTGGTCCCTAAAGTAGTTGATATCGACCCATATGGGGCTTTGGATCTAACCAGTGGTTTGATAAATGCCTGGAAGGTCAAAAAGCGACGTCGATAAATGTTGGAGAACTGATTAAATATTTTGGACCAAAAACTGACAAGAAATAAAAAATCCCTCAAAATATTGAAATTATTCAATAAAATAATTCAATAAAATAAAATATTCTAACGCCAAAACGATAAAATTTCAGACTAAAACTGAATACTATTATAAATATAATTTATACAGTTAAAATACAATACAAGTCGTTGATGAATTATAAAATGATTTATCTTTTCCACAAATCGCGCAGCAGAATCTGGCCAAAGAACAGTGGGGGGTCGTCAAAGACACCGAAGCAAGGAATGCGATATTTATGCTCAAAATATTATCAGAAAAGTCACTACAAATGCAAGAAGACGTGTACCTGTGGTTTATAGACTACGCAAAAGCGTTCGAGAAAATACGCCACAAAGATCTGTGAGAGCTGCTCAGGAACCTTGACATATCCGGGAAAGACATTAGAATAATTAAAACCCTATACTGGCAGCAAACTGCTTGCATAATGATAAAAAATGAGTTCAGCAGATATACAAAAATAAAAAGGGGTGTAAGACAAGGATGTGTTATCTCACCAGACTTATTTAACCTATGCAGCGAGGCAATTCTGAAAGAACTAGAAATCCTACCAGAATTCATCAATAGCGGCCATAACTTTAAGAATATGAAATATGCAGATGACACAGTTCTGACAACAGACACGGAAAGGAAACTGCAAACCTCTTACAGAAGGTAGCGAAGGAGAGCGAGAAGAAGGAGCGAAGCATAAACTACAAGAAGACAGAATGCATGGACATCAGCAAAAAGATGAGTCCAAAATGCAGATTACAGGTCGGGGATATTAAAATCAAGCAGGTGTGGAAATTTAAATATCTGGGAAGTTTTCGTCCAGAGGACGGAAAGTGTGACACTGAAATCCGAAGACGTACAGTGATGGCCAAAGATGTCTTCCAAATTTAGGTAGAGTATTAAGAGACAGGAAAGTTTCGTTGGAAACAAAGAAAAGCGTTACGTGAAACAAAGAAAAACTGTTACGTGAAACAAAGAAAAACTGTTACGTGAAACAAAGAAAAGCGTTACGTGAAACAAAGAAAAACTGTTACGTGAAACAAAGAAAAACTGTTACGTGAAACAAAGAAAAGCGTTACGTGAAACAAAGAAAAACTGTTACGTGATATCTCTCCTCTTGTATGGCAGCAAATGCTGGACAATCTCCTCAAAGATGAAGAGGAGACTCGAAGCAACAGAAATGTGGTTCTACAGCAGGATGCTAAGGATAACATGGACCGAACATGTGAGCAACGACGAGGTTTTGGAGAAAACAGAATCAAAGAGAAAACTTATACTTGTCATCAGGAAGTGACAGTTGAAATTTCTGGGACACGTAATGAGGAAGAAGGTCTGGAAAATCTGATACTCACTGGGCGTATAGAGGGAAAATGTACAAGGGAAAGCAACGCGTGACATACTTTATGGGGCAAATGGATGAAAGAACATGGTTTGGGAGAAAATAACAAAAACAAAATTTATCAAGAGCTACAAGGGACAAGAGGATGTGAACGGCCATGATCATCACCGTCCTGAAGGGACACGGCACATAAAAGAAGAAAGAAAGAACTTTTTCCCCTCACATTGCATGCCCTGTTTTCAGATAAGCAATATGGCTTTCGTTTCTCCGGGTCAACTGCTGATCTACTGACGATAATTGCAGAACAAACTCTAGATAAGAATGTTGAAGAATACAGGTCTTCGCCACAAGTCGAATAGTTACGATGTCTCCGGAGAAATTTCTGAACTCATCCAATCTTTCCGATCTAATCGTAAAGTGAAAGTTATCCCGAACGGCCATTTCTTTCAGTTCCTTTGATACTAATACAGGTGTCCCCCCAGGGATCCATCCTTTGTCCTACTTTGTTTTGAATTTTCCTTTATGATTTCCCGACGGCATCAACTTTCAACTTGGTACCTACGCTGATGATTCAACCATTTAACTCCTGTCTCGATAGTAAGTCTAATATCCAAAACGACCTTCAGTCTGTTCTTACCTCAGCTAAAGCATGGCCTGCTAACTTTAACGCCTCCAAAACTAAACTGCTCTCCATGAATCATCTGGGAGACTCCTCTCTGCCTTCCATCAGCATGGTTGATACCGACCCCCAGGAGAGTGATTCGTTGCGCTTTTTCGGGCAAACGTTTTCGGCTGAGAAGAATTGAAAAAAATATATTGAATCCATTGCTAGATCCGCTGCTAAGAAAGCTGGTTCACTGTCTCGTGCGAAACAATTTTTCTCTCCAGAATATATCTTATATATCTATAAATCTAACTTTCGTCCATTCATAGAATATTGCTGCCACATATGGTCCGGTGTTCCTACTATTTATCTAGAGCTTCTTAATAAAATGCTAAGAAGAATCAACTATATTATTGGCCCTGTTCTGACGTCTCGGCTTCAGTCTCTTTCCCACTGCAGGAATGTTGCTTCTCTATGCCTTTTCTATACATACTTTCACGGTAATTGTTCTGATGAGTTATTTGCTATGGTGCCTAGAGTCTTTGAATTTAAGCGCAACACGAGACTGCCGACAAGGTCTTATCAATTTACAGTTGAGTTGGCTAGATGTAACTTCTATGCTAACAGTTCCTTTACACGCACTTCTTGCTTGTGGAACTCCCTTCCGGCTCGATGATTTCCAGTCAACTTTAATCTGCAAAAATTTAAATCCAATGTCAATCGCTATCAACTGTCCTCCTGTTTATTCTTCCTTTGTTCTTACTCCTTAGCAATGGTCCTGTTTCTAAATCTTACACACCCACTAACCCCTTGCGTCTCTGTGGATGTACTGCCTTCCTTGGGGTGAACCTGATAAAAAAGAATAAAAAAACATAACCTTGCCTAATATTGTGCTAGGTCGGCATTAAATAAACAATTATATTCAATCAGCCTAATTACAATTAACTGGAAATAAAGTAGTATACTTCAATGATGCCATATGGCGATTCGATTGTTTTTTTCAATGAGGCATATTGTGATTAGATTGCATCAAATAAATTTATTCTATGCCGTTAAATGTTTTATTGAAATCGCTGTATTCCTCCGACACCGTGCATACAGCAACAAAAAAAAAACATACATGAATGTTGGTACCTCCAACAATTCGGTATACCTAAGGTTTAAATGTATTTTTCATAAATGAAAAATCCTTTTAGAAGCTTTCCAACCGCTTCAATTGAAAGCTAAAGGATTAAATTTTCTAATTCCAGAAAAAATACTGTGGAGTATTTCAAATAGAAATTTAAATGATTTTTAGTCGATGCTTCCGAAAAAAAAAAAAACAATCGAAACGGCCATTTTTAACTTTTTTTTAGTGAAATGTAAACAAACTTATTTTTCAGTTTTAAAATTCCCGCTAAAATAAGATATACATTTCTGAAAGGTTACTTTCGTAAAATTAGTAAATTTAAAGTTAAATTAATCTGTTCTGAAACAAAAATCACTTATAGCATAATATTTTCTAGACAAACATTTCTTGACCTCGGGGTCTTGTTATTTTCACGTCTCCATCGATAATTTGATGACTGAAAATGTGTTGACATGTTTAGTACGGTGCATCAAAAGTGACATAACGGTTTTTTTGTTTCTTATAATAATTTAAAAGACTATAAAAAATTCTTACATTATTGAGTTACTTCTATCTCTTTCATTATTTAATAGCTAAGATAATGATAACTAATTTATTAATTATTAATATTAAATTAAGTTATTATATTTTTAATTTAATAACTGCGATAATAACTAATAAAATTATTATTATATTATTAATTGAAATATCTCACTGAGTTATTAATTGTTTAAATTGATAAATGAGATAATTTTAGTATCTCAATTTAATTTTTAATTTAATAACTGAGAGTGAGATAAGACCTTTACATGTCAAGGGGCTTTGCCCAAGGAGGAGACAAGCTTTGAAACACGTGACCTTTTAACCATAATGTCACTTATGAGATATCATACAAAATTTTTAAAAAATATAACATTTTGACGTACAAAAAAAAATCTTTTTAATTATTGTAAAAAGTTTTGGTAGCATTATTTGTATTAAGCTTTTAATTTTCGCTTAGTAAATATAGTCTTCACTTAAAAACTTAATAACTGACACCATGCGCTGCATGAAAGAATTTTAAAACATTTTTAAAATTAAAGAAAAAAATGAAAAAAAAAAAATGAAAAGAAAAATGCAAACAATTCTTGTAAAAATTCTTTGTTGATCGGAAACAAAATTTTTCTTCAGAAAAAAATGTCCTTAATGTATATTATTTATAAAAGCAAATAAAAGCCCATCTAATTTGATAATTAGAGAGTTTATTGCCGTTTTAATTTACGATTTGGAGCAGATTTTTTAAAAAGTTGGCATTAGTTGGGGGAAAAAAATTGATTATTCAACTTCTCCAAGGAGTCCTGCTTATATATATATATATATATATATATATAAAAGTTTGCGAACTCTTTGAAATTCTATAAAATTTCATGAAATTACTTTATGGGGGGTAACAGATGTAAAAAAAATTTATATTTTCTAAAATAAAAATTTAAAAAATAAATTTATTCATTTTAAAATAAGTCCTGAAAGTTTCATTTAAATTAGACAATTATTTGATTTTTACAATAATTTCAAAATTAATGGGTTTTCTCCCGAAACTGCTACACTAAAAATTGCGATGACCACAAGTCGTACGGTTTTAACAAAAAAAAACGAGATTTTTTACCCAAATTTAAAACGTGTTAGAAAGAAGAAAATTTTTTTTTTAAATATGTTAAAATAATTTGTTCTTTCCTCTTAATAATAACATAAATATTTTAATGATGAAGACCTGTTATCATTTATGCTATACTGATTTTTTAGCGAATTGTTGGATGTACCTACATGAATGTAATAGTAAATATAACCTGTCCGATTTATATAAATCGATAAACAACTTTAGTATATTATTTACTTGTTATCTCAAAGTGTTACAGCAGGACAAGTCTTAAACGTTGGACTTTTAGAAAATAAAAAATGTATCGTCCCTGGGTGGGCTTGAACCACCAACCTTTCGGTTAACAGCCGAACGCGCTAACCGATTGCGCCACAGAGACGCGCTTATATATTTGCAAGTATATTTCTATCTTTAGTGAAAATGACACGCACGTTGTACTATTGATTATAATTCAACGAAGTAGTTCTGTCAATTCACAACCCACTTCAGGGCAAGTAAAGTCAGTCAGTCAGTCAGTCGGTCGGTCGGTCGGTCGGTTGGTCGTAATCTGTCAACAAGCTTAAATAAATAGCAAAGTCAGCGGCATGACAAACAAGCGATCATAATGAGTTTATTTATTTCCTCTTCATAACATAACATGAGAAGACATCAGAAATAATAGTTTTCTTTAGTCAGTAGGTTTCTTAACAACATATTTACACTTAGAAGCGATAATCACGTTAAATTCACGCCTTGAAGTCCCGAGAGACTTCTTTATTGTTTATTTGTTTTTTAATACCATTTATAAAGAATACTTTAAAAGACTTTCCCATGGGGTTATTTGTACTTTTCAGAAAAAAATTAACTAAATACAAAGAAAGCCTGAAATTTGACTTGCAAATTAGAGGTAAAAATCCCAATTTAATTGCACGTATGCAATTTTTATTTTTCAGGGTTGAGTGATAGCGAATATTGACAAAAATTTAACTTAAATTTAAAAGTTTGTTAGGATTTCAGAAATTATCCTTTTAGAATATACTTATCTGGGAGATGTTTTTAAAATTTGAAGTAGTGTAAACTGTAAATTAAGTTTGCTTTTTTGTATGTCAATGCATGTACCGACATTTTGAGAATGGAATTAAAACGGTGATTTTTTTTTTTTTTTTTTACCCGCCAAAGTCTTACGAAGCTAAAAAAAACCATATGCGCATTGAAATCACGCCGGAAATTTATATTTCTTTCCATTTAGATGTTGCTAGTTTTAACGGTCATCAAAATATGAACTAGACGTTCAGATAAAAAAAACAAAACAAAAAACAAACTATAAACATAAAATTAAAATAAACTAACAGTGGCAGCAAATATTTTACCTCAGGCAAACACTCACACACACACAAACATATATATATATATATATATATATACAGTGTAACCCGGATATAAGAGAGTTGTCGGGACCGGAGAAGAAGTCTCTTATATCCGGGTTTGTCTATTTTGTTTTATTAACACAGGCTCTAATTTGGGACCAGATAAAATCTCTCTTATATCCGGGTTTATCTTATATCCGGGTCTCTTATATCCGGGTTACACTGTATATATACATATATATATATATATATATATATATATATATATATATATATATTACCAGATTGTGACTGAAAGGGAGAATTCCGAGAATTCCGAGTATCATAAATCAAATCCAGGGAGAGCTCAATGCTGACTACAGAGCATTATAATGATAATGAGAAGCCGTCTTCTTCTTCTTCTATATATATATATATATATATATATATATATATATATATATGATATAAAGTTCTTAATTTTGATTTTTTTAAATCTTCAGAATGAATTTTAGGATTACCAACTCCCTAAAATGAAAATACGGGATGGATATTGGATTTCTCAATCAGAGAATCGCGGATCCCGTATATGTTCTCAACCGTAGGTTCGCGGCTCCTGTGTGTATGTTCCCAAACATGGCGTCCGCAAAATCACTTAGGAACATATTCCCAACTAGGTGTCCAAGTCTCCGCAAAGTTAAATGAAATCAGTTTGGTATTTTCAGCGATAGTAATTAATATGTAACAGATAATCATTCAAGAATTGTATACGGTCAGTGCAAAATAGTAATTCAGTTAGAATTCTAGAGTGAAACAGAACTGTATTTTAAGAAAACATAAAATAAGATCATGTAGCATTTTTTTTCAGTAGTGCAAATAACACCAATGTATGTTTAGTGTATCAGCAAACATGGAGAAACGTGCCCGCATAAGACGGAGTGTTAAAAAGACGTTTATCCTATTACACCGTTTTTATTTATTTATTTTTTTTGTAACTAGCATAAATAACCCTTCGGTAATGTTTATTGTATTAAAAAGCGATAATTAAAATTGAAATAAAAACTTCAACATAACAAAGTGAATTTATACATTTTCTTTCTTCTTAAGAATTGACAACAAAAATATAAAACACTATTGACTTAACGCGTAAGTAAAAAAAATTTAAGTAAAATATATCATTCAAATTGTTGTTTATGATTCTGTAGCGCCAGTTTGCGAGATGTGATGAAGGACAGTCCTCTTTAAGACTTACAGGGTTCGTTCAATTGAATTCATTTTTAATCATTAATCTGAGAAAACGGTTCTCCATATCTGAATGTTTAGAAATTTCTGATCGAATTGCTGTTATATATGATATCCATATGAGAATCTAGATCTGACGAGTTTATTTAAGAACATGATTCGATTTCTTCGATGTTATTGTTTTGCTTTTGTACCATCTTGCGGTGTTGGGAAAAACTACCCCTATTGCTTCTATTCAATTTCTTTACTTCCTATGCTAAATATCGCATCACTGATCTTTACAACGATGCATTTGAAGTGTTCAATATTTATTAATGGATATTTAGGATAGATTCACTGTATGCGCTTGTATTGATAGAAAAATAAATGAACAAATAATAATAAGAATAACAAGATTTCACTAACTCTAAAAATAGATGTGTATTCAGAATCGCTATGCCATGAAATTATATTTGGAACAATCAATTAGAAACCGTCTGGCCCGAATACGAACATCCTAGTCTAGCGAGCGAATCAAAATCAAGAGTTGCTCCCAACCAGGATATAAGCTCACTGATCCTGAGCCAGTGGTTTCCAAATATTTTTGCTTTTTTGTGTGTTTGTGCGTGTGTAATAGGAGTAGGTAGGCTTCCCTACCGACCGGTCAATATTACTCCCCACTCTCATGAACAAGAGTAGAGGCTCACCCCTTGTTTCTTGTTTAGTATGGGGTTCCCGGAACTTTTCTTCTTCTCCTCACTGGCCTCAGTCCTAGTACTACCGTGATTCTCCTGTGATGTGTGCAGTCTGTGGCAATGCCTCTTCATTCTGAGGGTACCGTTTTGACAGTTTTCTGGTTGCCGTTCCTGACTGGTAGTTAGGATCCCTAACACTTGCGTAGCGTCTTGAGCGGCCGCTCTGATCAACAGTTGTATGATGCCGGGATGCCTGTAGTGCCACATTATGTTGCAGGCTGCGCCAGTTTCTTTCTCCCTACGTCACAGCCGATGACCGTCTGCTACTTCTACTTCAGGCCTACTCATTTTCACACCCTAAATCACCAAACATGACAAATAACGATCAAAAAAGCAAACCCAAACCAGCTCTTAAAAAATCACCTAAACCCTTTAACATTTCCTTCTCTAACGTCCGTGGCATTCGAACCAACTTCAGCAGTGTGGAATCGTTCCTCATTGAGAAGTCTCCCGATATACTGGCTCTCTGCGAAACCAACCTTTATCCCCTCCTATGACTTCTCGATCCCCGGTTACCTTCCTCTCCTTAGAAAAGACTCTCAAACCCACATGCACGACCTTGGAGTTTACGTCAATGACCATCTGCCACTGGCAAGAGACCTCTCTCTTTCTCTCTCTCTCTCTCTCTCTCTCTCTCTCTCTCTCTCTAATCTCCAGACCACTCATACTTGTGTCTCCACCTATCTCTCCTCAATGCTGTAAGTTACCTCTTCTTCCTCTATCGCTCTCAATCCTCCCAAGACTGTGGTGTACTCGAAAGCATTTCCGACAATATAGACAAGGCTATCTCTCTCCATCCGTTTGCTCATATATTCGTGTTTGTGGACTTTAACGTCCACCATACCAAGTGGCTTAAAAACTCTATAACTGTCCTGGTTGGCATACAAACCCTTAATTTGTCTATTTCTCAATCCCTCACGCAAAAAGTTGACTTTCCCACACGTTTCTCCAACAACCTGAGAGGTAAGGCTTCCCTTCTCGATCTCTGTTTCACCTCCATCCCCAAGTGCTGTCGCGCCTCGCCGCTCTGCCCTCTTGGCAACTATGATCACGCTGTAGTGTCTGTCAGTATCTCCTTCTATTCCACCACCCCCAGCAAAGAAGCTCCTACCAACAGTACATATTTGTTATCAACGACACGTTCCGGGATTTCTTTCGCGATGTCCCCTGGGATGTGGTCTTTAAGCTCCCCGTTCAAGAATGCGCTTCCGATGTCTCCTCCTGGGTAAAAGCTGGAATCGATGCTTTCATCGCCGCTAGGAAATATAATGTTAAATCGCGATCTTTCCCTTGGTTCTCTGCTGCTTGCTCAGCTGCCATTGCCCATAGGAATCACTTCTTCCACCTATACCGTAGTGACATGTCAGATCGCAACAAACGTCTCTTAGTCTCAGCCCGTAACGAGTGAAAGCGTATCCTCAATGAAGCAAACTCACTATTTGCTGATAGAATGAAACAACGTATTGCATCTTGCAAATTCGGCTCCAAGGATTATTGGCGTCTCTGCAAGAGTGTACTTAACAACAGCAAAACCTCAGTACCTCCTTTGTTCAACCAATTTTTGGTCCTGACCTCCTCAGCTGATAAGGCTGAGTGCTTTGCTCAGAAATTCTCTTCCAACTCTGCGCTCGACTCATCCGGTATACTCACACCCGATTTCCCCACCAGAACCGAGGCTCTATTGACATCATCTCAAAATTAGAATCCCATAAGGCTAGCGGTGGCGACGGGATACCAGCCATTATCCTGAAGAAATATGGTCCTGAACTGGCTCCTGCCCTCTCCAAATTATATACCTACTGCCTCAATGAATCTTACTTTCCAGCCTGTTGGAAGTCCTTATCTATTGTACCTGTCTTTAAGAACTCTGGAAACTCTTCTGACACATCTAACTACCGTCTTATCAGTCTCCTACCACTCTTCGGCAAAGTTTTTGAAGGTTTAATCAACACCGAAGTGGTTAATCACCTTATATCCCATAATCTGCTCTCTGATAAGCAATATTATTTTCGCTTTGCCCGTTATACAGCTGATGTGCTCACGGCCATAACTGAAATTGTTTATCAAGAACTCCGCAATAACGAAGCTCGTGCCGTGGCCCTAGATATCTCTAAAGCATTCGATAGGGTCCGGTATGCCTGTCTCCTTCGTAAGATTATGGGATACGGAATTTCAGGTCGATTATTTGACTTAATACGATAATTCCTGTCAAACCGTGTAATGAAGGTCGTCCATAACGGATTCTCCTTCAGTTCCTTTCCCACGAACGCAGGTTTTCCCCAAGTCTCTATCCTAAGCCCTACTCTGTTCCGTATCTTCATTAACGATTTCCTTGATGTGATCAGTTCCCAAGTAGGCATCTATACTGACGACACAACTATTTACTCCTGCCTCAATAGCAAATCTGGTATCTCTGACAAAACTAACCTGGCCGTTAGTCTCGTAAAGGACCTCCAATCGGTTGCTGACTGGGGCAGAAATTGACTGTTTAACTTTAATGCCTCAAAAACAAAACTGCTCTCTATTACTCACCACGGGGAACCATACCTGCCATCCATTAGAATGTGTGATGCTCAACTCCACGAGAGCACCTCTTTGCGACTGCTTGGTCTCAAACTGTCCGCTAACCTGAGAGGGAATAATTACATTGAATCAATAGCTTCATCCATCGCAAGGAAAGTTGGTTCCCTGTGTCACGCCAAAAAGTTTTTCTCACCCGAGTCCATCCTTCAAATTTATAAAATAACCATTCGCCCTTGCATGGAATACTGCTTCCATATATAGTCTGGTGCCCTCGCTGTTCGTCTTAAGGTCATCGACAAGATCCAGAGACGGATAAGCAATGTGGTTAGTCCTGATCTGGCATCTCGTCTACAGTCGCCTTCTTCTGCCTTTTTTACAAATACTTTCACGGTAACTGCTCCGACGAGCTACTTTCGCTGATTCCCAGACTGCATGAATTTAAGCGTGCTACTAGGCTGCCATCACGGTCCCACACTTTTACTGTCGAAACGATTAAATGTAGCCGTCTCTTCTACTTCAATAGCTTCATGTCTCGCACCACCCGTCTGCGGAATTCCTTTCCTATTATTTGTTTCCCTGATAGCTATAATCTCCAACTATTCAAATGTAATGCCAATCGACATGATGCCCTGACTTATTCCCTGTCCTTCTTTTCCTCCTTTCCTCTTTCACGCCTCTTTACTCTCGCTCCCACTCTGTAACCCCTTGTGTACTAGTGGCATCCCGCCTTGCTTGGGGTGAAATGCTTAAAAGAATTATGGGTCTCATTTTCGGAATTAAAATTTGCTCTCGCCTCACCAAATCTTATTTGAATTACATTTAAAAATAAAATAATACAGAGTACATTTAAAGTACATTTAAAAATAAAAAAAAACAGAGAGAGAGAGCGTTAAAGGGAGATAACCGCGGATTCGTAGTCAGAACATTATCATTGATAACTCGCTCCTCCAATTTGTTAACCCTAATTACTATATTATCAATACGTGCTATAGTGCTAAAATATCATAATGATAAAATCGGTCAATAATTATTAATAACTATATATACTGGGACTCATGCATGCTATTACAAATAATCCATAATAATATTTTAAATTTTGAAATCATATTTATTTTTAGCATATGAATTTATTAAAACTGTACGGTTTGTAAATCTTTGATTGTCTTTCAATCAGTCTGCTTCATCTGCGATCCTCTTCCGCTGCACCTATGAAGAGCGCCGCACCGTTTGGGAAACACTGGAGCCAACCGTAAACCAAGCGGCACTTTCGAAGCGGATCTCTAGGTATGTATATAACGAGATGGAAAGTATCAAATGACCACATTAATAGATTTCCCTTTCTCATCCATCAGAAACGCTAGTGGCATGCAATCCAGTGGCAGATTGGTGGGTTGCGCGTAGGGAGTTTCGGTGTTAGTACTGTCTAAAAGGCAGTATAAATGATTTTATTCTGTTTTAAATAATGTCTTCATAATCTCCGGGTATTTTAGGCTTAAATAGAAGATATAAAATTCAACGAAAGTCAAAGTGGGTCTTTAGAAATTGAATAAGGTTAATACAATATTCATTGGTACTTTCACCATAATGGATCAAATTGAGATACCTCTGTACGTATGAAGATCTTGAGGCCTACTTTTTCGTTTGCACTCTACATGAATGCATGATATGCTCCATTGCCTTTCGGTGCGCTTCTGATTCTAGACTTCTTTCGTGAAGCGGAGAAAACGTATATGACTTTGTGAAGTCCACATACTTCTCGCTAGTGAAACTCTCTCTTCCGGCTTCATTCCTCTCCTTCATTCCTCCCTTTTCTTTACTTCTTTCTTTCTTTCTTTTCCACCCCTTTCATCTTCATTTTTCTCTCTCCTTCATTCCTTTCTTTTCTTTTCTTTCTTTCTTTCTTTCTTTCTTTCTTACATTAATGCATGATATGCTCCATTGCCTTTCGGTGCGCTTCTGATTCTAGACTTCTTTCGAGAATACATATATGACTTTGTGAAGTCCACATACTTCTCGCTTGTGAAACTCTCTCTTCCGGCTTCATTCCTCTCCTTCATTCCTCCCTTTTCTTTCTTTCTTTTTTTCTTTCTATCTTTCTTTTTTTCTTTCTTTCTTTCTTTCTTACATTAATGCATGATATGCATGATATGCTCCATTGCCTTTCGGTGCGCTTCTGATTCTAGACTTCTTTCGTGAAGCGGAGAAAATGTATATGACTTTGTGAAGTCCACATACTTCTCGCTTGTGAAACTCTCTCTTCCGGCTTCATGCTTTCCAGTCAACTTTGATCTTCAAAAATTTAAATGCAGTATCATTCGTTATCTACTGTCTTATTATTCTTTTATGTTCTCTCTCCTTAATATTGTTTTTCCCTGACGGCATAAGGGCGTTGACGCCCTACTTGGGGTGAAATGATCAAAAATAGGACGAAATTGCTATTGACCATCTTCTTTTCATCATCCTTTTTACTTTCTTCTTTCTCTTTTAGTTCCTTTTTCACCAGTTCCAACATTCTTCGATTCTTCTCTATTTTCCGTGGTTTTAACGTATTGCCAGCAAGAGGAAATGTTCATACAACAGATAAAATGATCTGACACAAAATAATATTCAAAAATGTTTAGGACGGAAGTAAAAGAGCTCGTTGCTCACCGAAAGGATATATAGCTATATATAGATATTTAGCGTTCTTGAATTGTTGATAGAAAAGTTTTTGAGGGGCCGAGTGCTGGTCAGTGGCCGTTAATATAATTGGTGTGTAATTTAACACTGGAGTGTACTTCGACGCTAGTCGTGAGGAACTGAAACAAAACCTTTCACGTGGCTTCAGACACTCTTCTCTGATTAATTTAATTTTTCTCTTCATTTTATATCAAAAGTCATTTCGCGTAGGCTCGCTACATTCTTTCCTTCTTCTTCTCGGATCACCGGTTAATTCATGTGATGGCAAGGTTTTCATTGGTACAAATATGATTCCACATAGTTTCGCAAATTTCTTTCTTTTTTCTCGGCTCGCCGGTTAATTTTTGTGAAAGAGAAAATCTCACATAGGCTCACGAATTTCTTTCCTTCTTCCTCAGTCCTCCGAATTTGGAGGAAGTGGATGAAGGAAGTTATTATTATTTCTTTTGCACTCACCACGACTACAGTACATCTGTATACTCTGTACAAATGGTTTAAGTGTTTCTGTAACAGTAACAACCTTTCAGGATTCATAAAGTAAACAATGGCGAATATGTTGCTTTTCAAAGTTATAATCGTCCATAAACGACACACTCTCGGATAGGTGAGATGATAAGCGAATTCTAGGCGCAGCTTTGTACCGTTTCAACCATAATTGGTTTACGCATAATTCATAGCACTGAAATAGGTAATTGCTTTCCGAAAATCGTAATATATTGCACTCGTAACAAAAAAATACCTCAATTTTAACTTATTAAGAGATTTTTTTTTTTACATGGGCTTATTTTTTTATTAGCTGCTTTACTCCGCAGACTGCAATATTTGTTATTCCTTGGACAAATAATGAGGGAGAAGGTCTTGGAAAACTCAGCCTTCACAAGGCATATTGAAGGCAAGAGAGATATCAGAAGGCAACGATCTGATGAGATTGTGAATGGATGGCGGTAACAGCAAAGGAGAAAACTACGAAGAATCACACTAGTTATGAAGAGCTATGATTGCCTACGTCCTGAAGGGTCGCGTAACAAAGAAGAAGGAGGGCGAGGAGGAGGGCGAGGAAGAAGAAGAAGAAGAAGAAGAAGAAGAAGAAGAAGAAGAAGAAGAAGAAGAAGAAGAAGAAGAAGGAGGAGGAGGAGGAGAAAAAGATGTTCTTACGTCCAGGCGCTTCTGCCTAGGATCAGTGTTATATATGCTTGCACTGTGGAAATTGTTAGCCATACAGAATAGACAGTGCTGTTAGATAAAAGTGACTCACCTGATTTTTTTTTACTTTAAACTTTTTTCGCCTATTGTTTTTGGGGTCAAACTAATTTTTAATCTTACTAATATAAAGACCCCTTCCCGACCACCTAGTAAAAAAGTTTACTCACCCTAAGGTATTCTATTGATAATTATGATTTTGGATATAAATGAGATTTAGGGAAAAACTCTGTGCAAAAAAGTGACTCGCTTATTTCCTGCATCTAGTATTTCGGATATGAAATTCACAATCAAATCCTCTTTGTTGCTCACCTGCTTTCCCGAGAGCCTGTACTTTATAATGCTCCATAAGTTTTCTATGGGGTTGAGGTCAGAAGATTGGGGCGGCCATGTCATAAGATTCACCTACTTCTCATCAAAGTATTCCTTCATCAATTTTGATTTGTGATAGGGAGCATTATCCTGCATAAAAATTTGCACCCTTTCAGCAGAAGGGAGCAGACAAGACTCTAAAATTCTCTAGTACTCTTCGCTCCTGATGGTCTTTTCAATAGGTTTTAAGAAACCTGTTCCATGAAAAGAAAAGCATCCCGAGAACACTATACGGAACGGATGCTTGACAGTACTTACTGCTAAATTCAAAGAGCTTTCAAAGCTTCTTCTTCGGATTTTAGATCGCTTATCCTTTGAATTTAGCTCAACTTTTGTTTCATCGGAGAAGAGAACATTTAGTAAAAAAAAATCAGGTGAGTCACTTTTATCGAACAGCACTGTATATGCGTTGTAACTGAGTGAACATAATCAACGGTAGATTGCTTTAACAACAAGTTTATTAACTTTTGGTACAAGGAAACATAATGTAGAATAGAAACTAGGGAAGAGAATGACTATCTTCAGAAAAGGCTCCTGCCGCAACTGCGCTTTCTACTCCTCTTGATGTAGGTGTATTTTTATGTCTTTCGTGCAAACTTGTAGGGAAATATTCTCTCTTACAACAATATGCAGACCTTAACTGCCTGTCCTTTTCCACGGTTTAGACAGAGAAAGAAAGGTAAAAGAAGTTGTGAAAAAGGGAAAGTAGAAAGCAAGAGAAAAATGAAACGATAAGCGAGTGAAAGGAAATAGTAAAAGAGAAAGAAGAAAGACATAGAGTGGTTGTCTAGAGTTTTAGAACTCCTTTACCCCTTTGATTTTTAAGGAAGGTGAGGCTTCATTTATTTATTTAGCCTGAAGTACAATTAAAATAGAAAATTAAGAATGAATATATACATTACGGTTAAATACTCACTAAAGGACTCACCCTGCATCAATCATAAAGTATTATGCCTCTTTCTACACGCAAAATACCGTTGAAGTGTCGTTGAATCCCTGTGTATATGTAGGAGTTCTTAAAATTGCATCTATAATGGCAACAGCGTTTGGTTTTTAAACATGGAACACTGACGCTCCTTAGAATCAGATATTTTAAATAGGCTTAAAAATAGAATGAAGACGAACCGACAATAATGTTTTGTTCTGTCGTTTTACAGATTGGTGAATATCTTGTCTGTCGAATTTGTATGCAAGTGTTGTGTGTTTATAAAAGAAAAGGGGCGAAAGAAAGAAAGAAAGAAAGAAAGAAAAGAGAGGAATGAAGGAGAGAGAAAAACGAAGATGAAAGGAGTGGAAAAGAAAGAAAGAAAGAAAGAAAGAAAGAAAAGTGGTACAAAATAAGAAGGTGTAGGGATAGAAAGAAAGACAAAATGGTAAAGAAGTACAAAAAAAAGAAAAGAAAGAAGAAAGAAAGAAACTGAATCATTTTAAATGAATTTTTTCTTAGTCACGTATGTATTTCAGTTGTTACAAAAATATCTTGTGAAACAAGGAACTGATTCGATTGTAAGAAAATAACTTATTTATTTTTGTATGGACTTATTTTCGGTCAGCTGTGATGTCATTCACCGAGAGGGGGCGTCCTTCATAAGTTTAAATTTCTTTTGGAGATTCTGTAGATAAAATCCTCATCATTTTTTTCTTTTCTTTGGTAACATGTAGACACCCAGTAATGTGTTTTCGAATAAATTCCATTGCTATTTGCAAGTAAACAAGAAGAAAACAGAAATTTCTTATTAAACACACTATTTATTTTGGAGAAGTGTGGATTCTTCTGCTCCTAAGTGCCGTGACCTTTCAAGACGAGGTGATCATGCCTCTCCACAATTTCCTAGTGAATTAGTAAACATAAAACAAAATGAAATCTTTTATTTCCATTATTGTTATCCCCTTATTAATATTTTTTTGCTTTTATCATAATTTAATTAAAAATAGAATTCTTCATCTTATATCTGCCATGTCCTTTCAGGATGTGGGGGATCATGTATCTTAATATCCTTTGTAGTTCCTAGTAACCCCCAGTCCTTGTTCTGATATCCTTTTACACAAGTTCCTGGGGTAGATAATTCGCAGCTTCACTCTGTCCCTCTTGCTTTTAATATGTTCTGTAAGTGTCACATTCTCCAAGATCTCTTTTCTCATGATGTGTCCTAGAATGTCGCTGATTCTATGTGTAAGTGTCACTTTTGTTTCCATTTTCCTTAAAACTTCCTAGTTACTCACACGTTCAGTCCATGGTATTCTCTGTATCCTTCTACAGAAAGACATTATCTATATCATAAAACAGAAGCCAAAAAAAAAAAAACTTGCTCAAGTTGTGTTATTGGGCGCTTTGAATCTATTGTAGTTTCCATCAGTATCTGTCTATATTACTGAGATGAGGTATTACATACACTATTTACATTATTCGGATTATTGTCCTCATCTTTGTCGCAATATTTATTACAACGTTTCGGCCGTTGTACATTCCAGCCTTCTTCAGGTGGTTGGAATGTCGAACTAAACATTTTATTTCACTCACTAGGGTAGACTGTTCTAGTTCCACGTGCCGTGTCTAATGGATGTCAGTTATCAGTTATCTCCTGTTAATTCCCGTCTCCAAGTTTTCCACCGCCTTAACCACGTATTGAACACACTCTATGGGTCCTGTCACTGGATCTAACTAACGCCTTTATCCACTGTGCTATGTGTCCTTGACAAAGATGAGGACAATAGTCCGAATAATGTAAATAGTGTATTTTCCATATTCAAATGCAATAAAGCAAGGAAGAAAATATTGAAAAGAGAAAAAAATACGAAATGTATATTGCTCCTCACTTGCTCTAGGAAATTAGTATACTGTGCGCACCGACTAAAATGGGGAAAATGAGGGGAAAAAAATACGCACGTATCAATAATAAACTGACACAAATATATCTATAGACCGATTACGCTAAGTCCTAAAACTCCTTTAGTCTGCATAGGGATGGTTGTCTTGATTTAATATAGCTTGTCTCGAGGACTTTCAAGTGATCGTCGAAATGCGATCTACTCAGAAATGGAGACATAGCCTCGATATTTATCAACACTCCCACATGTGTCGAATGTGGCACAAGGTCGGTTTAATGTGGGCTTACCGAGCCCGTAGGCTCGGGCAAAAATATGCCCATTTAGAACCCGTATAAACGCGTTCAGGGACTGTCAACCTCCCCGGACGAAACTTTGCCCTGCGGCAAAGCCCCGTCCGAGTTCCTCTCCGCTGAGGCGGAGTGTTCGACAGCACGGCTCCCTAGCCGTCTCTTAGCCGGCTCCTCTCTGAAGGATAACGCACATTCTCAATTTTCAAAAGAAGGTTCTGATATTGCAAACCCTTATGTAACAGAACACATATGCAAATTTTCAAGTTTCTAATACAGGCTGGTAAATATTGAGGAATTTTCTTCCCTAAGAATTGAGTGGTCCTAGCTATGTAGGCAGCTTCACACTGAGAAATTGGTAAATTAAAGAACGTGCTTGAAAGGTAGATAGGTCATCTTTAGAAAGTGATTTTAGCATTGGTCGAGAAGAGGAAATTTTACGGACGAGAACCGGTGCTTCAACGTGATTTGTCCGTCAGCCAAAATCTGAAGGAAGAATATGCGATCCGTTTACTATCAGCTAACGAAAGGTCGTAAATGATAAAATATTTTGTTTTGATTCTCGTGGAAGAACAAGAGTCTTAGTATGTTTTAAAAAAAAACAAGGAGGGCGTACCACTAGCACGCAAGGAGTTACAGAGAGTGAAAGTAACAGTAAAGAGGGGGGTGTGAGGAAAGGATAAAGAGAAGGACGAGGATCAAGATCAAGGCATCGGAAGATGTCGATTGACATTACATTTAAATTTTTGAAGATTATAGTTATCAGGGAAACAAGTAAGAGGAAGGGAGTTCCACTGTCGGGAAGTGTGAGAGAAGAAGATATTGCAGTAGAAGAGTCGGTTACATTTAACTGCTTCGACAGTAAAAGGATGGGAAGAGATGCCAACCTAGTAGCACACTTAAATTCACGCAGTTAGGGCAAGAATGAAAACAGCTCGTCAGAGAAGTTGCCATGAAAATATTTGTAGAAAAGACAGAAGGACGCCACATCACGTATGTAAGAAAGTGACTGGAGTCGAGATGCCAGGTCAGGAAATATCACATTGCATATCCGTCTTTGGACTTTGTCGAGAACCTCGAGATGAACAGCGGGAGCACCAGACCATATATGGCAACAGTATTCAATGCAAGGAAGAATGGTAGATTTGTAGATTTGAACGATGGACTCAGACGAGAAAAACCTTCTGGCTCGACAAAGAGAACCGACTTTCCTTGCGTTAGATGTAGCTATTGATTCAATGTAGTTGTTCCACCTCGGGTCAGTGGAAAACGGGAGACCAAGAAGGTGCAGAGAGACGCCCTCATGAAGTTGAGCATCAGACATGCTGAAAGGAGGCAGGGAGTTTTTTCTATGGTGGGTAAATGAGAGCAGTTTCGTTTTGGAGACATTAAAGTTCACAAGCCATTTTCTACCCCAGTCAACCACAGATCACAGGTCCTTTTCGTGACAAACGACCAGGTTAACTTTGTCAGCAATGCCGGGTTTACTATTGAGACAGGTGTAAATGGTAGTGTCGTCTGCGTAGATGCTTACCTGAGAAATGATGACATCAGGAATATTGTTGATGAAGATCAGAAACACTGTTGGATCCAGGATAGAGCCTTGGAGAACACCAGTGTTCGTATGAAAGAAACTGGAGGAGAACCTGTTTAGGACGACCTTCATTTCATGCTTTGACAGGAATAATTGGATTAAATCAAAAAATCGTTCATAAATACCATATTCCTGAAGCTGACGTAGGAGGTCGGCATGCTAATCCTTATCAAACGCCTTAAAGATATCTAGAACAACAGCTCGAGCTTCGCCGTTATTATCAAGAGCTTGGTATACAAATTCAGTTATGGCCGTAAGCACGTCATGAACAAATTTTAGTTAGACATGATTTTTTTTAAAAATATGGTTCTAATCTTAAATTTGGATATAAATTATAAAATGACTCATATCTCTGTATCTGTATTTCATTCCACACATATTGCGCCATTATTTTGTTGTAGGGAAAATAGCTCATATATATATATATATATATATATATATATATATATATATATATATATATATATACGCTGGTATTTTCTCTTGAAGTTTTTGCTCTTCTCGATTTTAACCAAGCTTAATTTAATTGTGTCATTGCCAAGTGATAGGAGGATGGTTGCGTTACGTTAGTTTTCCAAGAGAAAAAAAAACGTATCTACCTAAATAAAAAAGAAAATATTTTTAAAAAACCTAGCGTTTACGTAAACTCGAACACCGACCTCTATTTTTAAGCACGAGGTCAGCCTTAGTTTTTCCCAGTTCTTATTCGGTTGGTAGCATTCTGAAATCGATACACCCGAATATACATGCACTGATTCTATGATAATATCATATTCCTATTTTGCGCAATCTAACGCCTATCAGTAAGAACGTTCAGGAATCTAATACATCCAAAGTTTATCGAATTCATTTTAACCCCTTGCTTGCCACAAACGATTATAATGAATTGCCAATAGCGTTACATCAGCTTGTAAAATATACATTTATTCCAAACAAAATGTTATTTAATTGACAAATATACAGTGCACTACACCTGAACGGTGTAAACTGTAACACCAATAATTAAAATTATTCAGGACCTGGGCGATCATGGCTCTCGGCAATTTCCTATCTTCTGTAGCTCTTAAATAATTTTTTCTTTTTGTTGTCTTGCCTAAACACTATTCTGTCATGCATTTACACAAGGTGGATAGGTAAGTTATGCATTGTTTTCCTCTAATCCTCTTCCAGCTGCCCTTTGTATCTCAAAATTTCCAAGTCCTCTTTCTACATTAAGTGCCCTAAAAATATGATCTGTCTCTTTCTGATGTTAATTATAAGTGACTTTTGCTTCTATTTTCTCTAAAGCTTCGACGTTGCTCAGTTCATGTACATTCTTAGCCTCCTTCTGTAGAAACCATTGCTTCAAGTTTCATCTCCATCTCTGAGAAGATTGACCAACATTAACTGCCATATAGTATGGTATATTGTTTTACAGTAAAATTCACTCCGTACAAGGACCGGGGGCCACTTGTGGTAGAATGTTACGTTAAAAGGCAGTTAATATGGATAGCTGTTAATCCTAGACTTCAACAGGTTAAGATTGTTGTGATCGACAAAGCATCCTCTTGGAAGTCAGTTCCACAAAGCAGCGGTTCATGGGAAGAAGCTGCTGAACTGGAACTTTTATCTTATCAACAGAATACGAAGACAATGTGCGTAGCATGGTGGATCTTAGCCTTGAAGTTTAGAACTGGTGGAACTATGGAATGTATTTCGTCTGAGCAATTTCCATGGAAATAGGTATTGATCACAGTGAGGATTTCGACGTTTCATCTGTGAGATTGTTGTAGGTTGGGAAGGAATTTGCCACCCACAAGGACGCCTTTGACGCTTTTGGACACTATCGTGAAAGTAAAAGTTGAAAGTGAAGAGTGGGAAACTACTGCAACAGTACTCCATTTTTGGGCCTGCCCTGGCTCTTGTAAAAGTAGAAGATAACATGAAGAGTCAGGTACAGAAAACGACCATTTTTGTAGAACTTTTAGCGATGGATCATATATACAACTTCAACTTGAGGTCTGGACTGGCTTTAAGTCCCAATATGCGCTCAAGGCACGGAGTCTCCCTGATAGAACATTCGTTCACCGTGATTGATGATATTTCAGGGCCCGATCGGCGATGATGTAACCTAACGTGTTTGGTTTACGAGACACTGAATGTAACAATCTAGTTTTTCCCCCACTGTGATGTTAGACCTAGGTCAGAGATCAGCAGCCAGTCTTTGGTAGTCTAGAGTTTTAGTGGTGCACCCATATACCGTTATATCATCAGCAGAGATATGCTATTTACATTATTTGGTCTATTGTCTTCATCTTTGTCGCCATATCTATTACAACGTTTCGGCCGTTGTACATTCCAGCCTTTTTCAGGTGGTTGGAATGTCGGACTGAACCCTTTATTTCGCTCACTGGGGTAGACTGTTCTAGTTCCACGTGCCATATTTTTAATGGGTGTCAGTTATCGGTTATCTCCTGTTAATTCCCCTCTCCAAGTTCTCCACTGCCTTAACCAGGTATTGAACTCACACTCTTTGGGTTCTGTCACTGGATCTAACACCTCATCTCAGAAATATAGACAGATACAATCAAATACAGTCATAGATATTCAGAAATGTTCTGAGTATACTCTTAGGCCGAACATTCATGTAAAGTAAAAAGATTATTTGTCCGAGAAGCCTGGGGGACACCTGCTTGATTGCCAGGCCCTTGGAGTACTGGCCTTTACAAACTACCTTCAGTTTAGAAAGGACTTTATAATTAGAGACTCTTCCAATGATTCCATAGGTAGAGATCTTGTGCAGTATTCCTTTATGCCACCCCTTGTCAAAGGCCTTTGAAACATGTAATCACGGTAATGTAATGGATAGCAGCTCGGATTGAAGAATCGGAGCGCCAATTTCGAATTTCAGTCAAATCTATTACATTCACTTACGTGCTAATACCCTTGGGAAAGGTATGAATTCCCTTCTTCTCCCCCCAGCTGTGGGTAAATAGCAAGACAGACTGGGTTCTATAGCCTTGGATGGCAACTGGTCTACCACAGAAAGAAATGCCAACCTACCGCAGGAAAAAAATCTTGTCAGTCATGTATCGAAAGATACATGATCGCCTAAGCGTGTATCACGCCTGGCACATAACTGACTGAATGCGATAGTCTTTTAGATGTATTTGTTTTCTAGTAGCTCACTAATTCTATGAGTAATGACATTTAGGACATCAGTAGTGGATCGGAATGATCGAAATCCCTACAGAATTTCGGTGAAGGGGTTGTTTCTATTTAGGAGATCAACCACGATCTTGTTTATTATAACCTTAAAATGCTTGCTAATGACACTGAAGAGACTGATGGGTCTATACTGAATGCTCACCCGCATTCTTGAAAACCGGGCATACGCTTGACACATTCTACAGACTTGTGAAGAATTTCACCTCCAAGCAGCGGTTAAATAATTTCACACACAATGTGACCGTAGTTTAACCTCTAGAGCACCAAGTATTCATGCAGAGTCTTTTCCACTTATTTCTTTTATGTGTCGTGCCCCATAACAAATAAATAAATAGATAATAATAGTTATACTTGAAGATGATCCGTTTAATTCAAAGTCTAGCGACAAAAAAAAATTATTCGTTTATCCCCTCTGGCACCGAACTATGCCGGTAAGTTCATGTATGTTTTGTTTTTTGAATTCACGCCAAGTAAGGCAATAATGCTACTAGGACGCAGGCAGTTACAAAAAGAGTGAAAGAGAATGAGAAGACTTTTGTGAGGAGAGAGGACAATAAAGGAACAGGATTCGGGAAGAGAGAAGATGGCGATTGACGTTGCATTTCTAATATTAATATTGAAGTATCTTTTTAAATCATTTCACCACAAACAGGACAATAATACCACTAACGCGCAATTGGGAGTGAAAAAGAATCAGAGAATTAGTGGGGAGGAAGGGCAATAAAAGAACAGGTTTCGTGAGGTCAAATCTTGACGATTGGCGTTGCATTTAATTTTTTAAAATGGTAGGTGGCAGGGAAGAAAAAAAAGGAAAGAAGTTCCACAGGCAAGAAGTGTGGGAAAAGAAACTATTAGAACAGACGGTCGCATCTAGTTAGTTCAACAGTAAGCCGGTAAGACCTAATGGCCAATCTAGTAACATGCTTAAATCCATGCAGTCCAGGCACCGAAGAGGAAATTTATGCAGTACAGGTACCAAGAAGGAAATTCATGCAGTCCAGGCACAAAGGAGTAAATTCATGCTGTCCAGGCACCAAGAACGAAATTCATGCAGTCCAAGCACCAAAGAGGAAATTCATGCAGTCCAGGCACCGAAGAAGAAATTCATGCAGTCCGGGCACAAAGAAGGAAATTCATGCAGTCCAAGCACCAAAGTGGAAATGCATGCAGTCCAGGCACAAAGGAGTAAATTTATGCAGTCCAGGTACCAAGGTGGAAATTCATGCAGTCCTGGCACCAAAGAGGTATTTCATGTAGTCCAGGCACCAAGAAGGAAATTCATGCAGTCCAGGCACCAAGAAGGAAATTCATGCAGTCCAGGCTTCAAGAAGGAAATTCATGCTGTCCATGTTTTCCAAGGGGGGAAAGCCTATCTGAGCAATTGCCATAAAAATACTTGATGCGGTAGAAATACTTCCCCAGAAATACTTCCCACATAATGCTAAGACATTAGTGACAATGGTGTCTTCATCTCGTTAATGTTTTACCGCTATGTGAGGGGTATATGCGGCAGTTACTTCTGTCGTAACCTGTATTTGTAGAAAAGACATAGGGTGGCTACTTCACGTCGGTGAGGTGACTGAAGTGGAGATGCTCGGTCAGGATCGATTACATTACACACCTTCTTTGAATTTTGGCAAGAATCTGGAGATATATAGTAGGAGCACC
Organism: Acanthosepion esculentum; assembly: GCA_964036315.1. NCBI lineage: Eukaryota > Metazoa > Mollusca > Cephalopoda > Sepiida > Sepiidae > Acanthosepion > Acanthosepion esculentum. The sequence goes on from OZ038475.1 coordinate 113,948,261, forward strand.
AGACCAGATATGACTGCTACATTTAATGCACAGACGATTAGTAGATTTATAAGTGTGCAAGATGGAATCTGACAACAATAATTGTCTACTACGACACAGTGATCCAACTTTCCTAGCATCAGACCTAGCAATTGATTCAATATAATCACTCCACTTCATGACAGTGGAAAACGCGAGCCTAAGAAGAAAAGCTCTCCTGGAGGTTAGTATCAGCCATGCTGATGTCAGGTAGAAAATGGCCAGAGAATTCAAACAAAATAGAGTAACTACAGCGAGTTTCGAGCAGCTGCAGGATAAATGTTCTCATGAAACTGAACTATTGGCATTATATCCCGACACCGGAGGGCTTCCTATGCTGAAATCGGCAGCAAGACGCAGGGTTCCCCCGATGGAATCAACGCGACCAAGTCGAGCATTGAAGTAGGAGTACATCGGTTGTGATTTACTTGTTCACTTGTCCAAGACACGTTAGTCATGAATAAATATCTCACCAAGATTCAAATCAGATATCGGGATACAACCGAGACATTTGGAGGGAAGTAATCAGGTGTTCTGCTGCGCAACGACCCAGTCACGGGACTGATGATATAAAATAATCATGACTCTTCAGATAGTTGGCGATAATAGCTCTTCACGACTTCCTCTCTTTTGTTGCTCTAAATAACTTTTGACTCAATACCTACTCTCGTTTTCCTTGTTCTCTCAATCTCGTTAATTAGTTTACTCCCTACTCTCGCCTGTTTTCTTGTTCCTTTATTATGCCCTCTAAGTGTTAGATTCTCTGGACCCTCTTTCCTCAATATGCATCCCAGAAAATTCAATTTTTTCTGATTTTAAGCATAAGTATCTTTTTTATTTTTATTTTCCTTAAGACTTCCTCATTGCTCACATGTATAGTCCATTGTATTCGGAACATCGTCAGTAGAACCACATCTCGCTTGAGGTCTCTTCATCTGTAAAGAGATTGTCTGATATTTGCTGGCATATAAGAGATTACATATTACACAGCAGTTCAACATTCTCTTCCTTTTTTGTTTCTAGTTGCATTAACATAATGATTCTCAAACGGATGATACTTGGTTCCCAAGGGAAGAATTTCAACTCTAACGGAGGAATTTTTTGTTCGAGTGTGGAATTGGTGGGGCATTTCGGTCAGGAAAGAAACTCAGAAACTCTAACCTAAAAAGAATGTACACTGTACAGAGTATGTATATATATATATATATATATATATATATATATATTAGTAGCAAGAATACGCTTACACAAGTTTTAACAAATTCAGTCAACAAAGTATGCTTGCTTAATTGCTATTGCGTTGTATTTCCCGAATTTACGAATATGTCGTACACCCGAATCAATATTGTGGAGAAAATGCCCAAAATTTGTATTTTGTTCTGTTATTGTTCAAAAACTTTCAACTGTCTCGTTATAATTAAGAACTTTCCACAGCGGTCATTACTTATCTTTTCGAACAAACTTAAACTATTCTCCTTATCCTCATAGTCTTCACTTCTTACCATCTCTACATATGTCATACTTCTGCCATCACAACTTTTTAGCAGTAACCCCCCTACCTTGAGAGCCACTAGTGCCTTGAAGTAAATAGAAACTATTAGGGCACCACCGAAGCGGTGTAATGGTTAGCAAGCTTGTCTCGCTAGAATAATTATAATTGATTAGTGAGTTCGATCCTCACTGGTTGCCTATTACTTTCGGCCTTGTGCCACATCTAAGCTACGCTTGGAAAATCACTAAATAGAAACTATTAATAAAATAAATAGAAACTATTTATTGTGAGGGAGGAAGAGCTGGGTTTATGCCTTTCTCAATGAAAGTGAACGCAGCAAACTAACACTGAATTTGAACTCGGCTCAGCGATTCCACTTTTCTCGCCGATCTATGTTACGCTGACTATACACTCGAAAAATCAATAAAAAATGTTTTAATGTACATTGCATGTTGTTGTGTGTGTGTGTGTGTGTGTTTGTATATGTGTGTATGTGCGTGTGTGTTTATTTCTTAACTGTTAACTATGCAAAAAACCAAATTAGGTAACAAAAAATTAAATAGAAAATCTTAATGTCTAGGTATTATAAACAAGGCCATGTAGAAACATAAAACTACGAGTATAAATTAAAATTGCACTTGTTTTGTAAGTTAGCTGGTGTAAAATGGATTAAAATCTCTACAGAATGAGTCATATTTTCTAATTCTGAAAGTTTTGCTGCGCACAAAACAGATGTGCCAAAGAAGATCGAGATCCCATATGAGCAAAGTACGCATTCTCCGATTAAAAAAAAAAAAGGTGTCGGGAGGGGAGATTTATTACCAGCTAACAGTCGAGACCTTAGAATACCAAAGATTTTAATATCAGTAATTCGAGCACCAAATTTGCAGTCACATAGTCTAACTTTCCCATCAATATGCCTTACTGTTTTCATTTAATTGACGCGAGTTCATGTAGTTTCCGCTTCTTATTTTCGGATGAGAGTTGCAAAGTCGCTAGGGCACCCTACTCTAAGACTGCATTTTCTTACGTTCCTAGTTAATACGGTTTTGTTATAGGAGCTAAGATGTGTCCTACCAACAAAGAGGTTAATGAGTGTTAGAGAATGCACTAAAAAAAATATACTATTAAGGAGAGAAGACAATAAAAGAAAAACTATTAAGAAGACAGACAACGATTGACATTTCATTTAAATTTTTGAAAATCAACACTTCAGTGAAATACATTGATTTTTTTAATCATTTCAACCCAACCAAGACTATAAAGCCATTAAGTCATAAGGGTGTTAGAAAATATGAGTAAAACTACTATTAAAGAGAGAGGACAATAAAAGAACGCAGTTAAAAAGACGGAAGATAATGATTGACATTGCATTTACATTTTTGAAGATCAAAATTGACTGGGAAACGCCAGAAGCAAGTTCCACAAGAGATAAGTACATGAGAAGAAACTTACAGTTACCTCCAACCATTTCAACTGTAAAATCACGAGACCTTGCCGCCAATCTAGTAATGCGCTTAAATTCATGAAGTCTAGGTACCATAAAGGAAAGTTCACCACAACAATTACCCTGTAAGTATTTATAGAAAAGGCAATGGGAAGCTACATTACGGTGGTGGGAAAGTGACTGAAGTCGATATGCCAGGTCCGGACCAATAACATTTCAGATTCTTTAGATTTTATCAAGAATCTTTAAATATATAGCAGGACCACAAGACCAGATATGGCAACAATACTGAATGCAAGAACGAATGGTAGTCTTATAAATATGTCAGATAGATTCTGGTGAGAAAAATTATCTAGCTCGACACAGTGAACCAACTTTTCTAACTGCAGACTTGCCAAATAAAGTTAGAGAGCCCGCCTGCACTGCTAGTAATCATTAACTGGAGGAAGAAGTGACAAATTCATGATTTACAAGGGCATTTGTGCGAAAGCGAACACATCGGCTGGAATTTTAATTCTTTGAATTTGAATTTCGAAAGGACTGTATATAGAGACTGACAGGAATAATAAGATTCCCTCTGCCTTTTCTGTAAATATTTTCAATGGTAATTTTTCTCGTGAGTTTTCCTCTTTTGTACCTCGACTTTACAAATTTAAGCGCAGTACTAGATTGGCAGCTAGGTCTCATTTTATAGTTAAAATGCAATTATATGTTTTGATACTCACAGGACAGATTGAAGTCAGGAGAGAAAGAGGAAAACAACGCATAACCTACCAAGACATTTTTTAAGAGTTACAAACTACAGGAAGTTGCGGAGAACCATTATCGCCAACGTCCTAAAATGACACGACAGATAGAAGACCCATAATTTCTATACTAACGGTTTCTTCTCTCTCCCTTCTCGCCTATGGAACTCTCTTCTGGCTTCCTACTTTCCAAGCAAATTAAATGCAACGCCACTCGTTATCTTAATACGTCCTTCCTGTTCCTATTCTTTTATTGTCCTTTCTCTCTATTTAATTTTTTCTCAGATTATTTTACACTCAGTAACCCCTTTCGTCTTATTGACTTTATTACTTTGCTTCGGGGTTAAAGGATTAAAATAATATATAAAATACTCGAAACGCCTATATTTTTCCGCTTCGGTAACCACCAAGTAACCTGCCCATCCGTTCAAAAGAAGCAATAAGTTAAACTAATTAGAGAGAACCAGCAAAGTTTGTTTTAATAAAAAGAGGATTATTTCTAGATGATATTTACTAAGCTTTCTAAATATATACGGGAAAGTTATGTTCCACCATTCATCTAAGTTGGATGTTAGACTCACAGATGAAGAGAAACTTGGGGCAACAGGGATGTGTTTCTACAGAATTTTGTTGAGAATAAAACTAGCGGATCATGTGAGCAACCAGGAAACTTAAAAGAAAAAGGAAACAAAAAGGAGACTTGTACTTTGAATCAGAGAAACAGGTAAAATTTGAAGGACAAAATCAAGAAAGTGGGTTTGGGCATTTTGAAGGCAAGGGGTCTGAGGATAAGTTCGAGAAGACAACCTAATGCGCTTTGTGCAAAAGGGTTGGACTAGGAGGAACTGTAAGGAGATAAACATTGCTTAGAAGGGTATGAAGTTGTGGAGAGTCACTATTGCCTATGTATCAGAAAGGGATGCGGTGCATAAAAAAGAAGATTTACTATATTAACTGTGACTATGACAAATTACTAACGGTGATATAATATAAAAATAATGTTAGATTAGTATGACCCAGGAATTATCTCAAAAATGACCTACAATCATCTTGTTAAATGGGGCAAGGAGTGGCTTTTTAATTTTACCGCCTAAAAAGGAAACTTCTCTTATTTAATCATCTTTTTTCCTTCTATCATTATGGCTGATGATAACCACCAGGAAAGTAACACATTGTACCCCCTCGGGCTAACGTTTTCAGCTAACATGAAGTGGAAAGAGTATGCTGAATCAATTGTAAACCTGCAGCTAAGATGGTTCGTTCGCTACGTCGTGCTAGACAATTTTTTTTCTCACCAGAATCTATCTTACGCATTTATAAGACTACCTTTCGTCCTTGCATTGAATATTTCTGCCACATTTGGCCTGGTGCTTCTGCAATAGATTTAGAGATTCTTGATAAAATCCAAAAAAGAATCTGCAATGTTATTAGTCCTAACCTGCCATCTCGGCTTCAGTCACTTTCCCACAGCTGTTACGTAGCTTTCCTCTGCCGTTTCGATAAATGTTTTTATAGTAATTGTTGGGATGAACTTTCTGCAATGTACCTAATCTTTATGAATTTAAGCACAGTGCTAGATTGGCGACAAGGTCTCATTATTTTACAATTGAAGAGATGAAGAAGAGACTTGAAGCAACAGAAATGTGGTTCTACAGGATGATGCTGTGAATGTCATGAACTGAACATGTGAGCAACGACGAATTTTTATAGAAACCAAAAGGGCACGTATACTTAATAACAGAAAAACTCAATTGAAATTTGTATGGCACATAGGAAAGAGGGTTTAGAAAATTTGGCACTCACAAGGTAGATTGAAGACAAGAGGGGCAGAGGAAAATATCCAGCTCGTATAAACGGTTGGCAAAACAGTGTTCAGGAGAGAGACCAAAAAGATAAAATTTACTAAGAGCTACAAAAGTCCGGAAATTGTGGAAAACCATGATCAAAGTCCTGTAGGGACATGGCAGATAGAAGAAGTACAAGAGTGCTCACCGTTGCTATACATGTTAATGCCCTTTTGGTTGTGTTGTTTTTACAACGCGCACAGATGAAAAGCAAATGGAAACCTGCTCATGAGCAATAGTTACGCTGCGTGAAGATAATTAGAATTAGCTGGTGACAGAAACTGATTTGTTCTCTAAAGAAGTAACACAATATTATTAACGAACTTAAAATAACTATCAACATTGAATCATCACATTTAAAGTGGATGATACATGAGAAAAATGTCTTCTTTTAAAATCCTTTTTAATGTGCTTGGTTTTCCTTAAATTTTCTTCGTTTTTCTCTTTTTATTTTATTTCAGCACTGGCGTCAGGACATTTCGTTTGGGGTGCAAACCAACCTTTAAACTTAAACCAAAACCTTTTTTTATTCACCCCCCCCCCTTTTACCGCCGTAGACCGAATTAGCCTTTTTTTTTTTTTGCGTCTAGGAATGATGTCAGCGTTTCTGTTTACATTTGCGGTTGGTGTTGTTTATGTTGTTGACTAACTTTAGTGTGACTAACATGTAAATGGTGCTCAAGGGACATTTCTCTTACCCGTCGCCCTCTGATGGTGGCCCGATTTCTTTGAAATTGGGATGGAATTCATATTCTCCGCCAGGAAAATATAACATCAGTACATATGCGGCCAGTTGATAAGAAGGGGACTGCATGATACAAGTGTGTACCATCAGGGATAAGGCTGAAAGAAATGGTAATGGTTGAGTAATAGTAGCAGCAGCAGCAGCAGCAGTAGTAGTAGTAGTAGTCGTAGTCGTAGTAGTAGTAAAGAAAATATAATTACATGCCAAACCCAACATAGGCATAAAATTGAAACAAGAAAAAGACTGGAAAAAAATGGAGAAACAGAATGAGAAATAACTAAATAAGAACAAACTATTGTTACTGTAGTGACTTCGATCCTCATTAGGCGCCGCCTTACTTTTTAAAAAAACGGGCTTCTGATCAAGTTACGGTGTAAATACGTTTTATCTTCAGATCATCTATGTTAAGCAACATCGAATCTGAGCAATCCTTAAATAGGTGACTACTTAGGAAAACCAGATATTGTGAAGAGCCTAACGTACTGTACCACAGCTACCATGACTTAGACAAATTCCAAAAGCAAGAGATTTACTTGTGGGAGATAAATATTATCCAGATAGATAAATTGAGAACACTGGAATCAATACTGCATATTGACTGTAGATTCACAACTCAGTAGTGCGACTTTAAGAACAGGAGTAGTGGTACTTGGTTTGAAGCTGGCATTGGTATAAGTAACTGACAAGCACCATAAAGTGCTGATTCCTGTGGCCACATTGAGACTATATCTATAAACTCACTATCCGAAAAATTTTATTTACAATTCGTATACGAATCTAAGCAGATATAGGCTTTCGAGAAAAATAATCTGAAGGAGGAAATGTACTTTCCTTAAAATGGAAAATAGAACGTTGCTGGGTTGTTTATTCTCTGTGGCCGAGCGGTTTAAGGTACACTGAATGAAACAGTGATTTCTCCTACAACAGGGGATGCAGATTGGAACCCAGCTGGAGAGCACATTTTTAATAAAGATTGCTCGAGTAGGCAGACTCGTACATGTAATACACACTGTCTAAAATTTTTAAAAAATGAGGCGTTTATTTCGAATGCTGATATCCATTAATAATAACTGTTTAAGTTATAAAAATGTCGACTAAGAAATAAACCCACTAATTCACACACACACACACACATATATATATATATATATGGACTCTCCCATCGGTTTCGAAGTATGAGGATCTGACAGCTTAGTTGATTCAATAATGAAATTTTGTGCGATAATCTTAAGTGGCATTTAAGACCCGTTAGGGATTTACAAAGGAGGCGACATATGAAGCAAGAGTGAGAGTAATATCCGTTACCTGACCCCGTTGCCTTGACTCTCTCGCCAGCGGACCTTGCAAGAGGATAAGAACGAATCAAGTGATTTGATTAAAGTCGTGAAGGCTTGTGCAGAACCATCCACATTTTTCGGAAGTATTGATACACGCACTCGGTGCAAATAAATGCCACAGACAAAATACCTATATATATATATATATATATATATATATATATATATATATATATATATATATATATATATATATATATATATATTGTCATCCACAGACAGACTGTTTCGCAGCTCATCAGTGTGGCTAAACGTCCGGTTGCCTCTAGCTAGGATCAAAACCCGACTGAATGTGCATCAGTCGGAAGTTCTCCCACTAAGCCGTCGACGCACGATGAGGTTGAATTTTTGCGTGTTTATTTTTACATTTTGATAAACACACAGTGACTGACAGTGACTCGATTCTGCCGAAGAGTCGTGCAATATTAGCTTAAATAGTCACTGTTTACAAATTCACACCCAGAGGTATATATATATATATATATATATATATATATATATATATATATATATATATATATATATATATATATATATATATACTAGCTTAAAAGCCGCCCTATCGAACAGTATTTAAGCTCGCTCCCGGAGAAGGCCCTTTGAACTTAATAACTCAAAATCGATGGGTTTGCGGACATATGTTTATATGGTCGAGAAATTTAAACATTTAATTGCTTATATTCCCTGACAAGTGGACGGGTTGATTGCTGGATGGCCCGTCTACGAAAATATGGATACGGGATGCTGATGGTAAAATTTGTATTTATTCTCTCTCTCTCTCTCTCTCTCTCTCTCTCTCTCTCTCTATATATATATATATATATATATATATATATATATATATATATATATATATATATATGGTTGTAACTGTATTTTAATATCTCACAACAGCTATGCATGTCAGGCTGTCTTTAGTACTTTAGGGATATTCTGTTTGAGGTACTTCGAGAGTACATGGTGGATCTAGTCCTGATCAAGTTTGGTTTCTCAGTGTTATAAGCTTATATTTACCCACTATTATTTTAGATTAAGTAAAGGAAGTCACCTGGTGATATTAATTCGTGAATCAGCGAAATCTTAATAACACGGCTGGGGGTTTCACCTACATAAGAGGGACGTAAGTCCGAACCCTACTGAAAGGTACATTCTGTTTATTAAAAAGACTCGAAAACCCAAGCCGATAAACATCGATTCCACACTTTGAAAATCAGTAATGTTTACTCAAATACGTGTGTCAATCATATATATATATGTGTGTGTGTGTGTGCGTATGTGCGTGTGTGTGTGTTGCGAACACATGTAGAATTTTTTAAATAGCAACGTCATAGCCGGAATTCTATTCAAGGTAAAAAAGACTCTCCCTTTATTTCCACGGAGTCGAATTATCATTCGTGTTGCAAATTTAAACAGTAATTTCAACTCAGTTTTATCCCTAGAAGTGCTACTCCCACATAAATGCATTCCTTGAACACAACAATATTAAACACTTTAGCTTAAAGGTTAAATCATTATCTGTCGTCTTTATTCTTTCACTCCCTATCACGTACTCGCATATTAATATCACACATCTTATTTAACAACTCTCTACCTTAGTATCGCTCGAGCCTTGTATTTAGGTTAACTTTAGTATTAAAAAATAGCAATTAGGAGCTTATATGAAAGCTTGGACCTGTCAAGATCTCAAATTGGCGCACAATAAGAAAATCACTAACAACATCGTTATTCCGACGAAAGAAAGACAATAAAAAAGAAATGAAAGACAGGTTAAATTCTTGACTAAAAGATAAGCCGATTGAACTTTTAATAATTTATTGACTAAATTACTTGTGATATTTGTAATAAGTATTCCGATTATCAATAGGATTTTGGTAATTTCTTCGAATTTCTAGAAACTAGTTCTTTCCGAATTATTTCACCTAAATGACATATTTCCGATATATCGATGATGGCTTATCAATATAAACCTGTAAAAGAATATTACCCATAGAAAATGTATGAAAAGACACATAACCAACTATATAACTCAGAAATGACCTGGTAAGAAATGACCTTACACGAATATATATTAGGCTCGAAATAGCCTCGCGAGATAAGAAAACAGCCTTGATTACTCAAAAAGCTCTTTTATTTCCTTGAGATCAGAACACAGTCTTCTTTCATTAACTCAGTCTTGCTCTCATTGTCGGCTTTTTTCTCCACAAAAGCAGTGGTCACTTTTAATAAATAAAATATATACATATACACATATAAATAAAATATATGCATACAATAAGAGGGCTATAATTTTGGCTCGGTTTTCTCCACGTTAAATTTGGCCTTGTGCCACATCCTACCTCGTGAGGAGGCAGGTAAATATCGTAATATGCTGTCTAAGCTGGCAGCGTGGGAAGCTCTTGCCGTGTCTAACTCTCAGCCTTCAGGTAGAGAGGAACCCGGACGAGGCTATGCCGAAGGTCAGAGTCTCGCCCGGGGAGGTAGACAGATACCCGATCCCGCGTATGCGGGGTCTACGGGAAATTTCTGCCCGAGTCCACAGACTCGGATTTCCCCACATTAAATTTGACCCTGTGCCATATCCTACCTCGTGGGGAGGCAGGTAAACATCCTAATATGCTGTCTAAGTAGTCCACTACTAGCAGTGGTTTACCTACTCCACGCTGCTGGCGAGTATTGTATTTTGTTGATGTTATAAAGATTACCATTTCATTTTGGTTATTCCTCATTCAGTAACCCTTTCTAGGTTACAACAAATTCATTATTCATCGAAAAAAAATTTCTTAAGGCATTAGTGTCGTTAATATATTTTATTCATAAAGCAATTACGAGCTTTTCTAATTAAATGACGTCTTAGTTTTGCTATTTTTACCATTCAGAGTAGATTTTCTGTAAGACGGGGTCCTGTTTAACAAAAAAAAAAAAATAATAATTGATTATTTAAATTTTCCAAGGAGTGCTACTTTTAAGTTTGGGGCTTTTTTTTCATTATAGTATGCTCTTTTTTCGGCGAATTAGTGGAAGTGCCTAGAGATTTTAAACCTTGTATTTTTATTACCCGGATTCGAATAAGTCTTCAATATATTGTTTGCGATAGAAATAAGACCAGGGGTTGTAAAAACGACATTTCTTTCCGTTCTGCAACGAATGACAAAATCTCTAATCCTGTTACTCTATCTATTCTAAACCGATACTGTCAAACGCTGAATAAACGATCATCTTAAATAACTCGACGAAAGTAAATTACAAATCTTTTTTTTTTCTCCCTGTCTACCTTCAAGCGAACAGAGTATGAAACATTTGTTTGTAAACATTGCCGTGGATAAATAGTTTTTACGTAGATAGGCTGAAATGTCTGGAATATCACCACTGATCATTCCCTATGTTTAGAGCTTTTAGACTAAATCATAAGATTAGTCATATTTGTTTAAATAGTATTTCGTATTTGTTTGTGAATATGCGTGTGCATTAAATGCTTTAAAGTCAAGAAATTATCTATTTTCTTAACATTTTTTCTTGTGTAGACCTGAAATAAAAGTAGGTATATATAAAAGCCCTTTTTCTGTCAGTAATTTTTTTCTTAATTCTTGCCCACTGACTATCGTTTTTTTTGTGATTTTCAATGTATTATATACACCGTTTTCTTTTTGATGCTAAGTTTTTGTTTATTACGACAATATCCCGTTGAAACACCAAATCACCAACCACCGAAGTTAAACTATAACGAGCCGGGTTAGTACTAAAATGTGTAACTGTAGCTTGGATTTGTTTGCAGAAGGAGTAATAGATAATGGTTTGAAATGAGAAATCGGAGAACCGAGTTCGAATTTCAGTCGAGCTGGTTAGATTCACTTATGCACAAATACACTGGGGAAAGGCATGAATCCATCTCTCCTCCTCCCAGCTATAGGTTAAATATCAAGTCAGACTGGGTGCTATAGCCTTGGTTGTCAGCCACTCTACCGCAGAAAGTAGCGGCCGCCTACTGAGGGAATTATTTTGCCAACTGTATTCATGAATAAAAAACAGAAACCTGATCGCCCAAGTGTTTATCTCGCATGACACCTAAACAAAGAATAAAGTTTCTGTTTATATTCTCAGATCGCCTGGTCACTACCTAGATGGATGACTGCTTTCGAATACTAGGTGCTATAAGTTTTGATGTGCGCGTGGTGTAATGGATTGAAATTGTTAATCGGAGAGCAGAGTTCCAATTTCATTTGGGTTCGTTATATTCACTTAACGCGCAAAAGCCCATGGGAAAGGTATGAATCCACCTTTTCATCCCCAGCTATGTGTGAAATAATAAGATTTGTATCATTAAACCATTATTTTCTCCACAAAAGCAGTGGTTACTTTTAATAAATAAAATATATACATAAAATAAGAGGGCTACACTTTTGGCACAAGTCTACGAGAGTAGCAAACGAAAGTCAGATTAAAAAGAATAGCCAAATAGACAGAGATTAATATATTGAGAAAATGTATATATATATATATATGTGTGTGTGTGTGTGTGTGTGTGTGTGTGTGTGTGTGTGTATTTAAAAAGAATAGCCAAATAGACAGAGATTAATATATTGAGAAAATGTTCTTTTTAATATTTGAGAAAATGTCTATATATATATATATATATATATATATATATTTATTTATTATAATTTTATCATATAGACAAAACCATTTTACTCACAACAAAGATGCAACTTGGTTTCAGTGCATTTTAACTGCACATCTACGGGTGAGGGTCGGAAATGGTTATGAACGATCCTCCTTTTGAATGAATGCTGCGAACGTTAGAATTTATATATTTTATATATTACTTTCGTTCTCATCGCATCGGATATATATATATATATATATTTATATATATATATATATATAGAGAGAGAGAGAGAGACAGACAGACAGACAGACAGACAGACAGACAGACATTTTCTCAATATATTAATCTATATTAATAAATTTCCTGAAAAGAAATGCTACTTCCAAAAACGCCTGGATAAAATAGTAAAAGATATTAACACAACAAAATTTTAGTGAAATCCGACAAAACAGGAAACTTCTATAAAATAACGACAAGGGACTAAACGACTTAATAAATAAGGATTTACATAAGAACCATAAAAAGGCAAATAATAATGACCTCAACATAGTGGAGAATATTAATACGAGCAGTAAAATAATCACAGACAAACTGAAGATTAGTGATAGACTAGGTCAACTAAATTAAAGAGAGTGCTATATAACCTTAAAGGACCACAAACCAGATTTCGAGGCTAATCTGACTACAAGGATAATAACCCCAACAAGACCTGATATCGGAAAAATTAGTAAAATGATCCTTGAAAAGATAAATCAACAAATTAAAGAAAAATAGACCTGAAACTTTAGATTCAGAAATTCTTACAAACTAAAAAGATTGTCTGGATTTAAATAAAGGGTTGATAAGCCGTAAAAATGAATCAATCAATCAATTCGGTGATCTTAGGGAAAATAGATCAGGTAAAACTCAAAGCCTGGAAATGTTCAGCTTCAAACTGACGAGATTCATAAATCCTTTCTTTTTAAAATTAGTGCTTTCATCTTGGGCTGTTCTTTATAATATCTATATTTAATATCCATATAGCTATGTATGGTGTATGTCTAACTTGGTATCCACAGATACTGAGAAGTAAACAGAGAGAGAAAGTGGGACGTAGAGAGAAAAAAGG
>OZ038475.1:113961800-114026800 GCA_964036315.1 Acanthosepion esculentum
GTTTTTAAGAGAGACGATGTCATGAAAACTATCTGGAAATAGATATGCGTTGTAAAGTAGATACTGTAGCTTAAAAAATATTATCAAATCCATGTAATTTTGCTTTGTCGAAGTTGTAAATTTCTATGAATGGATCCTTTTTATGCACTACTTGTAAAATCTCATATTGAATTCGATATTTACTTTAATCTGTTTTGTGACTCAAATGAACACTGGATTAGCACTTTTGCGATGCCAACGAATAGTCGTTGTCACTTTGATAATGTTAGTTGTAATAGAGACATTGTAATCGCAGATACAACTATAGTAACGCCGTTGAACAATGCTGGCGTCAAACGCCTTCGAATATAACTCGCACTAATAGTACTTGCTCGGTAATACTCGAAGAGTAATCCGTATAGTCATCCGAATAGTGAGATAGTATAATGAATAGAGTAGAGAATAGGAGTCCGTATAGTAATAGAGGATAGACTAGAAGTGCAGATCCGAATAGTAATATAGGATAATATAGAAATGCGATCATTCAGATGTCACGCGACTTCCTATATATGCGTTTCCTCTATGGTCACGTGAGCCACTTACTTCAATAATGGGAACGCCCGTATTCACTCTCTGACGATCTAAGTCCAAACTCAAGTTTTGGCAGCGCCACTTTATTCCTATATAACAATCAGTAATTTTAATCAAGTGTTCTTTTAAGGTCTTTCACGGTTATTTAAATCTTCAGTCTGCAACTATCTACCTGTCCGCCCCCTGCCAGTGCATGGAAAGGGCGGGAAGTATAAGAAACCAAAACGGATGCTGCGCTTGAAACATCGTTCACTATAGTATCCCGAGACTCACGGATACCGGGGTGAATTTTAAAAGGTACGATAAAATAAAAAAGAAAATAGATTTCAAATTCTGACTGGAGCTACCTACTTTCACTTATTGCATTTTTATTATTGGCCTTTTCTCGTGCAGGCGCTTTACTGGTTGATGAGGTCAATATGGGACAGGCATGTCCTGTCAGAATCGTTTCAAAATAAAGTTTCACAAGTATGAAGCGGACTTTCTGGGGGTTTTTTTTTTACTTGATTTGTACGGCTCTATCCCAACTAGTCAACTCTAATTCTTCGGTTTCTCTCAGGGAGGGTGGAAAACTACCATTAGGTTTTTCTTTAACTAGCTTGTGTTAACCATTAACATACTGGGCGTGATTTTGTTTTCAAAGCAAAAGTTTTATCCTGCTACTGCAGGTGACTCAGAGTAATGAATAACAACGTGTTTGAATTTTACAGTTGTGTTGTCATATCCTGCTATGGCAACAGAAAATGGCCATGACTGAAATTAAGTAATGTAATAACGGAGCCCTGAAAAACAATGCAGTGGAAAGGAAAGTATTGAATAATGCAGTGTTAACTACCAAAGGTTGTAAACGACACATGTACGTTTTGTGTGACGCTTCTCTGTCTAGCATAGGGGTCTTTTTTATTACAATAAGTTTCACTCTGTACAAAGTGTGGGGCCACTCGATGTAGAAGGTTACGTTAAAAGGTAGTTTATATAGATAGGAGAGGAAGATAACGGTTAACTCTAGACTTGAATATGTTAAGATAGTAGTGATCTGGGAAGCATCGTCCTTGGAGTCTGTTCCACAGAGCAGTGGTTCTTGGGGAGAAGCTGTTCGAGTGGAACTTACTTCTCACCGATGAAATACGGTAGTGGCATGGTGAATCCTAGTTGTGAAGGTTAGAACTGGTGGAACCAAGTAATGTAGTTCGTCCGAGCACTTTCCATGGAAGTAGCAACAGAGCAATGGGAGTCTCGCCATATCCCGTCTATGAGAAAGAGGTTGGCGGAAACGCTATTGAATTCTATCAAGA
Organism: Acanthosepion esculentum; assembly: GCA_964036315.1. Lineage (NCBI taxonomy): Eukaryota > Metazoa > Mollusca > Cephalopoda > Sepiida > Sepiidae > Acanthosepion > Acanthosepion esculentum. Next base: position 113,963,666 of record OZ038475.1, read on the forward strand.
CTAGAAAGTGAGAACTGAGCAGCTCTTGTCTAAATATGACAGCAGTTCTCCATTTCCGATCAGATCTAGCTGCTGTAAAAGTAGAAGATGGCATATGGAGACAGGTACTTATTTGAGAAGTACAGGGAGCTGACCATTTTACCTGCATCTTTAGCTAGCGATAGATCGTATGTACGAGTTCCACTTGAGGTCGGGTGTGAGTTTGAGGCCCAATATTTTCTAAAGGCATGGTGCCTCCTCGAGGGGACATCCGTTCATCGTGACTGGAGGTAGCTCAAGCCTCAAACTCACTCAAATACCTACTATGTGCTGTGGGAGAAGTGCAGAGCAGCAGAAGCAGACCACCCTACACGCCAGGGTATTATAAATGAGAGGGCATCATTTTCAGGTGAGTATCTTCTCCAGAGGGAACCCACTGGTAGAAGCTCATTTTCAAAATTAGTTCGTTTCACATTTAGATATCGGGCCGTCTAAAGATTTTCAGTAGAGGATTCTTCTTCATCTATGTGCCGTGTCCTTTTTAGACATAGACAATCACGACTCTCCATAACTTCCTATCTGATGTGGCTTTAGCCATCTATTCACACAAGCTCATCAGGTAAATGGATCGCTGCCTTCTCCTTACTCTCTAGCCTTCAATATGCTTTTTGAGGATTAAGTTCTCGTCGCCGTCCTTTCTCATTATGTGTCCAAGTTATTTCAGCTGTCTTTTTCTTGATGTGTATGTGTTCTTTCTGTTACCATTTCTCTTAAGACTTTCTTATTGCATACTTGAACCATCCATGGAAATCATCACTAAATACATTTACACCCTCTCGTTAGGTAACTGGTGAAGAATACCTGGTGATGGGGGGGGGTCTTTTTTCATGGATAGGAACAAGAACAGTCCATGTTGACCTTGAAATTGATTGAGTTTGTTGATAATTGCTGAGTACGTCAAGCTCAATACTGCTGCAGCAAATGTATAGAAGAGATGAGAGACAAATTTATTAAACTTTGATAAAAATATTGATCACGAAAATGATCTCTGCAGGCCGTCTGTTCGAGGCGTCTGGTCTAGCAAACAATTCAACCTACATTCAGTATACAATCTTCCTTCTATAATTACCTGGGAAAAGTCATGAATTGCTGAAAATCCTGACACGTCTTTTTTCTCGTTAGTGGCATACTTCAGTGGTTGAAAGAGAAGGAAATCGTACGACAAGCAAATTGGAACGAAGAAACGTTGATTAACAGTTGGATGTATATAATATCAATGTCACTGCTGCTATGATTATGGCATTAAAGATAGAAGGGTCACTGAAATTAGCTTTTAAGATTTTGAAAATAAAAATGTTCATACTAATGTTTACCACCTGTACAGGTGGTATCATAAGAAATATATTATGATGACTAATAAAAAAAAGTCACTAAGCGGATCGAGGAAAACTCGTGAGAACGAAAAATCGTTCTACGCGAGATATTAAACATAAAAGTGAGCCACGGAGAAAGGAAAGAGCACAGAAATTAAAGCCTTGAATAACTAGAGCTGAGATGCAAATAGTCGGCTCGGACATTATACAGAGCACATTTAAGATAAACCGTGTCAGAGTTTGGATTTATTGTTCTACTTTTGTACACAGGAAAATTATGAAAAGGAGAAACTACGACATTTGACACATACGCATATACATATACACAGACACTTGCACGCACACAGACACACGCACGCACACATACAAACACACAAAAGAGGAAAAACCTAATAGCAATAATAAGAGCATTTGAACTAGCGCATAAATTAATTATCTCGAATTTAGTATAAACATAAAGAACACGCGAAAAATGACAGTCAATTGCTGAAACCTCCTGACGATGCACTGAACAAAGTTCGCCTACGAAATTCTGAAGTCAAGATGCTGAATATAACATCAATCAGATAAGTGACAAATTTTATTTGTATTAATCATATATATATATATATATATATATATATATATATATAGCGAGAGAGAGAGGGACAGAGAGAGATTCTCCGTTCCTCCTGCTATATATTTAGAAATTCTTGAGAAAATCAAAAGACGAATCAGTGATATTATTGGTATCTTGGCTTCGGTTACTTTCCCGCCGCTGTAATGTAGCTTTCCCGTACATTTTCTATACATACCTTCATGGAAATTGCTGGGATGAACTCTCTGCTATAGTACATAGACTTTATGAATTTAACCACTGTACTAGATTGGTAACAAGGTTTCATCAATTTACTATTGAATTGGCTAGATGTAACAGTTAGTTCTATGCTAACAGTTTCTTTTCTCGCACTTCTCGCTTGTGGAACTCTCTTTCGGTTCCATGCTTTCAAGCCAACTTTGATCTTCAAAAACTTAAATGCAATGTCAGCCGTTATTCTTGATTACTCTTCTATTGTTCTTAATAATATTTCTCTTTTTCCTTATTCTTTCACATTCAGTAAGCTCTTGTGTCTTAATGGCTTTACTGCCTTGCATGGGGTGACATGTGCTTCTTATAATATGTAGATTTAATAGGCCGGCCAATGAAATTTGAGGAATAAATAGACAACAAAATATTAACAATGTTGGCAATAAGATTGGTGATAGTTATTACATCTTAGCCTTTGACTAATTTGAAGCACAAAGAGAAAGATTTTAACGTCGGAATTTTCGGACACACCTGTGTCCTTTTTCAAAGAGAAATAAAGAAGTGGGACGCACTCTTCCGAGGAATATTGTTGTTGTTGGTTAGGCTCCCTGTGGAAACTATATTCCTGAGTAAACCCAAATCCCTGTTTAACTCTTTAATTAATGATTTTATTTTGAAAAAATATTTTAACTCGGATCTGCGTCTTTCTTGTCGGCTGTTAAATGAAGGCGCTAAAAGCACGCATCTGATGTCATCAATGCTATGAAATGGTTGGTTTAAGTGTGTAGCGACAGGTAAATTGCTATTATTACCTTTGATGTAACAAATATATATAGCATACCTTAAGAATATATTTTATCATATATATATATATACATATATTTGAGTGTGTGTGTGTGTGCGTGTGTGCGCTCGTGTATCTTCGATCAAATATATTTTTATTATATGCTATATATATATATATATATATATATATATATATATATATATATATATATATATATATATATATATACATATATATATATTTATATATATATTGACAGTTGTGGAGTGCCATAATCGCCCATGCCCTGAAGGGATATGGAACTTAAAAGAAGAAACTACTAACATACTGATTGTTATGATTGTTATGCTCTTCTACCTAGGATCAAAGTGTAGAATCTGCTTGGTTTTCGGTTAGTTTGATGGGTGGTAACAAGTCAAAAGTTATTTAGAGCGACAAAAGACAGGAAGCTGTGGAAAGCCATGACCGGGCATCCTCTGAAATGGTATGGCATCATGTAAGCAATAATTATTCGCGGGAATGAAATGTTGAAACATTTATTTAATAAATTCTTATCATGATAAATCTTCTTTGTATATATTCTTATTTTCGCAATATCAAAACAATCATTTTATTCGTTTTACTGAACTTGTCAAAGATGAATGTTGCGAGTGAATTTCTTGTTGCATTTTTTTAAATGCTGGCCATTTTGGTTAGAGATTTCATGGGAGTTACTGAAAGACCGATTAATGCGATTACGTAAATATTTTTTAGTGCCGATCACTGAGCACCCAAATATAAGGCGCCAAAAGACCCTTGATGGTTTTCGAAAGCTTTGATAGGAAGCACAAACGTTTTAGCCTACCCGATTTTAACCTATATTCACCTGAAATCAGTTTAAACTGTCGACGTTTTTTCCCATATATCTAAACTTTGTAAACTACATTTTTGGCATGTAAAACTTTCTCTGAAATATGTTAAAAATTTTCTCTAAGTTTTCATTTGAAATCAAGAAATACAGACGTTAAGCAAAATGATCACAATAATGGAAGAAACAGTTTATACTCTTTCAGTCAATGACGGTCATTGTCTTCTTTTTCCATATATCTAGACTATGATTATTAACTATATTTTTGAAAAGTAAAAATTTCCATAAAATATGTTGGAAAATTTCCAGGTTTTCATTTGAAACCTAGAAAATACGAACGCTAAACAAAATGATCACAATATATTGGTAAAAAAAGAAAGTATCAGTTTAAACTGACGTCAAAATAATATGGGAACTTTTGATAATACTGATGACATTAAAAAGTTTTAAAAATGCCAGTCCTTCTCTTCTTCTATAAATCAATATGCTATTCATCTTTTTAGACTTTAAACCCTTATCCGCAATTATTCAAGTTTTTGATATTTATTGAATATGAGAAATCTTTTAGTGTTTGTTTAGCAAAAAGAAAAAAGATTTTGATATTTATTGAAATATTCTTTGGGATGCTCAACGTGACTGGTTTGATGCTTACGGCCATATCAGATTGAAACAACGGTTCTTGTACGACTACTGTAGTTAAGCAACGTCGAACTTGGTCAGTACCTAGATGGATGACCGTTAATGAATACCAGGTGGTGTTAGCTTGGATGAGTGTGTGGTTTAAGGGCTCGCAATTGTTAATCAGTGAGCCGAGTTCCAATTCCCGTTTGTGTTTGTTATATACATTTACGCGCAAATCCCCTTGAGAAAGGCATGAACCCATTTCTTCTAAATCATTATTATCTCCAAAAAACACATTCTTACAATTTAAAATATTTTCTGGCTTTAAATAACCTGCAAAAGGTTGATAAACCGTAGAAAACGAATCAATCAATAAATAAATGATTGATTGATCATTTGTTTAATAAATCCTTATTGCAAAAAAATTCCACTTCGAACCAAAAGACATTGAAGCTATAAATGCTTTTTTTTATTTCTTTGTTGTTTTTTAGGCTTTTCTTTATTAATATTTTTGTTTTTTGTTTGTTTGTTTTTTTTTTTACATTTTTGGATATGAATCAGTTTGTTAATTTCTCTAACATTCTAATGAAGTACCAGATTTGGAACCCTTGGAATCATGGGTCCAAAGCCAGTTTGTTTGGGGTTTTTTTTTGTTTTTTTGTTTTTTTTTGCATTCCTAGCGGATCACTTCCCCGTTTTAACATTATAAAGTATAAAACGGGGCACCTCGAGGCGGTGTAATGGTTAGCAAGCTTGTCTTGCTAGAACAATTAGTAGTGAGTTCGATCCTCACTGGGTGCCCCCTACTTTCGGCCTTGTGCCACATCTAAGCTACGCTTGGAAAATCGCTATTGGGCACCTCAACGTGGTGTAATGGTTAGAAAGCTTGTCTTGCTAGATGAGTTACAGCTGTGTAGATCCTCAATGGGTGCCCCATTCTTCCGGCCTTGTGCCACATCTAAGCAGCGCTTAGAAAATCACTATAAAGGATAAAAAGGAGGCGATTTTATGTTATATATTTTCCTTTACTACATATTCTACTTTATTCAAGTTATTTAATTCTTAGATTTTACATGTATTTACTTTGATAATGAGGCTGATAACAAAAGTAATGATAACGTAGTCGTTGTGAGAGATTTTAAAGTGTTGCTGATATAGAATATGATTAAGTTCCTTCAATAAAGGCCATAGCGTGATAATAGGCTAAATAGATTCACACTCGTTAATATAACAAAACGACTTATTTTGTGTCTTCCTTTAGCACTCATATCTCTCTCTCTATCTCTCTCTCTCTCTCTCTCTCTCTATCTCTCTCTTTTCTTTCTTTCTTTCTTTCTCTCCTGCTCACTCGCTTATTCACTTTCACGAACATGCCAGTCTTTAATAGTAAGTCTGTCTTTCTTCCTGCATCAGCAACAGCATCCGGTCGGTCCGGATGACATAGTTAAGGAACGATAATACAGGAATCATGGATATAATCGTCTTTGAAATCACAGATAAAAGACTACTTTGGTTAATTCGGTTTTCTTTCTAGCTACGAGGAAATACTGAAAATATTAGGATTTACTTTACAAAATCTGACCGATTGACCAAAAAATAGAAAGTTTTTAAATCCTTTCTAGAGGCCGCGAACTTTTCATCTCTCCTAGTATGGATCTATAATACTTTCTTTTGTCCAGTTGAGTTTATTATATTTACTTACGCTCAAATAAAAGCAACTACCCTAGGGAAATGTATAAAGCCACCTCTTCTCACCAACAACTATGGGTTAATTAGTAGTATTTGTATCAGTCAAAATCATTTTTATCTCCCAAAAATTCTTACAATCTAAAAACATTTTCTGACTTTAAATAACCTGCAAGGGGTTGGTAAGCCGTAAAATAATCTTTTATGATCAATTATGGCCAGCTGATCATTTGAATTTGAAAAGTGGTACAATATATGCGGCTTGACACAGATATGAGCTGAATTTTTACATGAAATTATCACCGTTTAATATCCATTCTTTGTCATCTACGAAGAAGACTGTGGACGTATTGACTGACCTGCGTCCGAAAAATCCTCTTCGTCGAGCTGGTTATTGGAATAAACTCGTTATTCAACATTTTCAGTTTTTCTCCAAGTGAAAATTGTAGTTGTAAAGGCGCCGAATTTCAGCTTGCCCGGGGTTACAGCAAAACTAGGGACGTCACTATATATATATATATATATATATATATATATATATATATATATATATATAAACGTTATTATATTGGACACTTCGTATTTGTAATAGACGCCCCGTTTTGATTTATTAAACTGCGTATTCAGTCCATTGACCGGTATATTCGAGGAACCATAGTAAAGATTTGTCCTCCAGCAGGGATCGAACCTGCGTTCTCATTTGGAGGGGAAGTCAGTGTTTCATCTGGTGTCATTTACCACTTGACCACGAAGAACGTCACGGCCAAGTCAGGAAATCACATCCTCTTCACCCAGATTATTTTCTTTATAAGTAAAGTGCTCAATATTAAGATTTTTTACAGTAAAGTTCACCTTTTACAAGGCTCGGGTAGAGGGTTATGTTAGGAGGCAGATTGTACGGATAGGTGGGGAAGATAGCGGCTAACCCTAAACTTGAACAGGTTAAAATTGTAGTAATCCGAGAAACATTCTTGTGGGAGTCGGTTCCACAGAGCATTGGTTCACAGGAAGAAGCTGTTCCAATGGAACTTACTTCTCACTGATAGAATACGGAGGGAATGTCGGTAGTTTGCTCCAGTGTAAGTGACATGGCGGCTCTTTGCCGTGAAGGTTAGAACTTACAGAACCAAGGGACGTAGTTAGTCCGAGCACTTTCCTTGAAAGTAGCCATAGGGCAACGAGAGGCTTGCCACATACCGCTTAAGAAATTCAAAATTTCGCTGATTTCATCAACACATCAGTGGTTTAAACAGGTCAATTACATTTTTTAAAAAATGTTGATTTACATTCTCCAAGGAGTCCTGCTTTTAACTAATGAAAAAAAAAATTCAGATGAAAATTTAAATTCTCGAAATTTCATGAAATTAAGTACAGTGTAACCCTGATATAAGAGACCCGGATATAAGAGAAACCCGGATATAAGATAAATTTTCTCTGGTCCCAAATTAGAGCCTGTGTTAATGTATATATAATAGACCAAACCCTGATATAAGAGAAACCCTGATATAAGAGAAACCCGGATATAAGATACTTCTTCTCTGGTCCCGACAACTCTCTTATATCCGGGTTACACTGTATATAAAATATTTTTCGCAAGATTTTCTAAAAAAAAAAATTTTTTAATAATTTAATTCATTTGGAAATAGGTCCTGAAAATTTAATTGAAATCCGACAATTATTTGATTTTCGATAGAATTTCTAAATCAGTGTGTTTTTTTTTTTTTTGACCGGAATAAGTGCAAAAATATTCATCGTAAATATTTCGTCGACCGCTGATGAAGAAAATTTTAACCAGAATTTCGGAATTTCAGAAATTTCGTGCTAGTAAGTATTAAAAAAATGTAATAAAATAATAAAGAAAATACTTTGGTCTTTCCTCTTAATAATAATATACATTTTGACGATAAAATTTTGTTTTTAATTTGGGGGCTTTTTTTTTTCATCATGCTATGCTGTTTTTTGAGCAAAAAAGTGGAGGTACCTAAAATGCTTTTTTAAAAGAAGTTGCATAAAAAGAAACATTAATTTTTAAATTTATTTTTTCATAGAGTGGGTATTGCATGACGTAATCTAATCAGAAATTAATTTCAGTCGGAAGGAGAAATTTTGAGCATTTTAATTTATTTGTGTTTTATATATACACATACTTTAAGCACATACTTCTCGTTTAGAAAGTTCATAACTTCTCACTTTCGTATCCGACACGGAAACAAAGCAATTGTTAAGGAAATAATGGATATTATTATTTATTAAACCGACATATTTTTATTGGATCTAACAGTGGTTTCTCTTGCAAAGTGGGCGGGAAGACAGGATTGAATCTTTTAACGTTTAAAGTGCTAAAGATATAAAGGATTAACAAAAAAAGAAAATTCATTATTTCCTGCACAAGGGAATTGTTTAAAATGGCTAACTGCCGGTGTCAAGTAATGCACACACTTTCCACCATAACACCATGTCCTATACTGGTGCACTGTGTACCACATACCAGATGCTGCTGCACGAGATAGTTGGAATTCAGTTTTCCTTCTCCTAATTTAGTTGCCAACCAAAGCTATAAGGCCTAGTCTGTCACAAGCACACACACACACACACACACACACACACACACATACATACATATATATATATATATATATATATGTACATATATATATATATATATATATGTACATATATATATATATATATATATATATATATATATATATATATATATATAAAAGTGAACATTGAAGTCAACTCTTAGAGGCGACAGGCTATTTCATGCTAGACGCAATCGTCAGGCCTGTACATATATATATATATATATATATATATATATATATATATACATATATATATATATATATACATACATATATACAGGGTCGGCTCAAGTCTACTCGGGTAGTCGCCGGGGCAGCAGCAAAGACGAGAGCGCCATCATGCCGCCATCATGGCAAGTCTTTGGGATTTTTCTAAACTAAAGCTTATAAAAATACACCTGCGGTCGTCCATGACTCAAAACAGATTAAATTCTAGGCCTAGTTTTTCAATAGAAAATGTTAAAATAGGTGTAGAAAGTGTCATAAAAAGATTTGCAAATCTAATTACAGGAAAAATGTTTTAGCTAGGATAATGAATGTTTTTGTTTTTTTAGGTTTTATTAAGTTGGATATTGGAATAAACTCTTTATTTTGTATTTTCAGGTTATCTGCACGTGAAAATTATACTTGTAAAGGTGCCGAAGTTGAGCATGCCTGGGGTTCTAGCAATACTAGGAGCGTTACTATATATATATATATATATATATATATATATATATATATATATATATATATATATATATATATATATAAACGTTATTATATTGACCACTTTGTAATAGACGCCCCGCTTTGATTTACTAAACAGTGTGTATTCAGTCCATTAACCGGTACATTCGAGGAATCATAGTAAAGATTTGTTCTCCTGCGTTCTCTTTTGTAGGGAAAGTCAGTGTTTCATCCGTTGTACTTTACCGCTTGACCACGAAGAACGTATCCGAAATGGAAACAAAGACATTTTCATTATTTTTAATCCAACATTTTTGAAGTTAAAAAAATGTCGCATTGAAAATAAATCTATTTGTTTCTCTTTTTTATATAACTAATTAATTTAATTTACGTACGTATAAGAGCGCCCTCTATTTCTTAATTTTTCACATTTTTTTTCTTTTTTCTCGTTTCTCCATTTTGTTTCTTTTGTTGAGTGAGGTCCATTCAAGAAATGTAATTTCTTAGCTTGTGGTAGCAATTGATAAAATATCAAAATATTCCAGTTTCAGGAATTCAAAAGCAATACATATATATATAAATATATATATATATATATATATATATATATATATATATATATATATATATATATATATATATATATATATATATATATGCACACATATATGCATATGCGCGCACACACACACACATATATATATATATATATATATATTCACATGAAAAGTAACTCCGCATTTTAAAATACTTATAATTTATTTATTAACTATAATTTTTACAAGAAATAGATATGAGAGGAAAGCGTTCAGCATGAGGTTTTATTTAGAATTCGATATGGGCACCAGATTTCGCTACCAGCTTCCCGACCCACCCAGGAATCGCGTCAATTGATTTCACCCCTCAAGTTCTTCCAAATTCTTGATTTGGTATAATAGATTTGCTTCCTTAACCAACCCCAAAGAGAAAAGTCACAGGGTGGTAATCAGGACACCTGACTGGACACTCATATATAAAATAAGGAGTTACTTTTGAGTAACCCTGTGTGTATATAAATATATATATGTGTATGTATATATATTTTTTTCTTCTCCCAGATTGATTGCCAACCAAAGCTTTAAGGCCTAGTCAGTCACACACACACACACACACACACACACACACACACACACACACACCATATATATATATATATATATATATATATATATATATATATATATATATATATATATATATATATATATATATATATGTATAATTTACTTCCTTGTTGTCAGACTGATCCAATTAGTATGCTACTTCAAAAGAAATGGTACTTACTGAGAAAAGAAATAGTATTTACTGGGAAAATGGTACTGACTGAGAAAATAGATTCCAACGCAGGAGAAAGATGTCAGTTATTCTACGAGTCAATCTCTTTCGATCGACGTTAGAGTTTACTGCAAAAATTATATATAAACTTTCTTTTACACCTGTGATGATAAAAACATAGCCAAAAAATCCCCATCTTTTGCCGTTAGCCACATATCAAATGATTTCTATTTTTATTTTTCATCTACATCTCACTCTAATTTTCGTAAGAGCTTAACCAGTATCTAAAAATTACACCTGTTTTTACTTACGTATTTTATATATTTAATCATATTCACATGTTGTATATATTTGAACAGATACGTACAAATATTCTATATAGTTCAACTTGAGCCAGCGGGCTGCTTGCAGCCCGTTTAACTTTATGAATGGTACGCCTAACTTGACGAGGAAAATAACATTTATTCAAATTTAGTTTCGTTTTGTTGTCACTTGTTCACTCACACTCTCTCGTACATAACGACATTTTTTTCTTCTATTTGCCGTGTCCCTTCATGATGATGTCTGTCTGTTTGTCTCTCTCCTTCTCTATCTCCTTCTCTCTCTCTCTCTCTCTCTCTCTCTCTCTCTCTCTCTCTCTCTCTCTCTCTCTCTCTCACACTCTTGGACATTGTATATCGACTAAATTATACACCATACCATGAAGACCGAATAGGTCATGTGTTGTAATTTGGTCTGATAGTTCTCAGTAGTTGATCCTCCACAAGCTATCTTGGGTCACACCTTGACCCTAGATTCTGTATGTAATGGTACGGGGGTAAATCTTTTTCTATATGCCATGTCCCTTCAGGACATGGATAATGATGACTCTCCACAATTTCCCGTTCTTGGTAGCTCTCGGCATAGTCTGTCTTTTCTGCTATATTTTCTACTCCTTGTTCTGCCAACCATTTACACTAGTTCGTTAGGCAGTGCTGTTTTCCTCTGTCCCTCTTACGTTCAATGTCCTGTGAGTGTCAAATTTCCCAAGCCTTTTTTCCTCATCATCATTTTCCTTGAAAATTCAACCTTCTCTCTCTACTTTTGTTCCCACTTTCTCCAAAACTTCGTCTTTGCTCACATGTCCAGCCCATGGTATTCTCAACATCCTTCTGTTCAACCACATTTTTATTTTCTCTTCTCCATCTGTGATGAGATGATCCAGCATTTACTGCCATATAGGAATATCTCATATACATAAACAATAATTAAATACAACGTTTCTTGAATTCTATAACCTTTTGTTGACGGAATATTTTGATAATTTTAAAACATTGTCGATTTTAACTACAGAAGATCATACGTTTATTCTACTCCAAAGGAAAAAAAATCAACTTTTTTCCATTTCTAAGGCAAATGCGTACGCGTATGGTACATACTATGCTAAAATAGCTGAGGTAGATACTATGAAAAAATACGTAGAATCTTTTTAGTAGTTCAGCTCGCCTAATGGTGAACTATAACGGCCCACTGATCAGAAAAGGTTCATATATTTCCTGTAGCGGGCTTATGACCATATGACTTTGAAACATTGGTTCCGATACGATCACCGAAGTTAGGCCACGTCGAGGCTGGTCATTACCTAGATGGGTGACCGCTTGGGAATAACGGGTGCTATAAGCTTGAATGAGTAGATGGTGTAATGGATAATGGCTCGGAACTGGAAACCGAAGACCCGAGTTCCGAAATTCAGTCGGCTTTTTATTCATTTAGGCGTAAATACCCTTGAGAAGGTATGGGTTAATTAGTAAGACTTTTATCACTAAATCAGTATTATCTCCCCTCCAAAAGATTCTTATAATCTAAAAATATTTTCTTTGAATAACCTGCAAAGGTTAGATAAGCCATGGAAAATGAATCAATCACTCAATATTTCCTGTAGCATTTGTTTTACAAGTGATGGAATTGGTATGTAGAAGTTACGTAGATGTCATTCTTATAAGGAGAGTGATGGAAAAGGGTAAAGAAAGCAAAACTAAGAATGTGAGGAAAGATTAAAAGAACACTTCAATCCACTGGGTTGCGCATCTTGTCCGGATTTTCTTCAACCGCCCGCTGTCTGTGTTTCATAATCAATCCAACGTATGTCCTCCGTTTAAATCCTTTCTACCTGGCTCTGTAATTGAATTATCAATACGAACTAACAAGTGTATTTACATATAGTACACTAATATTAACTCATTGTGCTGTAAGCTTCGATTTGTAAGATATGATTACAATGTTCGCTTTCCGACTATGAGACCATGGTCGATTTGTCAGGAAGGTGATTTTGACGTTATCAACCTGGTGGAGGCGGTCCCACCGTGCGGTACCTTCGGATCGTGCCCGAAAACCATACCAATGGTTCACCCCAGCCTTGTTTGTGAAAGTGAGTAGATAGATGTATTTGAGAGCTGTCGACGGTTGTGCTAGCACGAATTTACAAGTCATCGTGACCGTGGGTTTTGAGTACGGGCCTTGTTCTGACTGTTGATCAAGTCAGATAATGCTTAGCATAGCTGCAGTGTGTTGTAGAGTAGCTGAATACCCCCACAAAATGAAGTGGTCTAAGAATATTTAAACTGCATTCCCTCTTACCGAAGGAGGGAAGTTAACGATTAACTGTTTATTACATTAGTCTATGTTCTCTAACGTGTACCATATTATTCTGAGGAATAAAATACTTCTTACTTTCTATAAATGTATCAACCTTTCCTATTTACGACACAAAACAGTGTAAACCACAGGCGGGTTCTGTGTGTGTTGAATGAACACAAATATCTGCTACAGGGTGAGATAGCCGCCTTAGTAGACAACATACTCGGATAGGAGGGGCTAGCTATACATAGACTGTAAAATTCACTATTTTTTTATAAATATTTTCATGGCAGTTGTTCTAATGAAGCCTCATCCTTGTCTCCACGACGGCATGAATTTAACCGTACTACTAGACTGGCAGTTAGGTCTCACTGTAGAACTAGCTAGATGCAACCGTATGTTCTATTCTGATAGTTTCTTTTCTAGCACTTCTCGCCTGTAGAACTCTCTTCTAGTTTCTTGCTTTGCTGCCACCCACCTTCTCTAAAGTCAATCGTCATCTTTTGTCTTCTTGAAATCTGCTCTTTTATTGTCCTTTCTTCTGACTAAAATCTTCACATTTTCTTTCAATCCAAGTAACCCTTACCATTTTAGTGGCATTATCGCCTTGCTTGAAGTGAAATGGTTAAAAAACAAAAAAAAAACAAAATGGAAATATTATGAGTTCATGTGTGTGCGCACAATGTAATGGTTTTCACTGAATATTAATATAGCTTATGTTCGTCCTTTCTCAGTTCGTTAGGCAAAGCAAGCGCATTTTGGTTTAGGAGTCGGGGTATGAAAAATCTCTGACTTGCTTATTTATTCAGAGAAATCTGCTGTGGCGACGCATCTTTGGCACCCTGCAATGAAGAAGTATTGCAAGAAATGATTATAAAAACAATTAGTTGTCAGTTTGGGCTGACGTCAGTGTCCGTAGACAGAGGTGTCTTTGATGGGCGAATGGTTATGAAAGTCGATAGACAAAGGTGAAAGAAGTAATGAAATTTAGGTGGAGGAAAAAGGAACAGAGTTAATATATATATATATATATATATATATATATATATATATATATATATATATATATATATATATATATATATTAACTCTGTTCGTTTTCCCCCACCTAAATTTCATGTTTACCTTTATCTATCGACTAATATATATATATATATATATATATATATATATATATATATATATACACAGACACAATTATAGGATTGGTGTACACAGAATGAATTCCAATAACCAGAAAATACTATTGTTAAAAGAGTGCTCAATACAGAGTAGAGCAAATATAATCATTTATTCGAAAATTATAACATAAAAACATAAAACCACTACAAAAATACCCATTTTGTTTCAACACTTCTGGTGTCTTCTCGCCATCACTTAAGAAGACACCAGAAGTGTTGAAACAAAATGGCTATTTTTGTAGTGATTTTATAACATTTTTATGTTATAATTTTCGAATAAATGATTATATATATATATATATATATATATATATATATATATATATATATATATATATATTTAAAATACTATTACAATGATATGAGGCAAGAATGACAGCTACTGTTGCATAACAACTTTACATGACAGTGTCAGTGTAAGGTAACCTCAAGAATTTTATTTTCATATATTGAATGCTTCAGTAATGGTCAAGAAGGAAGATATATTTTAGTGGCTTTGACAAAAGCAAATTTGTCTAGGCCGGAATACTTGGTCAGAGCATTTCCGAAACGGCACGGCTTTAAAGTTGCTCATCTTCTCTTGAGGTAATGACCAAATTATGACAAATTATTGGGTGAGCAAGACGTGTTGGTGGGTGAAATGAACAGATATTTTACTGCCAAGAACGAACCAACACACAAGTTACTATCTCACAAATTGCAGATAATCAAAGTGAGAGGATAAATGTGTCACAACACATAGTATATTGATCCCTGTTGCATACAGGTTTGCGTAATCACAGATCTTTTTGCGGACCTATGCTAAACAATACATATTGTCAAATGTGTCTTCAATCCGTACACAAATACTAGACATTGGACTTTATATCATTCATTTTCAGTCATTTCACCCCAAGCAAGGCGATAAAACCACTATGACACAAGGGTTACTAAGTGAGAAAGAACCCGAGAAAACGTTAGAGGACAATAAAAGAATAAAAATTAAGAAGACAGCAGATAACGATTAATATTGCATTTAAATTTTTGAAGAACAAATTTGACTGCAAACAAGAAACCGGAAGAGAGTTCCACAAGCGAGAAATGCGGTAGAAGAAACTGTTAGCATAAAAACTTATGGTTATATCTAGCAATTTCAACTGCAAAAGAATGAGATCTTGCTGCCAATTAAGCACTGCGCTTAAATTTGTAACGTCGAGGTACAATTATCGTGAAAATATTTACAGAAAAGCCACATGGAAGCTTCGTTACGACTCTGCGAAAGTGAATGAAGCCAAGATGCGAGGTCAGGACCGATAACATTGCAGATACTTCTCTGAATTTTATCAAGAATCTATGAATGCATTGAAGAATCACCAGACCAGATGTGGCAATATTCAATGCATGGACAAATGATAGACTTATAAATGTGTAAGACAGACTTTGGTGGAAAAAAAAGTGAATGTTTCTGTTCTAAGACAAAAAAAAAGTTTACAAATCGAATTTTGAATTTTGGAGATTAAACTTTGTCTTGCAGCATTCATTGTCATTCTTTGAAAACCAGGAACAACATATTATCAGTAGTCAGGAATAAGACAAATGTTACTGATATCATTTGATTATAATGTATTTAATGTATATTACTATCTTCTCTGTCGCAAATGATTTTACTATGTTAAAATTGTTTTTTTGTATAGAAAATATTGAAAATCGGACTGTGAGTGTTGGAAACAATTTTTGATATGAAACATATATATATATATATATATATATACATATATTTGAAATTTCAAATATATATATATATGTATATATATATATATATATATATATATTTGAAATTTCAAATAAAGAATGAATTGTGGAGACGGAGATAATCTTAGGATATAAATATATATATATATATATATATATATATATATATATATCCTAAGATTATATATATATATATCCTAAGATTATCTCCATCCCCACAAGTGCAATGCTGATACTTCATTAGAAATTAAAAGAAAATTGACTGGGAGTGAGAGTTAAGAATTAATTTACGATATGAACTAATGATTTTTTTGCAGAAAATCCTGGAAAATTATATGATAAGACATTGATTTTCTATAGAAAAATACAGAAACAGACTGTGCATAATTTTACGGTATGAAATATTGATTTTCCTTCAGAAAATAAGAAAAATTGTTTTTTAGGGTCGGAAATAATTAGAATATGGATTTTTTTTTAGAAAAATAGATTGTGGGAGATGGAGATTATTTTCTGATTTAAATATTGATTTTTCAATAGAAAATCTGGCAAAAGTATTGTAAATGCCACAAATAATCTTACGATATAAAAATATTGGATTTCTATAGAAAATCTGGAAAATCAAATTGTGAGGTATCAGAATCTAAAACAAGTTTTACTGGAAATAATGTTTAATCATTTTAATTCGTGTTATAGTCGCATCCTTAGTTTTTTTCGCACACAGATATCCTTACATCCAATTTCCTTTTATCTGACTTTGTGAGCGTCCTATCAATTGGTTAATATTTAAAATGAAGCCCGTGTCCGAAATGACCCTAACTTAGTTAAGACGAGAGTCACGTAGCACGCTCTTAATCTCGTTGAGACCTTGATAAATACTATATTTACTATCTGCATCCTGGATCAAATATAAGGTGAGTCACGGAGACAGATCTGCTTGCTTTATAGATTATTGTTCCTGTAATGGTTTAAGGATATGAAAGAGGACGTGCTTATCTAGCGGGTCAGATATTTTCTTCTTTTATGTGTCATGTTCCTTCTGGATGTAGGCGATCATGGCCCTCCACATCTTCGTGTCCCTTGTAGCTCTTAATAAATTATGTCTTTTTGTTATTTCTCCGAAACCCTGTTCTGCCATCTATTTTCTCAAGTCCATCAAATATGTTACGCGCTGCTTTCCTCTGTCCCTAATCTGTCCCGTGAGTATCCGATTTTCCAAGCCCTTCTTCCTCATAACGTGCCCCAGAAATGTCATCTGTTTCTTCCTGTTTTTAAGTATAAGTTTCCTCTTAGTTTCCATTCTCTCCAAAACCTCGTTGTTGCTCACATGTTCAGCCCATGGTATCCTCAACATCTTTCTGTAGAACTGCATTTCTATTGCTTCAAGATTCTTCTTCATCTTTGATAGGATTGTCCAGTAATCGCTGTCATACAGACGGACAGATATCCCGTAACAGTTCAATACTCTTTTCTTTGTTTTCAACGAAATTTTTCTGTCTCTTCATACTCTACTTAGCTTTTGCAATGCATCTTAGGTCGTCCCAATACGTCTTCGGACTTTCCGTTTTTAGAACATTTCACAGATATTTAAATTTCTGTACCTGTTTGATTTTGGTATCATCTACCTGTAATTTGCATTTTGGGTTCACCCTTTTGCTGATAACCATGTATTTTGTTTTCTTGTAGTTTATGCTTAGTTCTTTCTTCTCGCTTTCCTTCTCTACCTTATGTCGGAGGTTTTGTAGTTTTCTTTCCGTGTCAACTATCAACACTGGGTCATCTGCATATATTATATTGTTATAATTGTGGCCACCAATAATGAATTCTGGTAGGACTTCTAATTCTCCCAGAAGTGCCGAGCTGTATAGGTTGAATAAATCCGGTGAGAAGACACATCCTTGTCTTATACCAATGTTAAACTTTAAAAAAATAGAATTAATCCCTATATAATCTTATAAACTTAAAGAATAATATAGGACACTACATAAAGAAATAAAGAACAAATGCAGGCAGGCGAAAGAAGAATGGCTCAACAAAAAATGGGCAGAAATAAAAAGAATGAGTATCAGAAATAAAGTAGACATGCATAAAAAATAAGAGAACTAAGAGGAAAAGAGGCTTGCTAATCAACAGGGTATATAAAGTCCAAGGACCGAACGACGGAGATATTAGAGAAAGAAAAAATAATTCAGTGATAGAGAACTCTTCCACGATGAAAGAAAACAACCGGTTATACACAAAAATATCGATAGACCGGAAATATTAAAATCTGAAGTTGAATCTGCACTGGCCAAATTGGACAGAAACAAAGCGACAGGGGAAGAATGAACTGTAATAGAGATAGTGGAGGCCTTAAACGATTTCGGCATAGACAAGATTACAGAAATAATAAATTAAATCTACAACAGTAGTGATATACCGGAAGAGATAAGCACATCTATTTTCATAGCACTGCCTAAGAAGCCAGATGCAAAAGAATGCAAAATCCTTCGGACAAACGTCTTAATGAAAAAACATAATGAAACTGATCATCCAAATTCTGATGAATAGAGCGCGCAGCAGAATCAGACGGAAATAGGACAAGAACAGTATTGGTTCGTCAAAGACACCAGAACAAGGAACACGATATTTATGTCCAGAATGTTGTCAGAAAGAGCAATACAAATGCAGAAGGATGTGCACCTGTGTTTTATAGAATACGCATAGATCTGTTGCAACTGCTCAGCAACCTTGGTATATTTGGGAAAGTTATGGAATAATCAAGAACCTATAGTGGCAGAAAATGTCCTGCATACGGACAGAAAATGAGTTCATCAGATATACAAAAAATAGAAACGGGTGTAAGACAAAGGTGTGTCTTCTCACCGGACTTATTAGACCTATACCGTGAGGCGATTCTGAGAGAACTAAAAGTACTACCAGGGTTCATTATTGGCGACCACAATCTTAACAACATAAGGTTTGCAGATGATACAGTGTTGGTAGTAGACCCAGAAAGAAAGCTACGAAAACTTCGACTGGAGTTAATGTAGGAAAGCGAGAAAAAAAAGGGTTAAACATCAACTGAAAGAAGACAGAAGGGGTGGTTGCTAGGAAAAGGATGAGCTCAAAGTGCGAATTGCAAATCGGAGATAGCAAAATCATACAAGCGTGGAAATTCAAATATCTGGGATGTGTTCTAACAGAGGACGGAAAGAGTGACACTGAGATCCGAAGGCGTAGTGAGATAGCCAAGGAAGCACTCAACAGCTAAGCGGAGTGCTAAAAAATAGGAAAATTTCGCTAGAAACAAGGAAAAGAGTGCTGAAAGGCTACGTGATATCTGTCCTCTTGTATGGCAGTGAATGCTCAAAAATGAATGGAAGACTTGAATCAACAGAAATGTGGTCTACAGAAGGATGTTGAGGATACCGTTCACCGAACATGTGAGTCACGACGACTTTTTTGAGAAAATGTAAACAAAAAGGAAATAATATAAAACACACATACACACACGGAGACAAGCACGCATATACATATATATATATATATATATATATATATATATATATATATGTGTGTGTGTATGTATGTGTGTGTGTGTATGTGATTTATATACATATGTGTGTGTGTGTGTGTGTGTTTGTGTGCGGTTTATATATGTATATATATATGTCTGTGTGTGTGTGTGTGTGTGTGTGTGTGTGTGTGTATGTGTGTGTGTGTAAAATTCCTTCACGTATTGAAATTGTTTCTCAAAAAACTGTTGAAATTCATTTCTTTTGAAAATATTAAATACATTTACTTCATCTTCCTCAGCAACAATTAGTAACCCTTCTCGCTAAACTGTTTTTATTGAGTGATTTGATTTTTACGGCATAACAACCTTTTGAAGTTTATTTAAAGCCAAAAATATTTTTAGATTTTTTGAGATAATACTGATTTACTCATACAAGTTTTACTAATTAACCCATAGCATGGGGGAAGTGCTGAATTCATACATTTCCCAATGGTATTCGCGTGTAAGTGAATATAGCGAACCCTACTGGAATTGGGACTCGACTCTCCGATTGTGTTAACCATTACACAACCCGCTCATTCCAGCTTACAACACCTGGTATTCCTACGAGATCACCCGTCTAGGTACTGGCCCGGTTCGACTTTACTTAATTTGGGTGATTTTACGGGAACCGGTGTTTCAACATGATATGGTCCTCGCTGGTGACCAAAAGCAACCTTGTCCAATGCAAATTTTAGCACTATTCGCTATACAGAAAAGACCAAGGAACCAGTATGACAAAGTTACACGTAACCCAAGTCATTGATAATTCCAGTCGGCCAGAATAGACCCTGAATATAGACTCGGGGTACATAGCCGAAACATTGGGTCTATCGAAACATCTGTTACAGCTTAAATGAGAACAGCATTTCGAATCATTGAATATATAATAAAATTAATGCCGTTTGTTTTCTCATAGCCTCTTCACAACATGAACTGCTTTCGCATGATTATCTGCTGAGAAAGTATATCAGTGTCTGACATTTTTAACAGTGATGCAGCCTTGAAAAGTCATCTAAGTTTTTCTTTCTTTCTATCTTTTTTTAAAAATCCGTCTGCTTTTTATAAATAGCACATACGCGTTTCCTTAATCGGGCCATGGAAGATAGTCATTTCTTGATAAGCGAATAAACGCTGGGCTCAGGGAGTTATTTCTGAGGCAAGAATCACGTTAGTTTGGTAACCTGTGCGTTACAGAATGGTGAAGACGCACGTTCTCACATCTTCAAGTGAGAATAGCGACGCAGGTCGGGATGACAGCGCCCACCGCAAACAAATCTCCCGCCGCCACCATCCAGCAAAAACGTAGAATTTTTATACTTATTATGAAACTAGCGACGACCTACTTACCAAATTAGGGCGTCCAAGGCACGTGCCATACCTGCCCTTTAAAAGTTCTGTTTACAGTTAAAAAGAAATCCTTTGTTTGTAAATTCAGCTCATATATCTTCTTTTTTTTTTTTAAACGCAACCTGACAAGTCACTTATTTCTGCCGTTGTTTAAATTTTAACAAAATGATTAACATGTTTCTCTGTTTCCCTGACTGACGTTTTTTTGGGTTTTTTTTTTTTTTTTTTTTTTTTCCAGACAAAGCATTGTTACTTTTAGGCGTGTTTAAAAGTTCACAGCGTCCTCCTTTTTAGAAACAAGAGATTTGATACACAAAAAAAAAACTTTTTAAAAAATAAATAAATAAAAAGGCTGGATACTTTTGCACACACCTAAGATAATTTATTAGGTCATTCAGCCTAATTTCCCTGTCCTTGTTGTTTTTATTACAGGTGACTGTCGTTTTTGGGAGAGGAAGCGCATGACTCATCGGGTCAGTTTGACATTGAAAATCCGAATCGAAGACGTCCAGTAAGTATAGCGACCAGGACGTTGTAATAAAAGGAAAGCAAAAATTAAAACAAAGAAGACAATACTCTGAATGAACAACTCCTATGTACCGCGTTCCTTCGATACATAGTTGATCATGGCTCTACATAATTTCTTTCCTTTGTAGCTCTTCCTAAGGTTCGTAGCTCTTCGTAAGGTCCGTAGCTCTTCGTATGGTTCGTAGCTCTTCGTAAGGTCCGTAGCTCTTCGTAAGGTTCGTAGCTCTTCGTAAGGTCCGTAGCTCTTCGTAAGGTCCGTAGCTCTTCGTAAGGTTTATCTTTTTTGCTATCACTCCTAATCATTGATCTGCCTACCATTTACACTCTCGTTAGTAGGTTAATTGCTGATTTTCTCTGTCCTTACTGCCCTGAATATGACCAATCAATGTTAAATTCTCCAAGCCCTTTTCCTCATCATGTTAATTGCTGATATTTTCTAACCCTTCTGACGTGAATATGCCCTGTCAGTATCAAATTCTCCAAACCTTTTTTCTCATTATGCAACTTAGAAATGTCAACTGTCTTTTTCTTACTCTAACTATAAGTGTCTTTTTTGTTTCCATGTTTCTTAAAACTTCGCCGTTTTCTTTTTAATGCTCGGTTCACGGTATTCTTAACGACCTTTTGTAAAACCCTAACCTCTGTTGCCTCAAATCTTCTTTTCTTCTGTGTTGAGATTGTTCAGCATTCACTGCAATATAGGAGGATAGATATCACATGGCAGTTCAGCACACTTTTCTTTGTTACTAACGAAACGTCCCTGTTTCTTGATACATTGTTTGGAAGGCATCATTCGTTATTCAAGTGCGTCTTTGGATTTCTACATCATGCTTTTCGTGGCTTTGACCACCTTGCTATGGATAGAATATGAACTGAGCAAGTGCACAAAACCTATGTTACAAGAATTCATCTATATTTTTGTCAGGCTTGTTCAGATGAGTAATTATCATTATTGATAATACCTTGTTCTTCCAATCGACACATGGGCTAGCGGCTAAAACATCTATGGTTCCTTGTCAGCTGGGTGGACAGCGCCTGCTACTGATAGCGATTTTCTAAGTGTAGCTTAGACGTGGCACAAAGCAGAAAGCATGAAGCACCCTGTCAGGAAAGTTGTTTACTCTAGTTCAGTGAAAGAAACAAACAACATAAGGGGAATAAAACTAGGAAGTATTCACTGACATAAAACACACCCAAAACATAGGAAAGCAATCTACCCCCGTAGATTTAACGAAGGAATCGTTTTGAAATTACGAGAAAGTTAAGAGGTACAAAAACAGACACCAGAATAAGACCGGAGAATAAAACGGCCGTAAGGTTGTGAGCGTAAAAGTTTAAGATGCGTATTTTTTTTAATCATTTCGCCCCAAGCAAGGCAATAAAGCCAATCAGGCGCAAGGGGTTACTGAGTGTGAGAGGAGATGAAAAAGATACAATGAAAGAACAAGAATTAAGAAGCCAGAAGATAACGATTAACATTGCATTTAAAATTATGAAGATTAAAGTTGACTGGAAAGCAAGAAGCCGGAAGAGAGTTCCGCAAGCGAGAATCTGGATAGAAGAAACTGTTAGCATAGAACTTACAGTTACATCTATCCGATGGAACTGTGAGACCTTACCGCCATTCTAGTACTACGCTTAAATTCATAAAGTCTATGTACCATAGCTAAAAGTTCATGAAATTATTTATAAAATAGACACAGGGAAGCTACATTACGGCGGTGATAAAGTGACTGAAGCCGAGACTCTAGCTCAAGACCAATAATATTGCTGATTCTTCTTTCGAATCAAGAATGTCTAGATATACAGCAGGAGTACCAGATCATATTTCCATCAGTATTCAATGCATGAACGAATGATAGACTTATAACGAAAGAGATTCACCAAGTTGTGACCATTTTCACACTTTTTCTGTTATGCATGCATAGATATCTGTTATGGTAATTTACGCACGCACGCATTGACTCTCCCAGCTATAAATAGGAGCAGGTACTGCCTTTTGGAGAGGGAGTTTCCAGGAGATAGCTCTGAGAGTCGGTCCGAACATTCTTGCTATAACACTCTCGTTTGTATATGTTTGTATTACTGTTTCTGTTAATATATTTGTTTAACTCAATTCTTCTTTTTTGTTTTTGTTTTATTTCTGCCCCTAACAAGGCCACAACATTATCACTGTCTTCGGTTTGACCTACCAGCTTTTTTTGCAGGCGAACCCACCAGGAAATGATGTAACCTTCTGAATCCTAGTAAATAGTAAATTTGTCAATCCTTGAGTTGCCAATGTGTTATTTATACATTAGTACAGCGTTTCTTTAAATTCATAAAGTATAGGTACCATAAAGGAAAGTTCGTCAGAACAGCGACCATAAAAGTATTTATAGTTATGGCACTGGGTTGCTACATTACAGCGGTAGGCTGGTCGAATAGAAACGCATTCAAAAATAAGTTGCTTACACTTGAGAAAGAACAACTGTAGCCACTGTTACTTTTTTATCAGTTTTCAATCAGATAATTTCAATAATGTGAGAATTAAGACACTTCTCCTTTTGGACTTTTCTTTCTTTTCTAAGAGGCAGACATTTGCTTGTTATTGGTAGCCAGCATTGTTTCTGATTTCCCTCTGCTAATTAACAGAGATTAAATTACAAGAATGAATGTATAGGCAAGTACTAGGATTATTTCTGAAAGCAACTGATACTCCGAATTTCCGTTTGACTTGCTTTGGTTCTACACATTCAAGTGCAAATGTAGTCATCGGGTGCTTGAAAGAGAGAGAAAATAGTTTGGTCTTTCTTCTCTGCTCTCCAGGGACCTATGTAGACATTAGTATATTCTTGATACACTACTAAAGTATGTGCTCTTGAGCACAATCTTCTGTCGTTAGGATTGTGAGGGATTTCCTGGGATTTTCTTAATGCCTGTATCAGTTTTATTTAGTAACCATTCCTAATGCTTTTTATTATCATTAGAATACTGGCTATTTTCAAATATCATATACTTCCAACTTCTATTTCCAGAACCTTGTATTTTGAAAGTTTGAAAAATTCTTTGCTGAGAAGTTTTTTTATCAAACGGAATGTCCATTTTTATAAGAGATTACTTACGCTTTCTGAAGTCTTTTATTATCATATCTCGTCTCTTGGCTTGTATATTGCCATAGGATATATAGAAGGGCAATTCGAGCGCACTGCAACATTTTTTTTTACTTCTAGCACTGGTGAGGGTTTGTGTTGATATATTATTATTATTATTATTATTATTATTATTATTATTATTATTATTATTATTATTATTATTCAGAGAACAGCATGCCAGCAAATTAACAATGGAGTATAAGAAACCTAATATACACATCAAGTCACCCGGTCTGATAAGGGTATAACAGGTATTCACATCACAGCCAAATATTCGCGATATGGTGACAAGTTTTGGTGACAGTAGCGCATAACCTTGCACGTGGTGCCCAGTTAGATAGGGCCAGATAGGGTGACCCATTTCGCTCAGATGGTTTCCGATTGACGGTGTTTACAAATATCTAGCTGTGACACCCCTATTACCTCGGCTGCCTCACTTGTCATCATGTCCCCACCCTATTCCCGCCCAGGGAGATGCACAGTGCAGCAGTGCCTAGGGGACATACCTAACTGGGTATGGTCATAAAACTGATACGCAAATCAGAACGGGATATTTACATTAGCCCATCTTATTTCAGAAAAAAAAAACAGAACAAATAACATGTGCATGTTAATGCCTACAATCAATGAAGATCGGAAGCCATGACATTCATGGCTGATGTAGCTACAGACTACATTCTTCTACTTATCTTCTCTTGGTTTGCGTTCGCCTTATGGTCCTCGACAAGATCCAGAGACAGATAAGCAATGTGGTTGGTCCTGATCTGGCATCTCGTCTTCAGTCGCTCTCTCACAGACGTGTCGTCGCCTCCCTCTGTCTTTTCTACAAATACTTTCACGGTAACTGCCCCGACGAGCTACTTTCGCTAGTTCCCAGACTGCATGAATTTAAGCGTGCTACTAGGCTGGCATCAAGATCCCACCCTTTCACTGTTGAAATGGCTAAATGTCTCCGTCTCTTCAACTCCAATAGCTTTATGTCTCGCACCTCAAGTCTGTGGAATTCCCTTTCTATTACTTGTTTCCCTGATAGCTATAATCTCCAACTATTCAAATGTAATGTCAATCGACATCTCCAGATGCCCTGAACTATTCCCTGCTGTTGTGGTAGGATCCACCTAATTTGCATAGTGGAGTACCGACGATATAAATATGGTTGGTACCGGAAGACAGGGAGGCGAATCAAGAGATTCACTAGAGACTCTGCCCGACTGCGACATAGTTAACACATTCTCCAGGAACGGTCTTCCCAGGAAGATACAAAAGACTATATGTAAATATTGTGTACACTTTCTTGTTTAAATACATTTTGTTCTAAGTACATTTTGTGTTGCATTATTATTCCATGAATTAGTCAAGTTTCATCACCTGCCCTTTCATCCTTTCCTCCATCACACCTCTTTACTCTCGCTCCCATCCTGTAACTTCCTGCGTACTGGTGGCATCCCGCTTTGCTTGGGGTGGAATGCTTAAAAAAAACTTTCTTTTTTGTTGTTGTTGTTTTTTCTTTTACAGTAAGATTCACCCTCTACAAGGCCCGAGAAGCCACATGATGAAGAAGGTTACGTTAAGAGGTAGTTTATACGGATAGGAGGGGTAAATAACGGTTAACTCTAGACTTGAACAGATTAAAATATTAGTGATCGGGAGAAACTTCCTCTTGAGAGTCTGTTCCACAGAGGAGAGTTTCGCAGGATGAAGCTGTTTGAGTGGAACTTACCTCTCGCTGAGAGAATATGGAGGGAATGTGGCTGATTTGCTACCATGTTCGTCCTAACACTTTCTATGGAAGTAAGCGATAGAGCAGTGAGAGACTCGCCACATTCCTCCTGTGAGAGAGAGGTTGTAGGATGGAAAATAATAATTCTCCAACAAGGAATCGGAGAAGCTTTTGAACAACTGGAAAGTGAGGACTGGGCAGCTCCCACCCAAATATGACAACAGTACTCCATTTACTGCTTGATCTGGCTTTTGTAAAGGTAAAGGATAGAATGAGGGGGTCAGGTACTTATTGGAGCGGTATAGGGAGCTCATCAATTTACCTGAATCTTAAGCGATGGATCGTATATAAAAGTTTCACTTGAGGTCGAGTGTAAGTTTGAAGCCCAATATTCTCTCAACGCACGGTTCATCCTTAAGGGAACATCCGTTCATCGTAACAGGCGGTAGTTCGGGGTCTGATTGGTGGTGATGGAATGCAACCAGTTTGATTTTGAAGTCATTGAATGTAACCAGCCATTTTTTAACCCACTGGGGAGATAATTCTACATCGGAAGAGAGATCAGCTGCCAATCTCTGATCGTCAAGAGTTTTAGAGGTGCGCCTGTAAATCGTCGTATCATCGGCATAGATGTTTACAAATGATTTGAGTATATTCTAAGGCAGATAATTTATGTAAATCAGAAAGAGGATTGGCCCGAGAAGTGACACTTGGGGACGCCAGAGCGTCGGTGGACTGGTCGCTAATAATTACCTTCAGGGATCTACCAGTTAGAAAGGATTTTATAATTGAGAAAACCCTTCCAGTGATTCCATCGCCGGAAACCTTATGTAGCATACCTTTGTGTCACAACCTGTCAAAGGCCTTTGAGATATCTAATGCGATGGCCCTCGAGGTGTGTGTGTCGTCAAGGATCTCACTAAATCTGTGTGGAATGGCAGTTAGGACAACAGCAGTGGATCGTCTCAGAGGAGGTTATTTCTATCTTGGTGTTCCACGAGCTTCTTGTCGATTCAAGCCTCGAAAAGCTTACTGATGACATTGAGAAGACGGATGAGTCTATACTGGGAAGGAGAGGATCGCTCGGCCGCATTCTTGGAGACCGGGCATACGCTTGTCCACTTCCACAGATTTGGGAAAGATTTCTCCTTCAAGCAGCGATTGAATAACTTCGCTAGGATCGGGGATAATTCTGGGTTGATTTTCTTAAGGGCAACCATTGGAATTTAGTATGGCTTTTCTCGGGTCGAGGCTTTTGATAAGTCTAGATACGTCTCTTTCTAAAATTGGTATATTACTGACATTGTGCTCAGTGAGACTTGGGAAGTTGTGGAGGGAATGACCTTTGTGATCTAATGTTGAGTTTGAGGCAAAGAACGAGGCGAATAGCTTCGCCTTTTCTGTCGAAGAAGATATGACCTCAGGGCCATTTATAATAGCAGACACAGCGGTTTTTTCTTTTGTTCGGGTTCTTGCATTATTGCTGTTCTTCATCATGCCGTACAACCTCAGGCAGAGAGTACATTTTCGCAGTATATTAGTAATTCCAAGCAATGCAGGTTTCTGAAGGGATTTGATACAAGGCTTTATTCCGATTTTCTCAATGCAGAACTTCCATTTCGGTCGTATAGACACTAATACCCCAATTATAGCTGAGACATTAATGGTTCGAAGGTCGATATAATTCTTGAGCTTTTATTATTATTATTATTATTATTATTATTATTATTATTATTATTTCCTTTGATTTCTGTTGTATCCTTATTTCCTGCCAGGTCCCAACCAGAGACCTAAGGTCAGAAATGGCATCAAGATATTTTCACTGATTATTTCCGTAAAAACAAAAAAAATGACACTCTAAGGCCACACACAATTTGCATAAACGAACCACTTCGTAAGGTGTGAGTTGTATTTGTGAGCACAATGTTTTGAATTTCTTTAAGGCATATACTATCATGGATCCCTTCAATGAGTCTATCGGGACCTTTTCCAATGAAATTGAGTGCTCCAACTACAACTGGAATTATTGATGCCCTCATTTTTGAGATTTCCACTTAAAGATTTTTGCATTTTGATAATTTTTTTGAAGATCTTCAATGTCTGCAGGAATTGCCATGTCAATAAGAAAGCACATTCTGTTTTTGTGGTCTTTGATCACAGTGTCTGAGCGATGAGCTTTGATTGTTCTGTCTGTGTGCATTGTAAAGTCCAATAAAACTGTTACAGGTCCTGTCTCTGTAACCGGGTTTGGGTGGTGTTCATACCTGTTTCTTGGAGTTTCCTTTCCGTAAAAGTTGCAGGTTTTCCAGTGCAGATTTTGGCTCACTCTGTCGTACTGAGATTTTTAGTCAGTGGGTGCTAATACCGTGCATCTTGATACAAGATGGTCAATTCTTTCTGGATATTTCTCACAGAATCTGCAGTTTGTGTTGTTGTTGTTGTTTGTTTTGCCTTTGCTTTGATGCCACCATGTCTAAAGAAGAGACTTCAAAAGACAACCAGGTTTTTGTAACAGAAAATGCAAACCATATAATAAGTATATATAAGTACCATATAATCAAAGAGAAAAAAGTATGTAATTGTGGCTACTGTATGAAGATTGAAGAGTAATTGACACAAGATAGGAAAAGTACTATTGTGGAAGTTTGACTGCTGTTATTACTACTACTACTGCTGCTGCTGCTGCTACTACTAATACTAGTAGTAGTAGTAGTAGTAGTAGTAGTAGTAGTAGTAGTAGTAGTAGTAGTAGTAGTAGTAGTTATTATCATACTAATATTAATTAAGGAGAGAAGATATTCAATTAAAACCACATACCACCAGTTTCTGATTGTCATCACTAGTGGAAAAAAATGACAGATGATTCCTAAAAAATCCTTATTTTCGGCAGTGTGGTTCATATTGTCATATAATCACGGTAAAGCCTTTAGCTGGCTTCCTCTGAGAATCACGTGACTATAAAACGCCACAAAACTCCAGTACTTTCCTCAATGCCGACTGAAACAACATTCTGAAATTATTCAAGTACTTCTCGAATCTGTAATTAAACATGTCATTCATTTAAAACAAACTAATTTACAGTACGAGAAATAACAACGATATTTCAAGACTGACAGTGATTCCTACTACTACTACAACTACTATTAAAAAAAAAAAAGCGAATCTGGAGCCGTAGACTTCCGACAACGATAATGAGTTCGATTTCTCAAGGTGGCTGCTACTGAACTAAGCTTAACAATCCTAATTATCACAACCACCATTTAAATCGATTTTCAAATGAATAATAAAGAATTAATTTAACACATTAATTGAAAAAAAGTATTTCTAAATACTTCAGTGAGCTCGTCTGACATGTTGAGATCCATCCAAATATATCAGAGTCAAACGAGATCGTTTCTATATCCGCCGTCGTAAGCGCAGCTCCATCTGAATAAGAAGCAAGAAATGTTATGAAACTATCAGTACGAGTAAGTTGTAATCTTATACGGCTTATTTTAACGTATACGATCAAGAGTGAAGACAGTCTGTCTCTGTGGCGCAATCGGTTAGCGCGTTCGGCTGTTAACCGAAAGGTTGGTGGTTCAAGCCCACCCAGGGACGTAACATTTTAGCATTTATCTCAACTGAAAATCGATCATATAAAATAAGTATATAACAATTCAGAGCTCATTACTGCACTTTTTTTGCGAATGCTGCTAAATATTTTTTAACAGTGATGGTTATTTTATTTTCTCTTGATGAAAGTCGTCATTAAGGGAAAAAAAATTGTATGTATTATACAGAGAGCTTAGAAAATTTGATACTCACAGGACAGATTGAAGGCAAAAGGGACAGAGGAAAACAACGCAAGCAAGATTGAGTAAAAATGGATAGCAGAAATTGGTTTACGAGAGATAACAAAATGATAAAATTTATTAAGAGCTACAAAGAGCTGGAAATTGTGGAGAGCAATGATCGCCAACGTCGATGAACGAATACAGCATATACAGTGTAACCCGGATATAAGAGACCCAGATATAAGAGAAACCCGGATATAAGAGAGATTTTCTCTGGTCCCAAATTAGATCCTGTGTTAATAAAACATAAATGACCAAACCCGGATATAAGAGACTTCCCGGGTCCCGACAACTCTCTTATATCCAGGTTACACTGTAGAAGATTTAATGTCGATGCTCATGTAATTTGAATTGGGTGTATTTAGACTGAAATTTTTCTTTCGTTGGTTTTTTAATCAAACGTGCACATACAGTGTAACCCGGATATAAGAGACCCGGATATAAGAGAGATTTTATCTGGTCCCAAATTAGAGCCTGTGTTAATAAAACATAATAGACCAAACCCGGATATAAGAGACTTCCCCGGTCCCGACAACTCTCTTATATCCGGGTTACACTGTATATGCTATTTCTATGCCACAAATTCTTGGCATATATCAGACAGAGTAAATCTCTAAATCTTGTGCGATGAAAAGGAAATAGGGCGACAGAACGAATGTTATGCTCTCTGACAAGGTGAGTGATGGCAAGGGTGAGATTAGCCGTTTCCATATAGGAAACTTTCAAACTTTAATAACCGAACAGTTAACGTTACTGTCGGTTAGAAGTTATAAAATCTTTCTCTTAAAATAGCTTACAAAAGACAAAAAATTTCTCAAGACGTCTGTTTTCTCTCTTTCTAGTTTCCATAGGAGTTTCATACCTAATCCTTTTGTTTAAGGTAGTGTGGAAAGCGAATATCTTGATTATATCATTGTTCTCCATTCTAGTTACAATTTTCTATTTGTTTTAGTTGTTACTACTGTTGGAAGTCTTCAAATGATGTGGATTTTTTTTATTTAGTAAAGCTCATATTTTGTGATTCTGTAGCGCCTGCCTATATGATCAGATGAAGAAAAGTCTTCTTTTTTAAGACCTAAACGATTCTTTCGCTTGAATCCTTTTTAATTATTAATCTTAGAAAACGGTTATATATAAATATTGAATTAATATTTTAAATTGTGTATTACCTACGCGTTTGGACCTAAAAAGAAAATAATTGAGATTGAAGGGTTTTTTTCGCTCAGAGATAATTTTCATTAAGTCAAAATCTGCCCTAAAATTAATTTTATTTTTATAAAATATTTCAAAATCTGTAGAGTGGAGTTAACCATATTCTTTTTTAATAATACCTTTCTGTTTAAGTGATAAGACTCAGTTTAAATGGAAATACACCAGCACAAAAATACTTATTTAGCTTAAAGAAACTTTAAAAGAAAACAAATCATATTCCTGAAAAATTTAATGTCCGTAAAAATGTTAAATAAAAGTTAGTGAAATGTGAAATACTGCAGTTCTCTTGAAAATCAATCATTTGACCCGTCGTGCCGTATTGGCATAAGACTCTCGATAACCCGAGTGCCTGTTACATGCCGCACATCTGGTACTGTATATGCTGGGGTATGAGGCGACTGGGCGTATAAAACGAGCCCAAATTTTAAAATTAAATTGTAGGTTTCGGGCTATATTAGCCGTACAAGATGACGCCCCAAAATCGTATTTTAAAATTTATTGTATTGAATTTATTAAATAAATTCAGTAAGCATATACTTTCTCTTTACTCAGATTCTAATGAATAAAACGGTGGGTATATACTGTCAATTAACTACCACAATCTACAATGATTCATAAATGGATGCTGTGTTTTCGATAGGCTATTACGGTAGCCTAAATGACTTTTCCTTGCTCAACATCCATTCATTCCACTGTTCTCGAATGCGATCTTTAAACGGCTAGTCGAGACATAATCGAAAAAATGATGCGTGGCAGGGGTTAACCTACCGTCGAAAATCTCATATGCTAACAACTTATAAAACATAGGCATTCAGGCTCACATTATATAACTGGAGTATAAGACGGGCCCCCTATTTTTTTTCTCCTCGAGAAAGTAAGTTACTTTCTCGAGGAGGTCTTACGGTTTCATCTAGCCAAATGGCAGAGATCGTTTGTGCTTGTTTTGCTATACTTGACGATGCAAATAAATTTATTGTAAAACATAATGAATCCACTACAATGAGAATCTGCAGAAAAAATTTCGGAAACTTATTCTCCAAAATATGGTTTTACTTGTGAACAAGACACTGAAAAAGGAATTCATTTTGCAGAAAATATTGTTGTGAATATATTTTACAACAGCAAAAGAAAGTTTTCATCGGATGAAGTTCGAAAAAATGTTGTAAAATGTTTTAAAAATGCAAAGGTCAAAAGAAAATTAATTTATAGAGAAACTGTTGTCAAGTTTTTTACTTGTATTTGTTTTGTATTACTGCTTAATTCTTCAATACATTTTTTGTTTGTTTACAAACTTTTATTATTATTTATCTGTTTAAAAATAGAAAAAAGAACCAACCTGTTTGTGTGTTTTGGGGGCGTTTTAACATGTTTTAGATAAAACAAACATAAATTGACAATAAACCGAATAGGCCTGTCAGAAATTAGCCTGGAATCTAACATGTGGGGCCGTATATATTAATGGACCGTGGGTATACCTACCTATTACTTTGCCGTTACTTACTTTTTTGAATGATCCCTTGAAGCGACTCCTTGTGATAGCCTTTGAGCTGCTGTCAAAAATAAGTTTCCTGAAATTTAAAGAATTTTATATTAAAGAAAAGGCGGGACTCGAATTTGGTTTCAGTTCTCTGTACTTATTTACGTCAATTTTCTCTGAAAAAATCTTTTATGAATGACATTTAAAGTCTTCTTCAATTGACTCTCTTTATAATATCAATGCTTTATCAAGAAGGTATCTTCTTTGCCTATTCTACCAGAATAAGTAGTTCCCCTCAGAATCGTAAGCACGTATTAATTTTCATACATTTCAGCTCACATCTCTTCTGAAATGGTAATGTCTCACCTTCGAAAATCAAAGACAGAAAGAAAATTGTCTTACAGCTTTATTAGGATAACATAATAAAGGTTGTGTTTCGGAAAATAGATAAAAATGAATAAATCATCGTCGACTAAGTGTATTTCAGGAAGATAACGCATTTTAGGCAAAAAGTCTTTGTAAGCGAAGTTCTCAATGACAGAGCATGACTAATAAACAAATTAAAAAAACAGTCCTGCTAGTTACGGATCTCCCAGGCCGTGCGTCACTATTGACATTTTGTCAGTCATCTTGGAAACCTTTGAAACCATTCGTACACTCGTGTCCGGCTCATGTACACCTCTCTATACACTTTCTGCAACTTTGCTTAGGTTTCTGCACAGGTATCACCAAGCTTTTGGCAAATGTTGATGCAGATTCTCTGCTCAGTTTTCTCTGCAACAGTCACTGATGGAATCTGTGATATGGTGAGAAGACCACACTCGACACACTTTTTTTCCAAGCATTGCTATAAACAAATGAAATGAGTGAGAACGTTGAAACTTAGTGTGAATGCGCCACAGAGTTCAAGGTCAGTCTGTGTCAAGTCGCTCCACTTTGCGTAACTTAGCAACGTTACCATAGCAACAGTTCCCAATATTTTTGGATCAGACCGCGTAAGCATTTCAAAAACTTATCAATAGATATATACTTTTAGTTGATTCATATAAACCCTGATGAATGGATTAATTGCTGAGAAACTTGAAGTCGGAAAATAAGTTTTTGAACTTTTTCTTATTTTATTTAATTGCCTTACTATATTAAAATGTTGAGATTTAATAGACATCTCGAAAGATGTGTTTATTCGTAATTTAAGAAACGTGCAGCCGATTTTATTAATATTTCTATGTATATCCTACCCTCAGAACCTCCAGATTCCCCCATCGGAGGATGGGATCAAGCCTGTTTAGCCCCAGGTAGTGGTTTGTTACATTCACTATCTTAACATTTGCTTTTTTTTTCTAACTACATTTATACAAGTTACAGATTAAACTAAGCACAACTGATTATTAAAGGATGAACATTTTTTGCGGATTTTGACGTCATTTTGGTGTCCCTTTTTTGGTGTCTCTTTTTTGGTGTCCCTTTTTTGGTGTCTCTTTTTTGGTGTCTCTTTTTTGGTCTCTCTTTTTGGTATCTCATTTTCGGTATCTCTTTTTTGGTCTCTCTTTTTTGGTCTCTCTTTTTTGGTCTCTCTTTTTTGGTCTCTTTTTTTTCGGTATCTCTTTTTTGGTGTCTCTTTTGGTGTTTCTTTTTTGTTCTCTCTTTTTTGTTCTCTCTTTTTGGTCTCTTTTTTTTTTTTTTTGGTCTCTCTTTTCCGGTATCTCTTTTTTGGTGTCTCTTTTTTGGTGTCTCTTTTTTGGTGTCTCTGTTTTGGTCTCTCTTTTTGGTCTCTCTTTTTCGGTATCTCTTTTTTGGTCTCTCTTTTTTGGTGTCCCTTTTTCGGTATCTCTTTTTCGGTATCTCTTTTTCGGTATCTCTTTTTCGGTGTCTCTTTTTCGGTATCTCTTTTTCGGTATCTCTTTTTCGGTGTCTCTTTTTCGGTGTCTCTTTTTTGGTGTTTCTTTTTTGTTTCGTCCAAATCCGTGAATTTGTTTTGCTCATGCTAAGTCGCGAAAAAACACCAAATAAAATTCACTTTTTTATCTATTCATAATGTTGAATGTGTAAAGGTTATTCAACATTTTCAGAGAAAAATCTCAAGTTGTTTTTAAAAATTGCCGCAAAACATTGTTGATTTATTTAAGATGGAATCATCTATTATGACATCTCTCTAATTTAAGATGATCTATTATGACATCTCTCTAATGTGCATTTAGATACATTGTATTTATATTCAGTTTTTCTAATTGAACTATTCACTTATATTGCATATGATCCATTATTGTACATAATTAGGTTTAAATGTCATTTTGTGTTCTTTTTTCCCAAATCTGTAAATTCGTTTTACTCATGAAAAGTCTTGAAAAAACACGAAATAAAATTCACTATTTTTTTTATCCATAATGTTGAATGTGCTAAAGTTATTCAACTTTTTAACAAGAAAAATCTCAAACTGATGTTAAAAATTTCTGCAAAACATTGCTGATTTATTTTTGAAACTGTAATGACCTATTATGACATGTTTCTAATTTGTATTTAGGTATATTCAAAGTGATAGTCTTGGTTATGTACAGTATTTACATTAGTCGGACTATTGTCCTCATCTTTGTCGCCATATTTGTGACAAATATGGCGACAAAGATGAGGACAATAGTCCGACAAATGTAAATACTGTACATAATAGCTCATCTCAGAAATATAGACAGTCTTGGTTATATTGTTCACGTATATTGCCTAAGATCCATAATTAGGTTACAATAAAATATGTATTTTGTATGAATATTACTTTACACAAATTGACATGTAGTAGAGTGGGGACGTGTCATAGACTCAGGGGAGGGGCACTAGACTCTTGCACCGGCCTTGATCCCCATCATCAGAAGAGTATGACGTAATTCATTTCCGATTCTAGTTTAAATGAATATTGAAATCTCAGCAGAATTAATAACACTGTTTTGTTAATCACTACCTAATTCTTCAGAATGTCTTTCATTTTTTTTTTTCTTCTAAACCAGAAATGTGACAGGCGATCGAACTGCATAAAATTAAACATATATCTCCGATCATCTCCACACGGAAAGTGCTCGAACGAACTACATTCCCTGGCCCCGTCAAGGCAAACCTTCACAGCAAGAACACTCAATGCCACTTACAAAGTAGAAAACCACCCACATTCCTTACATATTATATCGATGAGAAGTAAGTTCCATTTGAGAAGCTTTTTCCTGCGAACCACTGCCCTGTGGAACCGACTGCCAACAGATGTTTCCCCGACACTATAATCTTAACCTGTTCACAGCTAGGGTTAACTTCCACTCCTATACACACAAATGTCCTCTAAACGTAACACTCTACCTTGAGCGGCCTCAGGCCTTGTAAAGTGTGAACCTCACTGTGAAAAAAAAGTTCTCCTATTCGATATACACGTAGCAAAACTGTTATCAGTATGAAAAGTGGGGCTGGCATGTTGAGTTCAAATCCCAGCCGATACCGTTGCATTCGATTTCGCAAAAATACTCTTGGATAAATGTATGAATCCATTTCATTCTGCTTCAAGCTGGATTCTCTAGTTTGCTTTGATAATCAGTCCAGATGAAGGAGAATTCTGAATACGAAACCGGCGGACGCTCTGATATCAGCATCTCTACACGGTAAAAAAAAACTTTCCGGCTACGGAAACCACAATAGCAATACCTAACATTGTAAATCTGTGACCGTATACACAACAGAACTAACATACATACATACATACATACATAATGGTTGGCTACTCGTTTCTGAGCCCACCCCTCGAGGACGGCTAGTTGCAGATAGCTGCTCAAGCAAATTTGTGTTCAGCACCCACAGAGCTCCCTTGCGGTTTATAATGGATCTCTGCTGAACAGAACTTAGTTACAGTTTACGTGTCATATTTGAACACGGCCAGTACGCTCAAACCCCGAGTTACGATGATTCGTGACGTGTGGCACGCACAACTATCGATGCCCTCTGAAATGGTCTGTCTACCGCGCAATGGGATCGCCTTCTCAGGCTGATAGCATCAAGACGTTACCCTCTTAACAAATCGACCATGACGAGATTCGAATCAGGGTCTCATAATTATCCATCCTACAAATGTCTAATATCTAAGGTTTTCACATAAGACGTTTAGTCATCTTGACACCTTTTGTGATAAGAATCACTGAAAAGCCTTTTGAGTTATTCAGATCGAAAGAGAACAGGTTAAAATCGTTTTGTGTCATACCTACTGCCTTCCCAACTGAGCAATGGTGAGAGGAAAAAGATCACTCAAACCTTCAGTAATAGTACCAACATTCATACTCTGACTTCCATCTTCAAATTTCATTCAAGAACCATCAAGAAAACGGTGAATAAGTTCAAAAAAGAGGAAACAGTAGATAGGGAAACTGGATCAGGAGGTCCCAACAGAAAGAGAGATCATCATTTCAACTTAGAACTAAAGAGATCAATTTAAAAAGATCGAACTCGAGTCATAAGACGTTTGGCACGTGAGAGAGGAGATTCACCTATGACAGTCCAAATAGCAGTGTAAAAATACTTGAAAATTAAATCGTACGTGAAACCTGTGAGGCACCTTGTTACTCCAGGACAGAAAGTTAGAAGGTTAGAGAGGGCGAAGATCATCTAGAATAAGTTGGAAAAATGATCCTTTATTTCAATCGTTCATGAGCTTCCGATCTCTATCTATGATTAATTAAAGACGAATATGCCATTTTCGTTTATGATTCATTAGGATTCTTCTATTAAGCTGAGAGAGTAATTATACATTCTTATTGCGCCAAGTAGATTTCAAAGCTTAATAAAACAAATGGACAATTTTTCTGTTACATCCGATATATATATATATATATATATATATATATATATATCCTTGAAAATCTCTACTATTGGTAAACTATTCGGGTAATGACTGTTTTACAAAGCTCCAGTCGAAGTTCTCAGAATTTATTTTGTTCTAACTCGACTTACGGCCACAAGACGTTGAAGCCCCGGTCCTCGTACGAAGTTAAGCAAAGTTGAGCCTGGTGGGTGACCGCTTGGTAATAT
Source organism: Acanthosepion esculentum (assembly GCA_964036315.1). NCBI lineage: Eukaryota > Metazoa > Mollusca > Cephalopoda > Sepiida > Sepiidae > Acanthosepion > Acanthosepion esculentum. The sequence continues at coordinate 114,001,686 of OZ038475.1, forward strand.
CACTGCTGTTTATGTGCCGGTTTTGTAATGGATGATGGCTCGGAATTGTTAATCGGAAAGCTGAGTTCCAATTCCAGTCAAGTTGGTTATGTTCACATACGCGCTAATACCATTGGGAAGGGTATGAATCCACCTCTACCCCCACAGGGTCAATTAGTAAGCCTTGTCATCCCAAAAAATAAATAAAATTGCGTACAGAATATTTAGACTTCGACATTAAATAATGCATAGAGGTGTTGATATGCCGCTAAATAAACCAACCAACCAAACAAACAAACAACCAACTATTCTAAGCCTTATGATTCACAAGCTAATAATTTACGCGCGTGCAAAAATGTTTCCAGCGGGAAAAAATGGTTTTCAGCTGTATTTAGTGCTGGGAAGTTTTATGCATTGCGAGTTTTTTTTCTTCTTTTTTTCCTTTAGATATACCGCACCTCTTCACTATACATATTCATTAAATTTAAATGTTTAGCATGGGCTGATGCAGCATTTTCAGTAAGAGGAGGCGTGTTCTTCAGTCTAATTATCAATTCAAAATTTTAAATTTTGTCATCATATATATTAGGTTATAGAAATGAGTAGAGAGTGTTCATATATATATATATATATATATATATATATATATATATATATATATATATATATATAATTTCTATATATGTATATTATTTATATTATGTATGCGCTGTATATATATATATATATATATATATATATATATATATATATATATATATATAAATATATATATATATATATATATATATATATATATATATATATATATATATATATACCGCATATATAATATATATATATTTTATTATTCATATTATATATGATGCGCGGTACTTATTGAAATGCGCTCAATATCAGTGATAGTGCTAACATACTTAGTTGTATTGATGTGAGTTTGTGACCCTGGGTTTCACGTCCTTGCGATCGTCAGACAAACTGATTTATAAGGACGTGACATCCAGGGTCGCAATATATATACGTAAAAATTTAAATTTGCGTTTTCTTTTATTTATTTGACATGTAAAATTATAAATTCAAACTTTTAAATTCAGAGTGTGATTATATAGCGTTTATGAATGAGGATTTACTAACTAAAATGTCAATTTTCGTGGATTTTTATTTGCATAGAGGTTCACGATTTTATCATAGTCTCTAAAACTGAATGTCTTTGTGACCATACAAAAGAACAAACGCGTTGAACTAGTCTTCACTCATTATAGCTTACCTTATCTACTTTACAACACAAAATATTTTCTCAGAAATTTTAGGGGGCGTGCACCCTCTACGCTCCCTCCCCGGAAACGCCCCTGTTAGTGTACGAGAGAGAAGATACAGAACAACAAAAACTTTAAAGTTAGAAGGCTGGGAATGAAGTAGATAAAAAAAAAACATCTTAGAAAGAAAAGGTAAATAAATGTTAAGTATCTGAAAAAAAATATCTGTTTGGACCGAATAAATGGCTGCCTCTTGATAATGTATAAATGGAGACAATACTGGTTAGGTGGCGGGTGAAGTAAAAAAAAAAAAAAGGATAGGTAGGTAACAAAAAAAGAAAAAAAAGAGGAAAATTAAACTCTAAGAGCCAAAGAAATCATGTTTAAGTGAAAGAAAAAGAAAGACACTCTTGAAAGAAAGAAGAGTAGAGGCTCTCTGGTAGTGGTGCCGGGGGGGGGGGTATAAAACCGCCAAGATTAAACCAGTTAAAGAAATAGAGATTCTCAAGGGAATACACATATGTAATAAAAGACACCTAGATCAAACTAGAAAAGATGAAGATGATAGGCAGACAGATAAAAAAGGCGATGACGATAAAGCAATTCAGATTGATAAACGACTAGGAGAAAATGAAAAGGTAATGATAAAAAGAAAAGTGAGATGCGGAAGACAGAAGAAAAAAAAGCTTTAACTCGGAAAGTGAATAAAGACATGACGTATAAACCCAACAAAAAAAAATAAAAAGTCCGGAGAGAGATAAAGTAACAGGCGACGAAGATAACATGGTATGTATTCAGTGGTCGAGGGGACAAAGCAAGAAACTAGGTAAGAGGAGGAGAGAGATATAATCAACCGACCTACCTATTATAGAGAGTGAGTCATGCAAACTGGGCTAGAAGTAGCAGCAGTAGTGATTCCAAGCCTTTAACCAACCTCTTGTGGGTAAAATGACAAATTACTATAGTAGTAACACTACAGCCAGAGGCATTAGCAGCACTAATATTAACCGACCGTTTTTTTGTTGTTGAAATGTTTAAGTATGGAGTTTTCTAAGTATAGCTTAGTTATGACACAAGGCCGAAAGTATGGGACACCCAGTGAGGATCGAATTCACTTTTCAGCTGCAACTGATCGAACGAAACAAGCTTGCTAACCATTACACCACTTCAAAGTGTGCAAAGCAGGATTGAGCAACCTCGGTTCTCGAACGTCTCACATATCGAACAAATTGGTTATCGAACAGAAAATTCGTGATGAAAATCCCTCGGTTATCGAACAAAATTTCGGTTCTCGAGCAACATTCCCGGACCAAATTAACCCGAACGGAATCATTTTTGATTCGACCGCCGAGTTGTATACATTCGGGTGTTGGGCCATACTTTTCTTTTCCAATCATCTGGTATTGTGACTTTTTTCTCTGCATTGATTCCTATTGGAAAAATAGTTTCAGTTTACGAACATTTCGGGTTACGAACGGCCTTCGGGAACGAATTAAATTCGTGAACCAAGGTTCCACTGTATTTAAGTATGAATCTGGAACCTAGCTGGTTCGTTAAATTTTGCTAAAATTATTAATGATAATGACTAATATTAACCATAAGTAAACATTCGCCATTCATTAACCGAACAGCTTGCATTACTGTCGGTTGAAATTTATAAAATGTTTATCTTAACCTTTAACACTCTGCATTATTAATATTACTTTCCTTTCTACTGCATTCTTTATAAAGGCCTTGCAGTTGCAATACCCTTAGTGTTAATTTCACTCAAAGTTGTTTCCTGTTGCCATAGCAGGATATGACAACACAACTATGAAATTCAAAGACACTATTATTCAGAGATCAGAGTCTGCTTCAGTGGCAGGATAAATATTTTGTACAGTAAATGAAGTCACATACACAGTGATAAAGTTTAAAACAATTTTTCAGTGAAATAGGTTTCTCAAGTCCGTTAGCTGTTATCTGATTCATGTCAGTATTTTCTCTTCAAGTTACATGTGCTATCCATTTTATCTGTTGCTGCTGTTGAAAGTCCTCCAATGATTTGGTTTCTATTATTTGATAAAGTTCTTTGCTTGTGATTCTGTAGCGCCAGTCCACAAGGTTCGAAAAAATGTGGTCTTCGCCAAGACCCACATGCTCAAAGTCATAGTCACCACTGATCTTATAATGCGGTTGTATACAACAGCCAGCCAGTTATCTACATAATCCATTTGGGACCCTCTCCTGGGAATAACGACATCGATCAACATTAAGACTGTAATGAGTTCGATTTTTAAGAAATTTCCCACATTTATAGCCTTGGGCCAGACTAAGATAAGCTTAGCAAATATCGTTTAACTGCAATCAATTTGCATAATTAATTTAGGTGCCAACTTGTGTGATAACTGGAGTTCATAACATGGTTGCCGCGAATGCACTCGTAGGTTCGCGGGTCATAAACCAAGAGGTATCGTCGTTGTGGGTTGATGAAACCCGGATAAAAATGAACTGTAATAGAAGATAGAATGCATGGTCATCAGCAAAATGATGAGACCAAAAATGCAAATTACAGGTCTAGGATACTAAGATCAAACAGGTACAGAAATTTAAATATCTGGGAAGTGTTCTAAGAAGGGACGGAAAGTTCGACACTGAGATCCGAAGTCGTCTTGGGATGGCCAAAGACGTATTCCAAAAGCTAAGCATAGAATTATGAGACAGAAAAATGATGTTGGAAACAAAGAAAAGACTACTGAAATGTTACGTGATATCTGTCTTGTATTGCAGCGAATGCTGGACAATCCCATCAAAGATGAAGAGTCTTGAAGCAACACAAATTCGGTTCTACAGAAAAATGCTGAGGACACCATATGCTGAACATGTGAGCAACGACGAGGATTTGGAGAGAATCGAAACAAAGAGGAAACTTATACTTAACATCAGGAAGAAGCAGTTGAAATTTCTGGGGCAAGTAATGAGGAAGGAGAGCTTGGAAATTTTGATACTCACAGGACAGATAGAGGAAAAGAGGGACAGGGGAAAGCAGCATATAACATACTTGATGAGCTTGATGGCAGATGGGTTTGGGGGAAATAACAAAAAGACATAATTAATTAAGAGCTACAAGGGACAGAAAGATGTGGAGTGTCATGATCGCCTACGTCCTGAAGGGATACGGCACATAAAAGAAGAAGAAGAAGAAGAAGAAGAAGAAGAAGAAGAAGAAGAAGAAGAAGAAGAAGAAGAAGAAGAAGAAGAATAGACGAGTAGAGAAAATATCAGTGTTTCTGTCCAGGGAGAATTACTGTTATGTGATATATAAGTTTGCGAGTCGTCCACGTTTTGAGTTTAAAATCCTTTTTTATCAAGAGCAGATATTTTATAAGGAGTTAATCTCAGAGGAAACGAGACATAGCGAAAAACTTATTTTGTGCCGAAATAAATTTCTTCATTTCGTTATCTTCAGCACAACGGTTCGGCCGATATATTCTCCGGTCAATCTCCGATATCTGTCGTCTTCGGTATTCTCACTGACTTACCTGTATAGTCCTATGTCGTCTCTTTCCTAGAAAACTTCGGATTTCCTAATCGACAATTCTTCTTTACGAAAAGAAAGAGGAGCAGTGAATCTAAGAAGGAACAGACATGCACACACTTATATACATAGTTTTTACAATGATTTTTCACCCTGTACAAGCCCCAAGAGACACTCGAAGTAGAGGGTTACTGAGTAAGTGCCACCACTCTCAGAAAGGTGATAGTGCCACCAATCCCCAAGGGGCCCCCGGAAGTGAAAGAAAAAGGAATGGCTTTAGAAATAACCGGGAACAAAATCCTAAAGAGGAGACAAGAGATAAACTTCTGCTCGTGTTCAAAAAACCGGGGAGCGGCATGAACCTATCTGCTCCTATTGAATAATAGAAAAAAAAAAACAACTACTAAATAAACAGTAAATAAAAGTTCAGGGTTTTAGGCGAAGACGTTAGAAGTATAGAGTTGATGTAGACTTTAGAAGGAATCGAAACCCAATCCTAACCAGGAAACAAGGGATAAACCTTTACGAAAGACCGGGGAGGAGTGGAAACCGGATGATATATGAACCTATCTACTCCTACTGAAGAAAAACTCAACAAAAAACAAAAATAAATAAATAGAATTTCAGAGTTAAGGTGGAGTCGTTAGAAGTACAGAGTTTAATTAGTCTATTATATTGAATAAATCTATCAATTGTGTGAAATTTAAATGCGCATTCATAATTCTGTCAGGATCAAAATAGGTGTTCACCACCAATTCCTGGATAATCGATAATACAACGTACACACACATTCTCTTTTTGTTTTGCTATTTTAGTTTCTTATTTTTTTAACCTCCATAAAAAATTTATGATCAAGCTTAAAATATGTATATTTATTTCAAAATTTTACTACCTACCATAAAATTGTGATGAAATGATTAAAATTCTAAATATGATCTAAACTCTGTTTCATGAACACTGAATAAATAACAAGTATTAACATCGAGATTTTAGCCAAAGACGTAGATTCTGAATATGAAAATTGATCCATAAAAATGAAAAGTGACTTAGCTTTAAGAATTTTCACATTAAATATCACAAAAAATGTTCGACTTGTAAAATTTTACAGAAATTATTTAACAATGGCTGCGATGATTGTTTTCCAGTTCGAAAAATAACTGGTTATAGAACTAAACTAGTTTTTGTTTTCTTTGTGTAAAAAAAAAAAGTTTTGTTACCGGCTCCATATTAGAAAGACAATAAATAAAATCGTAAGTTTAGTTCAGTAGATAACTATTCTAGGAAATTACTTTTCTGATAATTATTCAAGACTTAAAAGACTTCAAAATATTTTCCTAAAATTGCCGGCCTTCAAACTTTAAAGTTTTTTTGTTGTTCTGCATCTTCTCTTTCGGACAATAAATATTTAAATTTAATAGATACTAATTTTAATGTTATAAATAATGTTTATCGACGGTTTTGGAAAAGAAGAGTTGAAGTTCCTTCTTACCAGTGAAAAACGAAGCGAATGATGTTGATTTGTTGACCCATTTAAAGACTCTGTCAACTCCAAAGATAAACAAATAAAAGTAAATATCTGGAAAGCATCATTTAATAATAATAATAATAATAATAATAATAATAATAATAATAATAATAACAAGACCATTGCTATGAATAATTAAGAGTAGTCTCCCCTTGTTTTGTTATTCTCCTCTTTAAGAGAGCTATTTCTGTTTACTGGGACTATAAAAGGATACTATACGCTAACCTTGTATTTTCAGTAAAATAAAGCTTTCTTAAAGCCTACACCTGCGTACTTTTGTCATTATAACCATTTCGTCTTACAGGGATGATGTACTAAGTTTGTAGTTTGACGTGTACGTATCAGCCGAGTTTGGGTTTAAAATGTTCATTGTATAATACTCGGTCTATGTACCGTATATACACGTGTAACGCGCGATCTCGCGTATCCAGCGACCCAAAAAGTTTCACTTATAAAAAGTGATTTTATCATGTATCTCGTGTATCATGCGAGTTCCTATTTTAGAGGCCAAATTACAGTAGAATAACCTCTTTTCCTTTATCTTTTTGTCCCATTCTCTAGTTAAACACGTTTTTGTTAAAATGTAAAAGAGAATGATAAAAGTATCGTTAGTAACGCTATACTCATTGTATAAACGCGTACAGCCATAAACAACCGAACGAGGCAGAACTCTAACATCTTATAAACTTAAAAAATGGAAAAGATGCATATTCGGTATGTTGGTATTTTATAATACAATACTAATAGATGAATATTATATGCATTATTATTGGATATAGTTTATTAAAACATCAGTTTTATCAAAATCATATTTATTTTCACTACAGCTGTACATTTTGACTATAATAAATGGATATATAGTTTGTTCAACGGCGTAGCCAGGACTGTTGTGCATACGCTAATTTTACATCTCGTGTATGATGCGACCACCTTTAAATTAGCTTCAAAATTAAGTCTTCAAAAGTCGCATGATACGCGAGTATATACGGTAATTAATTTCCAACGCTAAGTTAAGAACTAGAATATGTTGGAAAATATAAGCGTGTAATTGAAATTATATGAAAAGAAGATAAAAATAAATGTATTCCTAGATCAGTACAATCTTAACAGGTTAACCGTTATCTTCCTCTTATATCCGCCTAAAAAGAACCTCTTACTCAGTAACCATTTACTTCGAGTGGCATTTGGCACTTGTACAAGGTAAATACTATATATATATATATATATATATATATATATATATATATATATATATATATATACCGAGAAGATGCTTCAGAGGATTTTTAGATGATTAAGGAGTTGAAAATCTCCAGACCCAACCTCTCGATATCACCCCCAAAATCCAGCGGCAGGATGTGTTCTAGAACGGCTGGTTGTGGATTAGTTGCAGATTAATGACCAGAACAAGCGTCAGTTAAATTGATGACCTTTACGGGCTTCATGAGCAAAGTTTTCCTTCTACTGAACTTGCAACGTTGCATGTGCAAGAAAGAGGCTGCAATGTGGAAAATAATGCCTGGTCATAGGATTTAATTGGTTCGATCGAGTGGTTAGGCCTAAACATGTCAAATGTTGAGCATCGTTCTTTAGCTCCATCAGTTAAAATGATTAAAATTAAGGCACATTGGCCTTTATTAATTGTTAGTTTTTTTTTTACTCTCTCGACGTCCTCGTCTATAGGGTCGTTGTCATTTAATTTTGTAGACAGCATGGGGAAAATGAAATAAAACAATAAATAAAATAGTAATAACAAATAAAAAAATGTAAATGGGTTTCTGGTCACATCTGTAATTTTATGACCCCACTTCCGGAATGAACAGAATCTTTCTCTTTCTCTCCTTGGCTTCAAGATGTGAACCACGTGGTAATAGCGTTCCCACTAGGGAATGTTCGTTTCCCCGGTCCGCTGGCGACTGAATTTTTTCCACGTACCAACGATATCGTCGGACGTGTTTTAGCAACCCTACTCTTGAAACAGAGGTTCGGTCTTCCAAACTCAGCGCGAAGCTGACCTGATCTCGACCAGCCTTAGCAGTTCTTATCCTTACTTCCCATAAATTATTTCAGAAGCAAAAAGAAAAACGGACATACTCAAGAGACCTTTATTTCAATACAGTCAACATAAAAAAAATAAACGTCTATAGCAGAAAATCATTTTTTTTTTGTATTATAAGATATAAACTGCTATATTTTACGGCCAATAAGTGAAGCGCAAATAAGTAAAAGACGCCTAAAAATAAATCTTACTAAATTCGATAGATATGAAAACTTTTTTACAATTCTGTACAAACACGACTCCAAATTAAATAAATGGCGTCTGGAACCAGGTTGGATAGGACAAGTCACGTGATGTGCTTTTATACGACGTTCGCGTGGTTGAAATCCAAGTGACCTGGAAATGGGTCAGGTCTGGATTACTGAGTATACTGCTGCGCAAAACCCAGATAGTGATTTGGAGCCGACTCAAAGCAATTAAAACTGTTCGTCAGCAACAGTCAGCGATTAGATCTGCAACAACGCATTCAGTGAAGGACAGTCGGCGAAAGACAATCAGCGAGCCAGACCAGGGCTCGATCAACAGGACAACGCGTCAGTAAGCGATGATTTTTCTACCTACGACGAAAGTAAGTCTTGTGTCCTCTCCCTTTGTTCACTGTGTTTTAAAATTAGTGCCGTCACACACAATCAATCAGCAGTCACACGCATGTTTCATTAGCGTGTGCTTCACACACACAAACACATATTGGTGTACCATACTACTTGATTTCCTTACTTGTAGCAAAAATACTTCGAAACTTTGCAGACTCGCTTGCGACAAATAATTTCGAACAATCGAATTATTGGTCTCTTGATGGCAACAACAAAATACATTAATATATAAATACATGTATCTGGCTGTATAAATGTTACTGTCATATTTAATTTGGTCTTCTTCCTTTTATGCAAAGATCATTTCTTTGCGTTGTTTATAATTTTGTATTGAAATTTATGGGCATGACAAAATCGGATTTTTTTTTTCCAGCTAAAATCCATGTATACTGACCTCACAGTATTCCCCTTCTATCTTCTTTGTTTATATATTGAACACGCATCTTTATCTAAATATAATAAATGTAAATAAATAAAAATAAGTAAAAATTTGTGTGGATATGTGTTTTGTATATATGTTTAGATATGTGTGGATATGTGTTTTGTATATATGTTTAGATATGTGTGGATATGTGTTTTGTATATATGTTTAGATATGTGTGGATATGTGTTTTGTATATATGTTTAGATATGTATATAATATTTATTTATTTACATTTATTTTCTAATTATTTAGACTTACTTTTATTCATTTATATTTCTAAGTTTTTTTTTTTAAACAGATCCCGTAAATAATATGTACTGCACCACTATTATTATAGTCCGGTATATTCATATATATATATATATATATATATATATATATATATATATATATATATATATATATATATATACACAAGTATTTAAGCAAATGCTCTGTTTTATAATAAACAGTATTAAATAACAGTTACCGGCCTGAATGTCCGAGAAATTTTCATAGGAAATTTTCGTTCTCCGACGGGAATCGAACCTGTATCCTATACGGAACTGTCATTTCGCGTGACGGGCCTTAACCGTTCGGCCACAGAGAAGAGTCCGGTTAGCATGGTCGATTTTACTATCTTTAAACTTAAATCTTCCATGAATCTCTTCTATTCATATATGCTCTAGCGTATCAAATGTAAACAAATGACGTCATATATTTTTGAATTGGACAAAGTCTGACAATTTATTTAAAGACATTTATATTATGTTTAACGTTCTTTTTATAGATACAAGTATTTAAGCAAATGCTCCGTTTTATAATAAACAGTATTAAATAACATTTACCGCCCGAGACATTATATATATATATATATATATATATATATATATATATATATATATATAAATTATGTAACAGTCAGTTTCCAATCAGCAGCTGAAGATTGCGTTGTTCATGAAACTCATGAGTTGTGCTACTGATGAGGAAAAAATGCATATTTATATATCCATATAATACTAAAAGTCTGTGATTGTGTGTGTGGTTGCATGCTTTTTGGCTGCATTGACCGGCGCATAATGATTTACGAGTTGTTTATACTGTATATTTATTTTAACTTTCTTCAAACATACAATTTTTCATTAAAATATTTTTACATTAAAGACACACACAAAGAAATCCCGCTTTGCTGTGTCGTCCGGTTTGTAGAGTAACTATTTATTTTTCAGCTTTCTGTAAACAAACAATATTTTAAATATTTAAAAAAATGTTTTTTGCATATTTAAAAAATATTTCGAAGTGAATATGATTTTAAGATATTTTTTGGCATATAAAAAAATATTTTTAAGTTAATCTGATTTAAAGTTCAAGTTTAAACCGGATGTTCTATTCCTATTAAATGCTGTAAACAATCAATAAAACGTTAAACATGAACTTGTAAACCAAACTAGTGACAACATGAACAAATTGAAATATTTAACTGAATCACAATAAAATTAACTTTCATTTCAATGGAATTTTGAAATCAACCTCAATGTTTTATAGCCTAAACCGTCACTGACCCAACGGTTCATGGGTAGTCTAGTTATTAATATGTAAATTATAGCACCGTTATTCTATATCGAGCATCAGCACACAATGTGCGATATTACATATTCATTTACATATATATATATATATATATATATATATATATATATATATATATATATAGTTTACGAAAAATTAGGTAATCCGTATTGGTAGACCCAAGGAGGATAAAATCCAGAGAGCTCAATGTAAATCAGAGCTAATAATTTAAATAAAAACAGACCACTTTAAAGTTCCATATAATAAATTATTTCACCACAGACCTTTTAAAGGACCGCGGATCATCAGATTTTACTTCATTTTATTTTTCGTTTCAACCTTTGGAAGTAAAATCTGATGATCCGCAGTCCTTTAAAAGGTCTGTGGTGAAATAATTTATTATATGGAACCTTAAAGTGGTCTGTTTATATATATATATATATGCTCATACACGCAAGATTTAAAATCAAGAAATATAAAAATATTTAAAATCTGCGATAAAAAATCTTCTGTATATGTGAACGTATATCCATGTAGTTGTGAGAGCAATTATTTACATTTTACATGCCACAAGATCCAAGAATCAATGTTTTATCTACTAGGCTATTTTCCGGTGGGATAGTAATTGGGTCGAGGATTGCAAACATTAGTATTATAAAGAATAAGAGGATATCTCCCTAAAACATGGACGGAAGAATGAGAACAATATCTCCACCGTAGATTAGTTAAAGGGTTCAAATTTACATTCTTTAAAGGTTCCCAGGATCGACATTCATCTAATGAAGACCGGAAAACACAGCGGACAAAATGTTGTGATGATAACAACTAAGATAAGGGCATTAATCTGAGTGTAAATAATGATAATTCCTCGCCGCAGAAATTCAAACAGAAAGCATGCATGCCAGACCAGGTGTAGGAAATGTTATCGTCTAGGTTTTTTTTTTTTAATATTAAAAATCCGAACGTCCGTATTTCAAACAAGAAAGAAAACATGGGCATGCCCGTTAAATAAATCATTTGTATTTACAAAAATATGTAGATAAACTGAAAAGAGTCAACAAGGAGTAAATATAGTCTTTTATGATGTGTTAAAATCTTTGAGTACTTGGTCCATAGATAAAGCTATAGTTTAGAAAAGACTTTTCGGTATTTGGTTCATAGTCCAAAGCTCTGGTTGATAAAAACTTTGATCGTCAGCGAAGATTCACTGACTGCCCATGCATTTGTTGTTGAAGATGATTCGTTTGAAGTTGCCGACATGTTTCAGCTCGCGCTGGTTGGAGCAAGCTGTCTTAGCCACGTCTTCTCTTTTATTTAAAAGGCTTGGAAACAGTTGCATCTCTGCTCCTGAAAGTCAAGATCTGTGGATTTTTATAAGAAATTTTTTCCCGAAAGCAGGCTCGAGAAAAATAGGATTTTAGTTTTCTCTGCTTGATCAAATATTTCACATGGTGATGTTAATTTTTCACCAACAGACATTCTGATTTAAACGGTGTGTGTTGTATTGTGGATTTTTTTTCTTTTTGGCATGTTAATAAATACTATCTGTTATTTCGTAGAAAATAAAGTTTGGGCGTGTTTTAATATGGTATGTATGTGGGTATGTAATTGTGTTGGAAATAAGGTTTATTTTCTATACAGGATGTTTTTGTTGGGCACACGGTCTCTCGAATAGTAGGCAGGAACCAGCACAAACCCTACAGGTGAGAGTTGATGCGTACGTGCACTGGGCTTACGTAGATTGTCTAGCTCTTTATATGGTAGGGAAGGGTATTACGCTTTGATCTTGACGTCTGTGGTGATCTTGTTTTCCAACACCCCCTTGAAAAGTGTTACTATGGTGACGACGGTGTTCCCTATACGCCAGCTTAGTAATCACTACCACCATGGTTATTGTTTGGTATTGAAAATCTCTTGCCGCATGTTCATTTTGAAGTTGTTCTTCAGCCCACTAGCCGCCTTTGCGAAACGCTTTCCAAATTTGCTTTTACTTTATTGTCAAAACTAAATTAGTTGTTTGCATCGCTGATTCTCACACTTTAATTCCATTCTACAATGACAATCATAAAGCAAAGCTATTCATTCCATTCAATAAAAAGTTTAGAACGCAGAGTAGTCAGTCTAGCTAAGAGAAGACCCTTTAGTTTAAAGTCTCCCACTGAAGAAAGTTCGTGTGTGTATTGCATCGTCATCTTCCGATTATTTAGTGCGATAGCAACAGATGTAGTTTAAATCAGCATTTATCAAACCGGTGCGTCCGGGCGCGCTGATGCGCCCTGAACGGTAACCAGGTGCACCACAAGTTAGCAGAAGAGTAATTTATGAATTATTTTTATATTTAAAAAATCTTTATTTTGAAAAATGCTGGAGAGACCAACCAATGTGGTGTCTTAAAAATAGATGCTCATGCCAGTAGATTTCTTTATTATTTTTTCCGTTGAAACAACGGTTTCTGTACGATAACCAAAGTTAAACAACGTTGAGTCTGGTCAATACTTAGATGGATGATTACTTGGGAATACCAGGTGCTGTAAGCTTGGATGTGCGGCTGGTGTAATGGATAATGGCTCGGAATTGTTAATCGGAGAGTCGAGTTTCGATTCCTATTTGTTAATACGTTATATTCACTTACGCACAAATACCCTTGGGAAAGTTGTAAATTCACCTCTTCTTCCCCAGCTATGGACTAATTATTAAGACTTGTAACACTAAAACTTATCTAAAAAATACAAACATCTTACACTCTAAAAATATTTTTCACGATAATTTTTAAGTGTGTCCAAAGGCTGATAAAAGGATAGCTGTTGCTAATAAGGTCTACAAGGCATGGATGTCTGGCTAAACAATGTGGCGGCTGCTACACTATTTATGAAAACGGTGCTTTAAACGATCGAACTTGTCAAAAATGGTTTGCTTAGTTTCACGCTAGAGATGCTCCACAATTGGGTAGACCAGTTGAGATTGACAAATTAGGACATTACTTGGAAGTCATTAACGCATAGAAGTTCATGGAAAAATACTGCCCCAAAACCCACCATCTGTATGGAAATGTGTGCCAAAGAGTCAAATACCATTATATAATGCGAGTGATAATCAATACATTCAAAATATCCAAATCAAGTGCCTGCTTATTGAACCGTATTTCTGTGCGGGATTCACTGCTTGCCTCTATCAAAAATGTTCCGTTATGAAGCAAATTGATGATTGAGGAAAAGTGAATAGTTTACAACAATGTGGAATGCAGCAGTTCGTGAGGTGAGCGAAATGGACCACCACTATCAAAGTTCTTCATTCAATGATAATGCTGTGTATGTGGCGAGACTGGAATAAAGTATGAGCTGCTCCCAGATAAAGAAACCAATGATTCAAAACAAATACTGCTTCCAATTAGGTGAACTGTAAGCATCAAGCAATGAAAAGTATATATCTAGAATTTATTAAGAAAAAAGCGTCTTCAATCATGATAGCGCTCGACCATATAACCAGGCTAAACTGGTGTCAACTTGGTTGGAAAATCTTTGTAAACATACACCGGGGCCATCTCTCGGTCCTTCAACGACTGGACTAATCACTTCCACATTGTGTTTCCGTTCTCGTTTGCTTCGGTGTGCCAAAAAACTGAGAAAGACCAAGTGTAAATTAAATTCACAGCAGAACGGAAGGTGAAATAACATCACGGCGAGTAAAGAAAACGCCAATTGATTCCTTTATATTGGTTATTTATTCTCAAATTCACTTGATACTATCTGGGGTTAGATATGTGGCACAAAACCAATTCGCAACTTCTATCTAGACAGACGAACAAACCAGTCCTTCTATTTTGGCCAGTGAGAAATTCGACTCTCTTCTACCACCCCTATACTCATCTTTGCATCCAGACTCACGGTTGGCAAGTCGTAAACGGCTCGTTCAAAACCACTGACCATTCAAACTGTGAGTCTGCGTATATCAGCCTGCTGCCGGAATCGCCTAACTTCTGATCAAATGGCGGTTGATTCCGAAAGTTTTTTTTGGTAATTTTGCACCTCCGTTCCCCGAAAAAGTAAAAACTGTCAAAAGTAAGTTTTTTCCTTGGCACCGCTATTATTTTAACTATCTTAATTCCTCAGCATTGTTTATTGTTTCAAAAAGCGATGATTATAATTGTCATAAAATCTAAACATATGATGAAAGAGGGTTTATACATTTTTTTGTTCTTGGGAATTTACAACAAAAATATTAAACATTATTTATTTATGAGATTGTTTACAAGAATACTTTTATATTTACAACAGTTTAAAAACTGACAGAATTGTATTAAAACTATGGCAATTTAATATTTATCATTTGCCAATTTATGAAGAAATAAATATGAAAAAAATATTTAATTCATAAACACTTACTAAATTATTAAAATATGTGAACCAAATATAAGGAAATCCTTATTATCTACCATTTTATAAAGTTCGAATCGAGTGGCACTTAGCCGATGTTTTGCCGATCATTCGAATAAACAATCTAATAAATAAATAGTTTCAAGATTACCGTTGTTTTTTTGTTTGTTTTGTTTTTTGTTTGTTTTTTTATCTATTTATTCTAATTCTCTTCAGTCTGCTGGTAGGGGCAGCGGGTAGCTGATTAAACCTCTAATATCTAGAGTTTACTGTCTACGCAGTCATAAAACCGCGCCCAAATAAAACTTACGCGGCACTTGACTCATGGTCATGTTTCATTTCGACTCATTAGCTGTATTCAGCAGATATTGCGCCTGTGGATTACTATTTATTCTGGATTTTACAGAACATTCTTAATAAAAACAATTTCATTTCCTTGAAAGGCTGCAAAAGATATCTACAGTAGTCCTTTACTGCGAAAGATAAAAATTCATTGGATTTGCATGAAAGATGAAAGAAGATAGTAATCGGCACCACAGAGAACCTTTCCTGTCTGCCATCAGCATGGCTGATGTTAAGCTCCAGAAGAGCAACTCTCTATAACTTCCTGGCTACACGTTTTCCACTGATATGAATTGGAGCGACTATATCGAATCAATTGTTATATCTACTGCAAGTAAAGTTGGTTCTCTGTGTCCTCAGAATCTATCTTGCACTTTTATAAATCTCCCATTCGTCCGTGCATTGAATCAGTCAGTTATGTACCATGCGTGATACAAACTAAGGCGATCATCTATCTTTCGATACATGACTGACGAGGTAGATTTTTTTTCCGGCAGTAGGTTGCCATTTCTTTCAGTTGCCATCCAAGGCTATAGAACCCGGTCTGTCCTGCTATTTACCCATAGCTGGGTGAGAAGAAGAGGATTCATACCTTTTCCCAAGGGTATTAGTACGTAAATGAATGTAATGGATTTAACTGAAATTTGAACTCGGCTCTCCGATTCCTCAATCCGAGCTGCTATCCATTACTCCACCGTGCCTCCTCTGTGCATTGAATACTGTTTCTGCGTTGGGTCTGGTGCTCCTGTTGTGCATATTATGATTCTTGATAAAATTCAAAGAGTCTGTAATATAATAGATCCTGACCAGGCATCTCAACATCAGTCACTTTCTCACCGACGTGACGCGGTTTCCTTCTGTCTTTTTTTCACTACAATTTTCATGGCAACTATTCTGATGAGTTTTTTTTTTTACTCCAGTGCCCCGATTACATGAATTTAAACGTGTTACAAAATTGGCAATTGGGTCTCACCGTTTTACTGTTGAACTAGTTAAATGCATCACCACTTCTGCTCTATCAGTTTCTTTTCTCGCACTTCCCGCCTGTGGAACTCCCGATTTCTTGGTTCCCTGATAACTACAGTCTTCAAACATTTAAATGCAACGTCAATCACTACATTCCGTCTTCTTGAAATATTGTTCCTTTTGTCTAAAGTTTTGTCTTTCACTCCCAGTAACCCCCGAGTTCTAGCGGCATTATTGCCTTGCTTAGGATGAAAGGATTAAAAAAATTGATATATATATATATATATATATATATATATATATATATATATATATATATATATATATATATATTTAAGCGTTTAAGTAAAATACAAAAAATAATTTTACAATATAAGGGCAATATTAAGAAGCAAAAGAAATGCCGTGTTCAGTGTGCAAAACTGAAAGATTTACTGACTATACACACAAATTGCGTATTAAAGAAAGGGAAAGAAAAGATATAAAACGAGAATAGCCCTCAAAGTTAGAACGAAATTCACCACTATTTTTTTAAATTATATATTTCAATCAACACACAACAAATGAAAATGCGACAAATGTTTTTCAATATAAAATATTTTATTTTCGTGTTTTGACAACTAAACTAGTGTTAAAGTTCCTTGTTTGTACTTTTTGTTAAAATGAAAAGAAACGTGATTTCTTCTCGTGTATGTTTAAGAAAGAAGAGTCAAGGGAGAAAGTGAGAAGGAAAGTGTAAGTGTCACGTAGCTTGGCAAGGAAGTGTGCAACTGTCCATAGCTTGGTGACGAACAGTGTAGATGTCACGTAGGTCGGTAAGGGAGAGTGCAAGTTTCACATAGCTCGGCGAGGAAGACGGATAAGTAAGGGAATCTCTGTTAAGCCTTAGTGTCGTGAAAATGTTACAATATGTTGCCGCTCCTTCTGCATATTGCGTTGACTGGCCTGGTGAATTTGCTTATATATTCTTCGAAGGGATAACAAGGGATTTTTATTTCCGGTGGGCGGTGGGAGCGTGACGCATTGGTTGAAAAATGTTAAAAATTTTCTAAAATGTTAAATATTTAATTTTATATACGTTACAAATTAAACTAAGCGCAACTCACGCCATTCTGGGGTCTTTTATTTTCGTTCAAATCCATGATATTGTTTTACTCTTGCTAAGTTTCGATAAAATACTATATAACATTCATAATTTTTTTATCCATTATGTTCACTGTTTTAAATTATTCAACTTTTTAACAAGAAAAATGTTAAGTTAGAGTTAAAAAAAATGCCGCAAACATTGTTGATTTATTTAATAAGATGAACTGATCTATTAGGACATCTCTAGTTTGTATTTAGATACATTGTATTTTTTTTTTCAATTTCTATAGTTGAATTGTTCACCTATACTGTATTAATATCCATTGCTGTGCATCTGTTATGTGCCATGCGGGATACACGCATAGGCGATCATGTATCTTTCGATACATGACTGACGAAGCTGATTTTTTCCTGCAGTAGGTTGCCATTTCTTTCTGCGGTAGAACAATTGCCATCCAAGGCTACAGAACCCGGTCTGTCCTGCTATTTACCCATAGATGGGGGGGAGAAGAGGATTCATACCTTTCCCAAGGGTATTAGCACGTAAGTGAATGTGATGGATCTGAATGGATTTCGAACTCGGCTCTCCGATTCCTCAATCCGAGCACTTATCCATTACTCCACCGTATGTAAATTGGTATTTAGTAGAGTGGGAGGGGGGATTTTTCACAGGAGGGGGGGGACAAGACCCTTGCACCGGCCCTGTGCACGTCCTATACAAAGACTGGTCATAATCACTTCCTCTTTTTTGTATATCCACAATTTGATTGTTGTTCTCCAATGGTGGACAGAGTTTGGTATAGTTTATCATTTGGACATGAATTCCATAGCTCTGGCCACGTATTTTTTTCTGGATTTATCTAGAGCTGATATATTTGATTTGGTATATTTGAGTTCGTAATTTGCGTTTCTAAGGCTTCCTTTGCAGTTGTATCAGCCTAATTACTTCAATGAATTCATTAATTTACAGTTGAATTGGCTAGATGTCACCGTAAGTTCTAGGTTAATAGTTTCTTCTCTCGCACTTCTCGCTTGTAGAACTCTCTTCCGACTTCATGTTTCCCAGTTAAGTGTAATCTTCAAATCTTCCCGCCTTCCTGATTAAACTTCTATGGCTCTCGCTCCTTAACAATATTTCTTCTTTTTAATCATTTCACACCCAGTTATATATATATATATATATATATATATATATATATATATATATGAGGAGGAGGAGGTCTGATCGATATAATTTTTTAAAATTTCACTAAATAATCTATCTAGCCAAATAGGCGATATAATCAATATTTGTTATGAAATTTTACCTGTTTCTTTTTTTTTTTTTAATTAGAATTTCTTTTTAAGGTGAATATTGTATGCATTAATTAAATGTTTTATTAACCTTTAATACCGACTTTATACCTGCAGGGATTTCTTTCTTTTTTTTTTCTTTTTTTTTTGTGGGGGTGCTGTGGGGATTTGTATCCACGTTAAATGTAAAAAGAAAACATTTCGAACATTCTAAACAAGAATTTAGATAATACTTTAATTTCAAACCAAAGTTTAAAAATAAAGCCTTTAAAAGATCTTTTTTTATTACGGTTTATTCTCCTCAGTCAGTAACAACACCGTACCACTAGCAACTACGCCAATGGTGCCGTCATCTTTTATTCACCACTAATAGGACATTAAGGTCATGTGAAGAAAAATGTCAAATATATAAACAAATAGACAAGTTCACCCAGAATGATGGACTGAAGAAGTAAAAAGGAAAGATGCGGATGATGAAGCGATAGACACAGATTCCATCTTTTCCTTCTCCTCCGAAACCTCTCGGCACCTTTTCTCACTTTCCTCTTCTTTCTTTTAGCATACCTCCTACTCCCTCCTCCTCGCATTGTTCATTACTAGTGTCCGACCTTTTACCCCTTTTCTCCAATTAAGTTTCCTCTCTCACTCACACTCTCACTCTCACATTCTCTCTTTTTCTTTTTCTCTTTCTCTTTTCTTTCTCTCCTATTTCCAGCTTCATGCTATTTTAGCATCCTCCTTCGTACCAGTATTTACGACAAATGCCGGGCAGTACCACCACATCGGAGCAGAATCAACAACTACTAGGGGTTATTGCTTTACTCTAGGTAAGTCTAAGAAGTTTATTTGAATTTCCTCATCTCACAGACTGTAGCCCATCACTACCGGACGATGTATTAGCGACTCATCATTAATTAATTTCATGATAAATTTGAAGTGTCGTCAGTAACGCGCCTTTTGTTTTCTTTGTTGTTAATAAGTAACAACTTCATGTACATTTTGCCCCCATCATATTTTAAGTGTTTAGTAAAGTTTATCGTAAGCTCCTGATTTTCATGATTATTATTATCATTTTCGCTTCTTCTTCTTCTTCTTCTTCTTCTTCTTCTTCTTCTTCTTCTTCTTCTTCTTCTTCTTCTTCTTCTTCTTCTAGTTTCTTCTTTGTTTACTTTTTTCTTTGTTTACTTTTTTCTTTGTTTACTTTTTCGCTTACTTTTTAGTTTCTTCATTTACTTTCTTAAATTAATTTCGTCTTCATTTATTTTATTTTAGTTTGTTCTTTGTTTACTTTCTTTTCAGTTTCTTCCTTTACTTTACTACTTTCATCTTCATTCTGTTTCTTCTTCATACTCTTCTTCTTTTTCTTCTTCTTCTTCTTCTTCTTCTTCTCCTCCTCCTCCTCCTCCTTCTTCTTTTTCTTCTTCTTCTCAAATTCAATTTAAACATTCTGAACCAAGTTTGAAATTAAAAAAATTAAATAGAAAGGAAAAACATTCAACAAAAAAATCAACTCAAAGCAAGCAAGATTTTTCAACGTACGTCAATCCGAATGCAGCTTAGTGGTAAAAAGATTGAAATAAATAGTTGAGGTTGCATAATTTACAAATGGAGTTGTTATGGGTCCAGAAAGATGAAAAGAATGAAAACAAGAACATTTTAAATTTTAAGAATTAGTTACAAAAATATCGTTCAAACAGAAATAAGACAAGGACAGAAACAAAACAAATAAATTCGAATTTTTTTTTCTTTTTTTTTTTAAATAAATAAATAAAAAACAATGTTGACGCCGCGGTGGGCCCGCGGATTATACATTCGTTACGTCTCCTACTATAGGAGGGACTCGAAATTAATATTTTTAAAAAGTTAGTGTTCTATTTTATTTTTAAATGTATTAGTGATTATTAAAACAAAAGCAATGTCATATTATTTTTGGTATATTTCTTATAACGAATAAACAAATTATTCTTTTTTACTTATTTCTACGTGAATTCAACGCTAGAACGTATCGAATTGTATAATTTTTTTTACAACTTCCAAGTGTTTGATTATTATTCGTCAACGTCTGTAATATCAGTCTTCCTCTATAGTTGCAAACATTACAGATGAAGAGGAAACTTGAAGAAACAAAAAGGTGGTTATACAGGAGGATACTGAGTATACCATGGTCAGAACATGTGAGTAACGAAGAAATTTTAAGGATACTGGAAATAACAAGGACTTACATTAAGAATTAGGAAGAGACAGTTGAAATTCCTAGGAGATATAACGAAGAAAGAGGGATTGGAGAAATTGACACTCGCAGGACGTATTGAAGCGGTGAGAGACAGGGAAACAGCGAGTAACCTACCTAAGAAACTTGTGTAAATGTGTGGCAAAACACGGAATGGGAAATATGGTGAAAAAACTACAAAGGCTAGGAAGTTGTGGAGAGCCATGATCGCTCATGTCTTGAAGAGACAGCACCTAAAAGAAGAAGATATGTAAAAAGAAAAGTTTAAACGTGTGGTTGAATACATCGCTGTTTATCGGTGATAATAAGCTAATGCAGCTGACAATAATGAATTCGATCCTCACTGAGTGGTGGCTTTGTACCAGACTATGCTAAACCAAATCAATATCGTCACACACACTATATCATTAGTGTAATGGGTTCGACCTTCGCTGGATGATCTTCTAATGTGACCGTGTGCCAGGTTGAAAACAGTTTGATATGCGCCTCACCATGGCGTGAAATATTGGCACTCTCTGATTGGTGCTCAATACTTGCGACACTGTGTCAAACAAAATATATATATTATGAAATGGACAAAGTCCGACAATTGTTTTAAGACATTTTTATGTTTATACGTTCTTTTTATAGATACAAATACTTAAGTAAATGTTATGTTTATAATAAACAGTATTAACAACATTCAGGCCGGTAAATGTTGTTAATACTGTTTATTATAAACAGAGCATTTACTTAAACATTTGTATCTATAAAAAGAACGTATAAACATAAAAAATGTCATAAGATATATATATATATATATATATATATATATATATATATATATATATATATATGTGTGTGTGTGTGTGTGTGTGTGTGTGTGTGTGTGTGTGTGTGTATTTAGGCAGCAATCCTTCTTTCATGCACATTTCATTAAAAACGACTGACAAGGTGCTTTTATTTAGTTTTTTATATAATTTCTCGTGCGATCTAATAAAGTTTTTCTTTTCAGAGGATAAATTATATAAAAACTGTCCGAATGTTCTTTTTATCCGAGCGCTTTCGGTTATACATTTAGCCATTTTCAAGGATTATATTTCAACTGTTAGAATTAGAAATAGAAATAGTTTGTTATATGTATGTTTTATAAAGTGATTCATCTTTTTTTTGTTTCAAAACACGGTCAAGATATTATGTCCATGTTCAAAGTTAATATTATTAAGTGTTGGTTTGTTATGTCATTATATATATATATATATATATATATATATATATATATATATATATATATATATATATATATATATAATGACATATCTCTTTAGGGTTCGACTATCGTCCGGTTCAAACTCCTCTCCTAGCGGTTTATCTCTTGATTCCGTTTCTTTCTAAAGTTTTCTCACTCATTCTCTCCCCTTCCCTTCCCTTCCCAGTATTTCCTTGTGCCTTAGTGGCATTATCATCTTGTTTGTGATTAAATGATTAAAAAAAAAATAAAGAAGACATGACTCTCCACATATTTTTTTAATTATCTGAAAATTGGCATGTCATCATGGAAAAAATAATGACGTTTTGCTTCTTTTAGACTGGTTGCTACCCAAGGCTAGATAATTCATTCTACCCTGCTATTTAATCCACGGCTAGTAGCGGGTGGGAAGAAGAGATAGATTCATATCTTTCCCAAGGCGAAAAGTGAAAGCAAAATCCTAATTGGAATTTGAACTCGTCTCGCTAAGTTGACTTCCCTCGTCGATATCCGTAATACGACTCGCACATCCAAAACCCCTATTACCTCTTAGTAATAAGTTCAAACTTGTTCATTGAGGACACTATATCTTGTATCAGACTAAATTTAAAATAGATATGGCCTTGTGTCACACTAAGCGAAGTTTAAATACTGATAAGCAGATGTATGCAACACTCGCAGTAGTAGTAGTAGTAGTAGTAGTAGTAGTAGTAGTAGTAGTAGTAGAAGTAGTAATATGAATGTTGAAATGCTCACGGTCTGTCAGATAAAAATAGAGAAAAGATGGGAAAGAAAGATTTTCGTGGCGTGAGATGAAAACCATTTGTCAGTTGGGTTGTAAATGTGATTTTGAATGGGTAGAAAGCGAAAGAGACGTTATATATATATATATATATATATATATATATATATATATATATATATATATATATATATATTATGATAAAAAATATTTTTAAGATATTCTATATTTGTGGGTAAAAGTGCTCAATTTCAGGGATAGAGTTTAAGTAAATATAAAAGTGGACACTGAGGTCAACACCGAGCGGCGACAGTCTGTTTCATACGATCACGTGTAACTTCTTTGTTCGGCCGAGCAAAATAAAGGGTTCAGTTTGACATTCCAACCACCTTGAAGAAACGGCCGAAATCTTGTGATAAATATGGCAACGAAGATGAGGACAATAGTCCGAATAATGTAAATAGTGAATTATTTTCCACCCTGCAACCCCTTTCCTCACAGACGAAACCTCGTGCAGCTTTATCGCTATTTCCATGGAAAGTGTTCAGATGAACTATATTCCTTAGTTCAACCAGTTCTAACCTTCACGGTTAAGACCCGCCATTCTACGCTCATTGTAGCGAACCAACCTTATTCCCTTTGTTATCCATTGTAAGTTCCACAAGCAGCTTCTTCCCACGAACCGCTGCTCTGTGGAACCGACTCCTAAGAGGATGCTTTCACGATCACTACAATCTTAACCTGTTTAAGTTTAGGGTTAAGTCTAGGGTTCACACATATCCGCATAAGCTATGCTCCTTACTCTGTAAATCTCTACGTCGAGCGGCTCTCGGGCCTTGTAAAAGTTAAAAATCATTGTTAAAAAATATGCAGATGAGAGAATAAAAAATATATCAATGAATTTGATTTAAGAAACAACATAACCGTATTTAATGGTATACAAAACGTCAGTCAGTTATGTCGCTTAGGCGATCATATATCTTTTGATACATGACTGACGAGGCAGAATTTTTCCCGCAGTAGGTTGGCATTTCTTTCTACGGTAGACCAGTTTCCATCCAAGGATATAGAATCCGGTCTGTCCTTTTATTTACCCATATCTGGTGGGGGAAGAAGAGGATTCATACCTTTCCCAAGGGTATTAGCACGTAAATGAATGTAATGGATTTGACTGGAATTCGAACTCGGCTGTCCGATTCCTCAATCCGAGCCGCTATGGTATATAAGACAACATAACCGATTTAATGGTAAATATGACGACATAACCGCATTTAATCGGATGTAACATTACTGCTTTCAACTGGGAATATGAAGAAAAAAATCTTTGTCAATCGTCGGTGGACCTGTTCTATTGCTATTTTCGTGGCAAATATTCAGATAAGCTACATTCTTTCATTCTAACAATTCAGGCCTTTGATCAGCTATGACGCGTCATACCGCGTACACAGAGTCGAATCTCCCTCGTTCCCTTCGTATTCCATTGGTAAGGAGGAAGTTATTCCGCAGAACTGTTACCATGTAAAACTCACTCCCGAGAGGATGTTTCCCCGATCACTATCTCAACCTCTTCAAGTCTAGAGTCAACCGTTATCTATCCTACATTTCATCAGTCGCTTTCACAACATTCAAATGTAATCAGTATTATTGTATTGGAATAGGTTATCTGATATTTGAGAGAGCATATTTCTTTTTAGTGAGCAGATTTTTCGCTGCATGCCCTATGAGTGATCTAATAAACATTAAGTAGAATTGTTGGAAATATATAGACTAAGCCATGAAAAAGTATACTGCCCAATTTACAGACGAAAGTTATATGATATGGGAAAGAAATCGTTTTAAAAAAATTCTGGTTGATAAAAAAGAATATGACGCGAAATAAAGATAGTATGTGTCCACATTTTGAGAGGAAATAAAATTTTAACAAAACGGCAAAGAGTTTGTTTTATGTGAAAGC
>OZ038475.1:114029300-114039300 GCA_964036315.1 Acanthosepion esculentum
GAGTGTATTGTTGGTGTCTTGGTAGACAATGTTGGGTAATGCAACAGTGGTAAGAAATCAATATTATGAGGATAAAGTGGAAAGATTACAACTGATCTTTGACGTGAAGACGTTAAAAGGTACACTGATGATTACTAAGCTTAGTACAACATAAATCAGCAAGAATGGAATACTTGTTGGAGATCTTACTTTTTAAATTAGTAATTATTTGCAAACCTAGCTCGTTAACCACTACTATTATTTTTACAAATTAAAAAATGTGCTCGGTGTCCGTTGGTTGTCTGTAATCATTTAAGAAGACGTATTTTTAATCCATGCAGAGATCTCAAATGAAACATCTATCTGTGAGTATTGGCACTATACGATCTTCTTAAATCCGTTAGTTTAACATCAATACACATCTCCCGTAGTTCTGTCGCTATATCCATGGAAAGTGTTCAGATGTTCTACCAGTACTATCTATCACGGCCATGCCCCGCACATTGTAGCGAACCACCCTCATTCCTTTTGTATTCCATTTGTAAGATTTAAGTTCCATGAGCAGCTTCTTCCCACGAACCGCTGCTCTGTGGAACCGACTCCTAAGAGGATGCTTTCACGATCACTACAATCTTAACCTGTTCAAGTCTAGGGTGAAACGTTATCTTCCACACATATCCGCATAAGTTGTGCTCCTTACTCTATAACCTGTAGGGATATTATTATTATTATTATTATTATTATTATTATTATTATTATTATTACAATAAATAAAAATAAAACAAAATAATAATGAAAATGAAAATGATAAATAAAATAAAATAAAACAATAACATAAAAAATTGTTTAAAATGAATGAAATAAAAACAATAAGAATACTCCCAGCATGCAACAAAAACTGTGCCTACCGGAAATATGGACATCCCGACGTTAAATTCAATCTCTTCACCACGAACCTTTGTACGGGCAACACACGCATGTAACGTCACACTGTGATATGGCTCGTAATTCTACGGAGTAAATTCTCCCTTTTGTGACATGTACCATAAAACAATTGTAACCTAAAAAATACACACACCAATACACACAAAAAATATAAATAAATTTTATGAAAATAATACGCCGTTTACCATGCTTTTCTTGTTATTTTTGTATGTTTTATTTCCTATCAAGTATGATTTTATCTCCTTGAACACAAGGCTACTTTCTGCTGCTATAATGTGAGTGAATAACCACAATATTATGGTGACCGCCGATGTGCATAAGAAAAACAACCTATTCACCCACAAACCCTCTACCTTAAGTGGCTCTCGAGCCTTTGTACAAGGTGAACACATTGTAAAAAAAAATGTCATTTTTTAGACATGAAAAACATTTATCACTATCTAGAAAACTAAACACGAAATGTGACCTCGACTGAATAGTTTTCAGTTTCAATGACTAGTTGTTGCGACTCCAGACATAAGCTAGTGAATCAATCAATCGTAAAATCAATTGGAAGATGAAGGCCATATATTCCTGCTTTTCATTCTTTTTTCTTTCATTTTTTGCTCAATGAGAATGTATGCGTTTACGATACCCATCCCATTTTACGTTTTAAAACCAAACAATAACATCTGCTCTGTCCGTCTTCATTCATAACAAAAACCTGGGGCGACCCAGTTGTAGGTAGTTGTCTCATCAGACACGTGGTTTTGTCGAGAGCATATACAAGTATTTTTTACTAAATCGACGAGTACTATACGCGGCATGCTCCAACGCACTTACTCGTGCACGTGCCAGCTCTCTCCCTCTGACTTTCTGTCACTCCCTCTCTCTCCTACATCGCTTCTCTCTCTCTCTCTCTCTCTCTCTCTTATTTCTTTTTCTTCCCTTCTCTCTCACACTGTCACACACACACACACACACACACACACACACACACACACACACACACACACAGAGTCTTGTTCAACATCTCCAAAGTCCAGAAAGGGCTATACTTCTTGCGTAAGTAATTTTTTTTTTTATTAAAACTGTTTATGAAAATTGCAGTAAAATTTTAAATTTATCTAAAAAAAAAAAAAAAATTTAAATTTAAATTATTGAAAAGTATCCTTGACCCTACCCCTTGGTGCCGCCAGCTCTTGAAAGCAAGAAATTATATACGCAAAAACTAAAAGTTTGTTCTTAATCGTGCTTTTAAATAAACCACCATTTTGCAACATGACCACGCATACTACATGTTTCATTTTTTAGTTTTGGTTAAGAAAACACAACAGACGTCGACATTGGGGTTTCGTTTTTCTTTTGCTTTTCTTTTTGTTATCGTTTGTTTGTTTTTTTTGGGGGGTTTTTTTCTGTAATATTTAATTTAACTGAAAAACTAGAAATAAGACGCGTCATTCTGCCTGGCGCCCATATTCAATATCTCTCTAAAGTTGTATTTGCCATGACAAACAAAATCGTATACATGTTTGAAAAAAAAAAAAAAGAAAAAAAAGAAAAGAAAAATATGAGAAATGGGCCGGCGTATGGAGATTATATGTGTACACAGGTTATCGTTTTGTTTACTCACCCCCGCCCTCTTCACTTCTTACCACGAAAACCAATCAAAAACTTTTCCTGTGTCAAGGCAATCTTTCATTTCTACAACAAACTTACCAGGAGGCGTATGAACATTGAATCAAATGACGCATCTGCTCAAACACCCACCGCGTCCCGCTGCGTCGTGACGTCACTGTTGACACGTGCCACAGGTAACGGTTCAACCTTCTTAATCTTAACTTTCAATGACGTTTGTGTCGGAGAGAACTTGTAATTCTGCCTTTAATTCTTACTGCGTTTTAGATTACAGTGGCTAAAAAAAAAAAAACTAAATTAAGAATATTTATGGAGGATCAAAAAAATGGAGGAAAAATAAAATTACAGTGGAATAAAAAACAAATCTCTGTGATTTGTGTTGAGTTAGATTTGTTCTATCTATCTATCAATCCGATTGTGTTCATTTTTATCTCAGTCTATTAGTATCTATCTATCTAAATAGATATAATATGTTTATCTCGCTCACTCTCTCTCTCACAATATATATATATATATATATATATATATATATATAAAGACAAATAGATAATCTGTGTTCATACCTCACTATCTCTACTCAGATCATCATACCTATCCATCCATCTCAAATTCATATCTATCTCAATCTGTTCATGCCTATCTATCTATCTATCTATCTATATCTATATATATATATATATATATATATATATATATATATATATATATATAACTGCTCATGGTGTACCAAATGTAAACAAATGACGTCACATTTACATGTTTGCATTTGATACGCCATGAGCAGTTATGAATGTACGTGAGAGATTCACGGAAGATTGAAGTTTATAAGCAGTAAATTCGACTTGCCAACCGAACGGTCCTCAGTGGCCGAATCGGTTAAGGCACGTCAGGCTATATGACGGTTCCGTATAGGATACAGGTTCGAATCCTGTCGGAGGACGAATATTTTCTATGAAAATTTCTCGGACATTCAGGCCGGTAAATGTTATTTAATACTGTTTATTATAAACAGAGCATTTGCTTAAATACTTGTATCTATAAAAAGAATGTTAAACATAAAAATGTCTTTAAATAATTGTCGGACTTTGTCCATTTCATAATGTATATATATATATATATATATATATATATATATATATAGATAGATAGATAGATAGATAGAGAGATTGATTGATAGATAGATCTTAGTCTGTCTCAGTTTGTTCATATCTGTCTGTATTTATATTTATCTATTATTGACCTACCATTGTTGATCGTGTTGAACCTGAATTTTCTTTCTTTGATTTCTTAATGCCAGACTTGCGTCAAACTTTACCGTAAAATCAAGTCTCAGTGAAATTCTTAAAATATAATTTAATTCTTTCCCCTCTTTACATCTTCGCATTTAGTCTCCCTTTAACTTTATTTTCTGTTCCTGTCCACTCACTCAGCACTGTCACTTCCGGAGAAAGGCATTCACTTGTAAAATGGCTTCGGACGGGCGTAAGTACGCAAGGTGAAACACAGACAATTATTATTTAAAATCTCTGCAGTATACACTGATTTTTATAAATCATACATATTTTGAGACTGTAGAAGTAACTAAAATTCATATTTGCTTTTAATTTGGCATTAAATAATAATAATAATAATAATAATAATAATAATAATAATAATAATAATAATAATAACAAAATTAATAATAATAATAATAAATTATACTAATATATAAAATTCTGTGACTTTCATTAGTCCGTCCGTGTGTCAGTCAAACGCTCTAAAATAGCCATACATCGAAACCAAATTTAAGGGAGAAGTGCAAACAGCTAAGTGGGTACAAAGTACAATTGGTTTTACAAGGGTGCTTAGCATAGTGCAATAAATGTTCATAATTGTTTTTGAAAAATTAAAAGTTATATTATTTAACATGCAAAATACTCACACTATTTTAAAAACAATTTAATGATTAAAATAACGAAAACTTATTTAGTAAAAATCCAATATTGTTTTTTGCATATCTTTTCTTTAAGTTTTTATATACAAGAATCCAGTTTCCAGTTCGTCCTGCGTTTGCGAGAACTATAAGCACATCACAAGGCCAAATGCTTCAAACAGTTGGAATTTGGCGCCAGAAAGAAATAGTTACGCATAGCCAGTGCTATGTTGCATGCTCAAGAGTAAGAAATCTTAAGAATTTATTCTTCACTGTTAAAAAGGAAAAAAAGAAATTTTCTTAAAAATATTGTTCACTATGAAGTCCTATATAATTAAATTAAAGAATATTATTAAACCGCGAAGTAGGGTTTTGTCAAAGTATTTTACCAAAGAAATCAGCTTATTCAAATTTCATCGATTGATTTGCGACATTGAACGAGACGTAGAGTTTGTAAATCTCGACGAAAAATATTAGCTATAACTTCAACAATACTAAATACCGCGAGGATTTCAACGCGCGTCAGGGTGTTGCAAAAAATCTAGTAATAATAAAATACTTTCACATGGATATGAAACTGTTATCAGATAAAAATATATATTTTAGAGAACGTGGCAAAATAAGTAAATATAAGAATCTCGAAGCTGAAATAAAAAAAGTGGTGTATTAAAACTAATCGCCCAGCCACAAGAACAGAATGTGCTTTCTTATTGACATGGCAGGCCCTGCATATTGTAATCTATCTTTGAAGATGTTCAAGTAAACTATCAAACTTACTAGGATCTTAAAGTGGAAATCTCAAAAATATGGCACATGAGGACATCAATAATTCCAGTTGTATTTGGAACCATCGGATTGATTGGAAAAGGTTCCGACAGGCTCATTAGGATATGGAATGTCTTCTGGGCAACTCGTATGTTGATGTTACCTGGGACACTGTAAGTAAAATTGTCTATCCCTTTTCCCAATAGGCCCAGAGCTCCGATTACTACTGGCACAGTTTCAGTCTTCATTTCCCATATCCTGTTAATCTCGATTTCCAGGTGATTGTATTTGGACATTTTCTCGATAATTTTAATAGAAGTGTTTCTCTCAGATGGTATTACTATGTCAATAAGCATACACTTCCTGAATTTCTGTCTTTTATGATAATATCTGGTCTGTTAGCTGTTATTCCTCTGTCAGTTTGAATTGGCATGTCCCAGATGATAGTTACATCGTTATTTTGGGTAACTGTATCTGGTTGGTGCTCATACCACCTCTCAGTGTTTTCGATTTTGTGCTTCTTACATATCTTCCAGTGCACATATGTCGCCACCTTCTTATGTCTGTGAGTATATTCATTTTTTTATGGTCGACAGTTTCCTCATATTTTCCGCAGATTAGTTCCATTCTTGATTATGTGACAGTGATACGATCTGGTTGCGAGGATTTGGTTCTGAGCTGCAATAATTAAACCTTCTGTTTCAGCTTTCAAACCGGTGCTCCTCAGGCGCTATTATTATTATTATTATTATTATTATTATTATTATTATTATTATTATCTTCTCTTCTTCTTCATGGGTTTTCGTTTTCAACAGGAGAGCTTGCATTATGGGAATTCTTTATCAAGTTGTACGGCCTCAGACAGAGAGCCCCTTTCGCAGGATATTTGCAGAGTCGATAATAATAATAATAATAATGATAAAAATAACATGCATCATTGTTCAGGAGCATGATACACGGGTGTCGATATATATATATATATATATATATATATATATATATATATATATATATATATATATATATTCGTTTTTATTTCAAGTATAATGTAGCCAAAGTCACTTAGGAATCGCATTTAGTTACTTGGGAACAACCTCAATCGCAGACAGTTTGGGCGGACTTTAGCTGATGGTATTTCCAAATGGGTCCCACTTGCAAGGTTTTGCGCTGCTTTTGTCAAAACCTGTTACTCTATCGCACACATTTTGTCTGTGATGCATGGACTCGCTATACTCGAATTAGACCACTTCTGAAACATTTTGGCGGGACCTATTTAAATAATATAAATATTAGCTTCATTTTTAAAAAGTTTTAACATTAAATTATTTTAAATTTATAAGGATATGATTTGTCACATGGTATAAACATATATTTTTTATTTATTTTGGATTATGTAGGTGGGGGCGATTTAAAATGAATTTAAAGAGCAAAATGAACCACCACTTAAAATTTAGAAAACTAAAAGCAAATTGATATTCCTGATCTAGAGTCCATAATCTCGATAGTGATGTGAAAAGAAAATTGGAAAAAATTCTTTATTTCTAGGAATGGTCCGTTTCTGTAAAATAAATAAATAAAAAAAAAACAACCTGGGATTAGATATTAACAATTAACATTGTAGTTCAACACCCTTTTCTTTGTTTTTAACGTTAATTATCCCATATCTTTGTACTTTACTTGGTTTCTAGAAAACATCTTACACCAATCATAGGCATCATCAGAGTAAATGCAGTCGTTGTTGAAACTGTTTCATGTCTCCCTTTTTCACTGTTACCACCACTGAAAGCTTTGTGATACATATTTGTTGTTAAATACATTCTACTCGTACTTATAATACCACGACTGTCATAAACAGTAAACATCTATATCGTGTGTTCAGAAATACACAAGTTCACAGAAATGCAGATAAGCTTAAGCACATACAAACATTTTAAAATATATAGACACATGGTGGTTCATAACCGTTGTTATCTACACGAAACAGCGATCAAGACGTAGACATGCGCAAAAACATCTAAAATGAAGGCCAGGTGTCTTTTATCTTAACAGGATATACTTTTCCCATGAAACACACGTTATAGCCATCTTCTTCTATGTACGGTGTCCCTTCAGGACGTTGGTGATCATGTCTCTCTACAATTTTCTGTCCTTTGAAGCTATTAATAATTTTTTAGATGTGATTTTTTTGTGAAGAAGTGAGCTGGAGAATTCGGACCGGGATCAAGGTGTACGAAGGTCGTTCAAAAAGTTCTAAGCTTCTCCCAGAAAGAAGAGCCATAGATGAACATTTTTGATGTGGTAACACCACTACCAGTTCTTATAAAAATAGAAAAAAGCTAATTCAGATTTCTGTCTTAATTTCTGTGCAGGTGAGGCCCATACAAATGTGTGTGACAAATCTAAAATTGAACAAAACAGAGGCCCTAGCAATCATAAAGTATCTGCAAAAGAAAGGTATGACACCTGAGGAAATCCACGAGGACATGATATAGACATTTGCTGAGAATTTCTCTTCTTATACAACTGTGAAGAAGTGAGCTGGAGAATTCAAGCGAGGCAGAGACGGCACAGAAGATGACACGCGGCCGGATCGTCTAAAAACGTCAACCATTGATGAACCAGTTGATGCCATTCCCCGTATGGTTTTGTATGGCAGACGTCTTACTCGCCAGCATTCGGTTTTAACTGAGATCTTGGGGATGACCAAACTGTCTGCAAGATAGGTCCCAAGAATGCTGACACCAGATCAAAAGCTGAAAAGGGTTGACATTTCCAGGACACTTCTGGCTCTCTTCAAGGCTTACGCTGAGAATTTTCACCGCAGATTAGTAACACGAGTTGAAACCTGTGTTCAACAAATCGAACCTGAAGCAAAGATTCAAAGCAAACAATGGAAACACTCTAGTTATTCACCCCAGAAGAAGCTCAAGTAGATAGTGTTTGTTGGCAAGGTGATGACTTCTCTATTTTTTTGGATTCTGAAAGCGTAATCATGATAGACTACATGGAAAAGGTAAAACATTATTAATGAACAGTAATATGCATCAGAATTAAAACAACCGAAGGAAGCAATCAAGTCGAAATGCAGAGGAAAGCTGAGGAAAAGTGGGCTTTTGTTCCAGGATAACACGCCCGTTCTCACTGCTCAGATTGCCATAGCTGAATCAATTAACTGTGGTTTTGAATTGCTACCCCATCCCCCTTACTCACCAGACCTAGCCCCATCTGACTTCTTCCTGTTTCCTTCGCTCAAATCCCACCTGCATGGTCGCCATTTTGGAAAACAATGATGAGATCATATATACTGTGGATGACTTTTTGGAGGAACAGGACTCCACCTTATTCCGTGATGGGATTGCAATGCTTAATCATCGTTGGACCACGTGCGTTGATGTCAAGTGGGGGCTATATTGAAAAATAGTGCGAAACAATCTTGTTTTTTCAACTCCTTCTGTGAGGCTTAAAAATTTTGAACGAACTTTGTTGTATCTGTCATCGAACGGATAAACTACATTTTATCTTTCAATTGTCTCTGCACAACTGAAAATATTATTGAAAGGTGCCCCGTCTCGGGGAACAGCTACCCACGGCAGCACCCACCTCATTGCACTAAAGAGGTGTGATCGGTAGTAATACTGATGCTAGTGAAATCGACGGATTGCGGGTGCTGGGCTATTTTTGGACCTGGCCCGGGTGCACGTGCTCGGGTTACCCACATTAAACTGACCTTGTGTCACATCCTGCCAGCGTGGAGCGGCAACTAAATGCTAAGTGTTTTGTCTGCCTTCCGGCGGACAAACTACATTTTATATCCCAATTGTGTCTCTGTCTTCGGACAGATCACAACAAATAAACGAGAGATGCCTGCTCCCAGGGATTCCAACTCTGCGGGGGCACCTTCCTGATTGCACCAAAGAGGAATGGTGGAATATCGACGCCAGCGCGACGTTAGTTGCGAGGACTAAACAATTTTTGGCCTCGGCACATGTGCACGCGCTTAGGCTTCCCACTTTGAACCGAATTGTGATATATCCCATCACCATACCAAGTGTAGTATCTGTCTTCTATTTCTCTTAAAATTATGTCTATTGCCTGGGATCTGTACAATGTGGAAACACCTACCTCATTGCACTAAAGAGCGAAATTTGGAGTGGCCAATTTTGGGGGTTCCACTTTAAAAACGAACTTGTATCACATCACACCGAGTAAATAACGGATCAGAGGGCAGAATCTGCTCTATCTCTCGCCACACTGAGTTGCAATAAGTTATTCTTTCTGCCCTAGAAAACTATATACAGTGTAACCCGGATATAAGAGAGTTGTCGGGACCGGAGAAGAAGCCTCTTATATCCGGGTTTCTCTTATATCTGGGTTTGGTCTATTATATATACATTAACACAGGCTCTAATTTGGGACTAGAGAAAATCGCTCTTATATCAGGGTTTCTCTTATATCAGGGTCTCTTATATCCGGGTTATACTGTAATAATATTAAGCGACAATTAAGAGAGAAGACAGGAAAAAAAAGTGTGAAAGGTTAGAGAGTTCAGTCTACCTTGATATTTAACCCATAGTTCAGGGGAAAATGGATTCATGCCTTTAAAATGTTCTTTTTAGTGTGAAATGAACAGACTGGGGTAGAATTTGAACTTGGTTCGTATTATTTTTCCTTGTTCCCTTACGAGAATATTTATTTCTTGTTCTCATGCGAAAAATTATTATCCAGAGGATTCGGTTTAACCATTTTCAACCATTCTTTGTTTATTATCAAGAACATACGCTT
>OZ038475.1:114044300-114151800 GCA_964036315.1 Acanthosepion esculentum
AGTAAATAAATCAGTGTTATTGGTGAAAATTTATTTATTTCTCTATTGGATCATGTTATTTAAGTCGTGGCAATTATGTGTGAAAAATAATATCGCTCAAATATCTGCCAAGTCTGAAAGAAAAAGAAGAAAATCATTAGACGCTTAAACTTAATTCACAGTAAAATCGGCCCGAGTTATTGGAACGCCCTTTGTATGTATATGTATGTATACTGAACTTAAACGTTACCTACTTGGATTTTTATTTATTATTATTTTTTATTAGTATTTATTGTTAAACGTTATTTTTAGTCGATACTCATATTTGAGTAGACGCTCTGTTTATTTATTAAAAATATATTCATTAATTTTTGTCCTACCAGCCGGAATATTTGAGAAATCTTATTAAAGAAAAATGTGTGCTTTCCAACAGGAATCAAAACTGTGTCCTACTTTGCAGGAGAAACCATCGTTAGATCCAATGTGCTGAGGACCGACACAGCCATGGAGCAATGCAAATCAAGCAAAGTCGAATAGTGTCTTATGAACGTAAATCTTTCCTCGATTCTAAATGAAACATCTACTCCAATATGGATATCCACTAAAAAAAACTCTATTTAGTAAGAGTTGTATCACCAAAGAAACACGTCTAATAAAATCTGTGAATTAATAAATAAAAATCCAGATATATTGGGCTCGTAGACATATCTTGATCCTCACAGGGTGCTCTATACTTATGAACTTGTGGCATATATAAGCTACAGTCTTAGTAAATCGCTATTTATGCATTTGGGAGGGCACTTTGATGTGGTGCATTGTCTTGCCAGATCAGTTGGTCGTGAGTTCGATCCTCACTGGTGGTTCCATACATGTGGCCTTGTGCCACTTCAAAGTTACACTTAAGAAGTTGAAATATAAAATGTAATTGGGAACTTTGACATGGTGTAATGGTTAGCAAACTTGTCTCGCTAGATCAATTATGAATGAGTAGTGAGCTTGGCCCTACTTGGTGCTCCATACTTGCGGATTTGTTCTACATATAGGCTACACTAAGTAAATCTATCTATCTATCTCTCTCTCTCTCTCTCTCTCTCTCTCTCTCTCTCTCTATATATATATATATATATATATATATATATATATATATATGTATATATATATATATATATGTATATATGAATAAAAAATATAAATATATGAATAAAATGAGAGATTAGAGGAAAAACTGTTCTTAGCCGATGCGTTTCATCCTATCAGGGATTTTATCAAGGCAGTATAGTATTTATTTTGTTGCATGTGTTTATGTACAAAGGCGAAGATGTCGTTGGTTTTTGCTTGTAAAATTGAGAAAGTTTATGAATGTTCATCAGGTGGTTGAAAGGTGATTTAAAGCATGTGGGGGACAAAAACTCATCATTAGAGAAGCACTGCTTCTTAAATACCATTCTCCCGCTATCAATCTTACACTATTTAGCAGTGGAGATGGCGTGTTAAAAGTTTTCTGAAAATAGAATTGAGGCCCAGGTCAACCAGCCGTGCATAGCATGTGACCGCTAAAAAGCATTCAACCCACGGTGCATGAACTCCACACAGCACAACTACTATGCAGATGCCACACACAGAAATTCACCATCCAAAAGGACATCATTGATAATGGCTATAGAACTAGCTGAAAGTGCTCGGGACAATTCCTACCTTCTTTAACTCCTGAAAACGGAAAAATGTTAGAATGTTGGAAAAACTCAATAAAAGATTAATTAAATCTTCCTTGTTGGCCGTTTCCAACAAAAGATGCTTGAAAGAAAGATTAGTGCCCAAATACACATTAATTAAGTATATATATATATATATATATATATATATATATATATATATATATATATATATATATATATATAAATATAAAAGTGAACATAGAAGTCAACACTTAGAGGCGACAGTCTGTTTCATGCTAGTGCAATCGTCAGGCAACTTTAAGACTATATTTCTTCATATATATATATATATATATATATATATACAGGGTGCGGTGGATAAATTGTCATCTAAATTACACAAAAATGAAAATAACACTGACATCCTATTTTAACAGATATATTTACCAAAATTACACAAAAAATATCTTGAAATACAAAAGGGTAAATTTATTCAATAAAATCAACACTGGCTTCAACCACAGCCTCCAGATCACTTCAGAATCTCCTGGACAGTATCTTTGTTTAAGTTGGTGAATGCTATAATCCTTGCCTTTGGTTCATCTTTGGTGTTACAAGGAGTTTTGTGGTCTTTCGCTCAATTGCACCTCAGACAGGGGTGTTGCAGTCAGGGGAGCTATGTGGCCAGATGTAAGGGTTGATGTGGTTGCAGAAATTGTCTCACAGACATGACTGGGTTCTCCCGCTTGTGTGGGATGGTGCTGAGTCCTGTTCCAAGACATACCACCCTCTTTTACCCAGGGCAGCTCTACCTCTTTAAGGCATTTGATGTAGGCCTGTGTGTTGAATCTGAGGCCCTCACCAACAAATTTGGGAGATATTTTCTTTTGTAATCCCCATTAGACTTATGTACCTCTTTTCAAATCCTCTGCACTTTCCACAGATTGACATCCAAACCCTCTAAAATATTTGTATTGGAGCTTCTGATGCAAATCCCAAGCAGTACAGTATGCTCTTTCCAAGTTTCTGGTGGAGTGAATTGCATCATAGTGATCTTTTTCTCACAGATGGTGCCCAACTGACCCTACTATACTGTGCAGTTAACAAAATCAAAAACAAACAACACACATGCATAAAAGAAAAAATATAAAATTGCAACAATTTAGCTATTGCACCATGAGTGTGTCTGTACATATATATACGTATATATAAATATAAAAGTGAACATAGAAGTCAACACTTAGAGGCAACTGTCTGTTTCATGCTAGTGCAATTGTCAGGCAAGTTGCCTGACGATTGCACTAGCATGAAACAGACTGTCGCCTTCTTCAGGTGGTTGGGATGTCGAACGGAACCGTTTTATTTTGCTCACTGGGGTAGACTGTTCTAGATCCATGAGCCATGTCTAATGGATGCCAGTTATCAGTTATCTCCTGTTAATTTCCCACTACAAGTTCTCCACCACCTCAACCAGGTATTGAACTCACAGTCTTTGATTATTACAAATTTTTTGACACTACTTACATTATTCGAACTATTGTCCACATCTTTGTCACCATATATATATATATATATATAGACTGTTGTGATTATTTCTTAATAAATATATATATATATATATGTATGTATGTATAGGAGAAATAATCACAACAGTCTATATAAAATATACATACACACACACATATATATATATATATAAAAATATATTTTTGAGAAATAACCATTACATTCCACATATGTACATGCACACACACACACATACAGAAAAAAAAAGAAAAAAATCTAAGTTCTCCACCACCTTAACCAGGTATTGAACTCTCAGTCTTTGGGTCCTGTCACTGGATTTAACCAACACCTTTATCCACTTTACCATGTGTCCTTGAAATATAGACAGATACCAAATTTTTTGAATATATAAAAAATAATTACTATTTATAGGACCTGTAATAAAATGGGTAGGATTTATTAAAAAAATACATTATTCATTATTGTATTTCATGATAACCACAGCAGTTGTCATAGCCAGTGTGGGGATTTATAATCAAGCAATAAATTTGGCAATTTTTAACCCAAGAATCATTAAAGGCAAAGAAGAAAATAAAAATGATCATGTACATTTAAAAAAAAATATTTATTCTGTCAGTTAAACATTTTGAAAAAACAAAAATTATTGATACAAATCTCCATATCTATAATTCTCAAAATGTGTGTGTATGTATGTGTGTGTGTATGTATGTGTGTGTGTATGTATGTATGTGTGTGTGTATGTATGTATGTGCGTTTGTTTGTGTGATTGGATGTTGTTTATGCATTTCTACAATTTTCATCTGATTTCGATGAAATTTATTTTGTTTGATAGATAATTCTTCAGTACCAGTTTTGAATCCAAATTGGCTGGAAAAAATTACAACCTTGAAGGTGAAAAATTGAAAAATATGATTTTTTACACTTTGTGCAAAAATCAAAGGCAAAAATTAAAGTCTGTAAAAAACAGCGTACAACCAACTTAGAGAGTTGAAATCTAACGCAAAAGATTATTAGAATTATAAAAAAAAATAATATTATAAATAATAATTATATATTATTATTATGACGGTCCATGGAAGAGGTTCCTTCTTTGCAAGATTGAGAATGCAAAAACGCCCCATTTCAGACACCACCCCATCCAAATGGTTACCCCCCCCCATATGGGGATGTGCCTCAGTTGCACCCAATTGTTGTTACTAATATTGATTTTCAGGTGGGCTGACTTTATACTTAATCTGCTCCAATTGAATGGCAAAATTTCCCAGTAAAAAAACACCCGATCGAAGACAAATTATACTGCTAGTTTACAATATATTTGAAATTCTAAAGTTTAACAATGTAGGCATTTTTGATTATCCATTGCCATCTGTTCTGGTCATCAATGTTCCTAAATGATTTGCATATATAATTGATCTTAATTCAAGTACTGCAATCTTAAAACATCATTAATTTCATCAAATATCAATGGGCTGCCATAGTGAATATTGTCACAGCTAATCACTAATTATTTAGCATGCTGTTGAGATTAGACACAGATGTTAAAATAATCAAATAAAAATTAAAAACAAAAAAAAAAGCAACACACAATTAGGAAAGAGTCAGTTCAGGCGTGGGTAACTGCATAACTCACCTGAGTCACACAAAGAAATTACTATTAAAATCTCATTCCTGTAGTGTTACTGTGATGGTCATTTTTGGAACAATGTTTCACCTTTGACATCATGAGTTAGTCACCAGTTGGATGACCTCATGCCTTGAATCATGGTCTCCATTTGCCAAATGTCGTAATTTTCCCTGTCAGAAGGGCCCCTCTCCATCATCATGGATTAAGATTGTCTGCCTGGGTACAATTTAATTTAAGGAAAAGTAAAATAAATGAATCAATGCTTTCAGCTGTGAATAAAATTAGTAGTGACACTGGATTTACAACTTGTTCTTTAATGATATTGAAAGAAGAAAAGGTTTTACCTTTGTTCAATGTTAGAGAAAGATATTGGCTATAAGAAGGTAGCAACATTTTAGACAATGTTTTTTATGCAATGGAGTGATGTTTTTATACATACTTTCATAAATGTATTAAGTAGTTACCTGCCCTTGAATTCATCCATTGTATAGATCTCAAAAATATTCAATAAATTTACAAAGTTGACTACCAAAATTCTTGCAAACACAAGAAAAAATGACTTTTATTTGAAATTAATGAAAATCATTTCAAGATATATTTGCCATTAATATAACATAGATCAATTAAAATTAAATGCAAAATTCAATAATATATTTTAATATAATATAACTATCTTATAATGCTTGTTACATTTACTTATATATTTAATATGCTAAATGTGAATACTGTTATAGTAGAGAGATAGAAAAATATTATGATATAATGGCAAAGTTTAACATTCATGCCTGCAAAAAAAATCTGGTGTGTGTCTA
This sequence comes from Acanthosepion esculentum, assembly GCA_964036315.1. Lineage (NCBI taxonomy): Eukaryota > Metazoa > Mollusca > Cephalopoda > Sepiida > Sepiidae > Acanthosepion > Acanthosepion esculentum. Next base: position 114,049,898 of record OZ038475.1, read on the forward strand.
AAGGATGCTTTTTTCACATGACACCACTATTATTTTAAATACCTTAAGGACCATACTAAAAGTAAATATAGTGCTACTATGTTTTGTGTGGTTGAGAAAGGAGAAAAAATTATATTTCTTGGATGATGTCCAAAGTACTGTCACATGCTTTGTTCAGCAATATTTAACTTTTGTGCCTGCAAAAAAAAAAAAAATGTTGTGTCAAAAGGACAGTTATTTCCTTAATACCACTATTACTGAATACACTTTTGACTCCACTATTTACATTATTCGGACTATTGTCCTCATCTTTGTTGCCATATTTATCACAAGGTTTCAGCCATTGTACGCTCCGGCCTTCTTCAGATGGTTGGAATGTCGAACTGAACCCTTTATTTCACACACTGGGGTAAACTGTTCTAGTTCCACGTACCATGTTTAATGGATATCAGTTATCTCCTGTTAATTCCCCTCTCCAAGTTCTCCACCACCTTAACCAGGTATTGAACTCACACTCATTGGGTCCTGTTACTGGATCTAAATAACGCCTTTATCCACTGTGCCATGTGTCCTTGAGTTGATATTGCTTGATTATAAATCCCCTCACTGGCTATGACAACTGCTGTGGTTATCATGAAAGACAATAATGAATAATGTATTTTTTTAATAAATCCTACCCATTTTATTACAGGTCCTATAAATAGTAATTATTTTTTATATACTCAAAAAATTTGGTATCTGTCTATATTTCAAGGACACATGGCACAGTGGATAAAGGTGTTGGTTAGATTCAGTGACAGGACCTAAAGTGTGTGAGTTCAATACCTGGTTAAGCCGGTGGAGAACTTGGAGTGGGGAATTAACAGGAGATAACTAATAACTGGCATCCATTAGACATGACGCGTGGAACTAGAACAGTTTACCCCAGTAAGCGAAATAAAGGGTTCAGTTCAACATTCCAACCACCTAAAGAAGGCCGGAGCGTACAATGGCCAAAATCTTGTGATAAATATGGCAACATAGATGAGGACAATATTCCGAATAATGTAAATAGTGTACATAATACCTCATCTCAGAAATATAGACAGATACTTTTGACTCCATCAGCAATGTTTATTGATTTTAAAAAGCGATGATTAGAATTTTAATAAAACCCAAACAAAACAAAATGAATTTATACATTTTCTTTGTTCTTCAGACTTGGCAACAAATATATTAAACACCATTTATTTATTATTATTTTTTTTTAATAGAGTTCACCCCAAGCAAGGCAGTAAAGCCACTAAGACACGAGGGGTTACTGCGTGTGGAAGAATTAGAAAACAGAAACATTACTAAGGAGCGAGAACAAAAGAGTAATCAGGAGGACAGTAGATAGTAATTGACATTGTATTTAAATTTTTGAAGATTAAAGTTGACTGGAAAGCATGGAGATGGACAAGAGACACAGTAACTTTTCAACTCATGAAGAAGACCTGTACGTCAAACCCTGTTAAAAGCTTTCAAGATGTCCAAAGCAACAGCTTGAGTTTTGCCACTCTTATCTAGAGTTTGATAGGCTCTTTCTGCAATTATCATCAGTACATCAGCAGTTAACCTAAAGAAATGAAAACTATATTGCTTGCCTGAAAGAAGGCCTTGCAATGTGAGATGCTTAGCCAATTCAGCATTGATTAAGGCCTCTAGTATTTTCCCCAAAAGAAATAAGAGGCTAATAAGCTGATAGGGTCAGATGCAGTGGTGACATCATACTGGTTTGCATCAGGTTATACAATCCAAGTCTTAAAATTATAAAAGCATAGCAAACCAAATTATCCAAAAATAATCTTATATATTAATAGCCAATATATAATAGCTAAAAATATAATTAACACCATTGCTGTAAGTTCTGCAGAGGCTGAAAGAGGAGAAGACTTCTTAAGGAAATTTTATGTTGGACGATTTTCTAGGTATTATTTCGAAGATTAGTAATGATGCAAAAATTTTCAAAATTAATTTTTTTAAAAAAGTAGGAAGGTGGATAACCTGTAATTGCTGGAGTTCCAGGCCTTGTATTTCTGCTGATTAATCAGACTTGATTCTAGATCCTGATATCCATTTTCAAGGACCACTTATTCAGGATATTATTTATTCCTACAAAGATTTTTTATGACCAGTACTGTCGATAAAAGTGTTTAGTCAAAACTGATACTATTCATTATTTCAGACACTTAGAAATTTCTTATCTGATAATAACAGTACTCAGGTTCATTTGTCTATATTCCACCCTGTCTCTCCCATGTTCCAGTTTATTATCAATATTTAATATATTTTCATTTTGCTAAGATTTGTACTATCATTTTTCATAGACTTTTACTGTTGAAAATTTTAGCTGTTCAGAATTTCTAGGATAGTAATCATCATTATTTACATTATTTAGAGTCAGATGAATGTCTTCATCTTTGTTGTTATTACATCAGTGTTTCAACCATTATACTCTCTGGCCTTCTTCAGGTGTCTGTCAATCCAGGTAACCTTCAGGGAATTTAAAACTGAGCCCTTTATTTAATTTAAAGATTAAAGGTTGTCTGTTCTTGTTCTGCTGTTCATATCTAGGGATATCTTATATTGTGCTATTTTAGTATTGATCAGTTATAAAACCAATGTCTTAATCATTGGTTCGGGAATTTTGTGGCATAGTAATTGTGAATACTCAACTCCATGAGAGTGCCTCACTGGGCCTTCTTGGTCTCCACTGACTTGAGGTGGAACAATTACATTGAATCAATTGCTGCATCTACTGCAAGGAAAATTGGTTCTCTGTGTTGTGCCAGGTTTTTCTTGTCTGAGTCCATCCTTCACATCTACAAATCTACCTTGCATGGAATACTGTTGCTATATATAGTCTGGTGCCACATGAGGTTTTCAAAAAAATCCAAAGATGGATATGCAATGTGATTGATCCTGACTTGGAGTCTTGACTCCAATCACTTTTTCATTAACGAAATGTGGCTTCCCTCTCTCTTTTCTATAAATATTTTCATGGTATCTGCTCTGACAAGTTATTTTCACTGGTGGCCTGATTGCATGAATTTAAGTGTGCTACTAAGTTGGTATCTCGGTCCCACCCTTTTACTGTCAAAACAGCTTCTTCTCTTGCACTTCCCGACAGTGGAACTCCCTTCCTCTTACTTGCTTCCCTGATAACTATAATCATCAAAAAATTAAATGTAATGTCAATTGACATCTTCTGTTGCCTTGATCTCCATTCTTCTTTTTATCCACCTCTGTTCTTCCTTTTATCTTTTCCTTAACACCCCTATACCCAGTCTTTTCCTTTACTGACACTCTCTATAGCCCCTTGCATACTAGTGGCAATCCCATCTTGCTTGCGGTGAATTGCTTAAAAAAAAAAAAAGATATGGACAACAAAATGAGAACAATCTACCCACCCAGTGTCAGACTGGCCAGGGTGTCAGCTTCCCCAATGGCAAATGGGCCTTTGATGGAGTGGGCTCCCTATATCAAATAAAAATGCAACAAAGAAACTAACACAGATAACAGATTTAATATGAATAAGAACTTTATATAATCATCTGCACACTGTCATTTACTCAAGTCCAGTGTGAGATGACATTCATTTTCAAAGGTGAAGATCATAAAGACAAGGTTAAGAAATTTGATGTCCGAGGAGTGTTTGGAATCATACATGTTGCTATTCCTTGAAAAGGAATTGTTAGATGAATTGGATGCAGAAGCAATTATTGGCAGATTCAAACAATCATGTAGTGACCACAAATGATTGCCTTTAATACAGTAGACTGCATGCAATGCTCTATTGGGCTTTTCAGCTATCTGTTAATGTGTAAATGTTTCAGTAAACTAAAAATATCAATAAATTACTTATGATTAAAAAAAATAAATATTTACATTTGGTATCTACTGATACTAATATGTACAGTACATGTCCACTGTAATTACTAAGAAATATACATTTTGGCCACTAAAACTTTAATTGTACACTTTTTTCCATATGTATTTAAAAGAAAAAATGATTCATTCATTATGAAAATGAAATGATGCATTGTAGCTGTAGGTTGGCCCCATTTGTCTCCTGGCAACCAACATTTTTAGACCCAGTCTATCACTGCTACTCCTATAGATTAAATAAAGAGTTCAATTTGAAATTCTCTGAATGTTACCAAGATCAACAGACAGCTATGGAAGGCCAGAGGACACCACAGATGAAATGGGATAATAATAAAGATGTGAAGATGTGGACATTAGTCCAAGTCTAAATAATCTAAATACATATTTTAGAAGTGTGCAAATGTAATGATTACTAGTAAGTATGCTCATATATGTGTGAGTGGAATGTTGAATTTTGTGTCTTTTGTATGTACATTTATACGAGACCTAGTCTGTGACCTATTTGGAATTAAAGCTATTTAACCAATTGATAAGATCACTTATTGTTGCATCTTTTATACTCACTACTAATACTACTACAACTACAAATATAATTATTTGTACTAGGCTTTTTCTAACAATTTTACATATAATCAATAATTAGAATATAGACTGCATATTAAAGGTTTTAGATTCTATTTCAGGGACTGGGTTGGTAAAACTCATTACCACAGACCTAGGAAAGAAAAGAAATATTTAGGTCACAGAATAGGATAAAACCCTTTCTCTTAGCAGTCAGCCTAGATTTTACATATCTTGCCAGAAGATTCTTTTTCTATTTCTATATGCCATGTCCCTTCAAAACATGAAAAATTGTGACTCTCCACAACTTCCTTTCCTTTGTAGCTGTACAGCAGTGTTTGACCTCTTACTATCTCTCACAAGTCAATGTTCTGTCATCTGTTCACACAAGCTCGTTAAGTAGGCTGATCATAGCTCTCTACAGTTTCCTATCCTTTGTAGATCTAAGCAATGTTTGTCCCCCTACTATCGCTCTCACTCAGTGTTCAACCAACCATTTATAGAAGCTTGCTTGGTAGGTTATTTAATGCTTCTCGCTGACCCTCAGTATGTCCTGTGAGTCACAAATTCTCCAAGTGCTCTTTCTTCATTATGTGTTCTAGAATTTTCGATTGTCCCTTACTCATCCAAAGAACAAGGGTCCTTGTCATTTCCACATTTTTTCAAAAACAACTTCCTTGTTGCCAACATGCCCCATCCTTGGAATTATCAACATCCTTCTATAGAGCCACATCTCTTTCTTTAAATTTCATCTTCGTCTGTGAGAAAATTACCCAGCATTCACTACGATATAGCAGGATTGAGATTAAATTGCAGTTTGGCACTCTTTTCTTTGTTTTTAACAAAATATTCCTGTTTAATTTATTCAATTGCTCTTGAGAGAGAGGAAAACTACTGCATGAAAACCTTGATCATCACTGTGTCCTTCATTTCCATAGCCTTGTGCTACACTCAAATTTTACATATATATATATATATATATATATATATATATATATATACACACACACACACACACACAAATATATATATATATATATGTATGTATGTATATACAGATATGTCTACTTAAATAATTTAGACATTGTGCTAACATTGAAAGTATTTGGAATAAAATGAATGTGCATCAACATGTATACTAAGAAACTTGTTCAAAATTATGAGAGGATCCTATTAAAAATAAGTAGACAAAATTTCTCTAAATTATTTAATGAGACATGTCTTAATGAAAACATACTGCCTAAATATAAGCAATATATATACAGTAGTCCACTGCTATAGCACGGGCCTTGGGGTCCAAGATGGCCAATTCGCACTGCAAATAAATCATGGTAGCCTGGTGGGGGTTATTAATAGTAGTTGATCACCTATCTGATTTTTGGGCCCTATTTTGAGATATATACCATAGATAATAACTTGAAAAGAACCTCAAAAAATTATACTAATTCATGCCAATGATTGCATAAGAAATTTCAGGTAATTTGCTTTTTAAGCCTTGTGCTAAATATCTAATAAAAATTTCCTGAACAGTTATTTTTTATTCTAAATTTACATGCCTAATTTGAAAATAACAAAGAAATTTTCATAAAATCTACTATTTTGGAGTTATCAACAATACAATTTCAGACTCATTTGTGTCATTGTTGGCTACAGCCTGGCAGCTATAATTGGCATTGTTGGCATCAGTGCATGTGCAATAATCAAGGCAAGTGAATGTCTATTCCGCAGCAAATATAAGCAAACAACGTCAGTAATGGCTGCCATAATGTGAATGAATCCAAACTTTTATTATCGATAACTCCAAAAAGGTAGATTTTATCAAAATTTCTGTTACTACTAGAGCTCACAAATTCTCAGGAATTTCAGATTGTGACCCCTAATTACTACACGCTAATTATATTTGTTTATTTATGAGAGATTCTTGACTGTTGGACGGTCAAATTGAACATGATCAACCAGAGAACAGTACACCTATTTATACCCCATCTGAGGTATCTGATTGCCATGATTGAATTCTTGTTAATTAGTCCAATATTATAGGAACTCTTTGATCGTGTGCGAAATTGAAATATAAAGTAATCATGTATAATTGTTACCAATGCAATTGGATGAGGTGTGAAATGGCTAAGATGTTAAAATTTTGCAAATTTTGGGCTGTTTGATCATCAAGATCATGGTAAAACGTGTAAAAAAGGGGGGTGTAATTATTAAAACAAATTAGGACTTATCTGATGATTGCTGTTTGTCCTGGCTATCATGAAGATGTCCCAGAAATTGGTAAAATAGGGTGGAATTTCTAAAAAAGTGAGCGATATTGAGGGTATGAGAGCAAAATCTTGGGATCGATCACCCACCTGTGGTAAAGTGGCTCGTATAATAGCAGTGGACTACTGTATATATATATATATATATATATATATATATATATATATATATATAATACATAAAAGGTTAATGGTCAAAGTTGAATCAGACCAGGAAACAGTAGTATTAAAAAGTGCTCAATACAGGTGTGAAAAAACAAAAGTTTAAATAACATGTATAGCTTTTAACTTTAAAAATCAGGTCAGCTGAATCTGCTACCCTGGTTTCAACCTTATAGTATTTGCAGGCGATTTTAAGGCTGAAACCAAGGTAACGGATTCAACTGACCTCCTGATTTTTTAAAATATATATATATATATATATATATATATCCTACAACTTTTATAACAGCTCTTACCTAGTTTCAGCTGGGTAGTTTCAAAATAACATTAAGCTCGCGCTCTGAGGGCCATCCCCCACCAGGCAATACCTATACTTTGTGGGGAGGAAGGGATCATTACCTGGTGCTTGAGGCATCCCCAAAAGGGGGAATTGCTGATGGGGCTTGAGCAATTTTTCCACAGTATCACACAATTACAGAAATTTAAAAACTGGGAAGTGTTTTATCAGATTAAAGAAAATGTGACACAGAGACCTGAAGGTGCATTAAATTACTGAAAAATGCATTCCAAAAGCTAAGCAAAGTATTAAGAAACAAGAAAATTTTGTGTGAAACTGTGAAATTTTGTGGTGAACTGCTATGTAACATCAATTCTCCTATATGGCAGTGCATGCTGGAAATTTTTTTCTTCAATGAAGAGGATATTTAAGGTAACAGAGATGAAGTTCTACAGATGCTGAGAATACTATGGACTGAACATGTGAGTAACAAGGAAGTTTTAAGGAAAATAGAAACAAAAAAAGAACACTGATGGTTAGAATCAGAAAGAGACATTTGAGACTTCTTGGACATATGATGAGGAAAATGGGCTTAGAGAATTTGACACTCACAGGACATATTGAAGGCAAGAGGGACAAAAAGGAAACATCGCATAACCTATCTAATGAGTTTGTGTAAATTAAGGTATTAGACCTGAGAGTGGGAAGGATAATAAAAATCATTGTTAAGTGTTACAATTACAAAAGAACAAAAAGTTGTGGAGAGCCATGATCGCCTGAAGGAACGGCCCCAAAACGAAGAAGATTTGTTTTTTTGCAGGTTTATAAACAACAACATTATTACTACTACTGCTACGACTAATGGTGCTGGATACCATTTTAATTTCCGTCAATGCTCTTAATTTTTTTTTTAATGTAGCCAACAACTGCTGCTTAGCTTATAGCACTAAAAACAGCCGCGATTATTTGCCTGTCTGTCTATCTGCGAATATTCTTATTCTTTCACTGGGCTTTAAAAAGAAAGGTGAAAGTGAAGATAAGAGATAATGGAGAAAAAGAGAGTGTTATTTTGTCGATAGTTTCAAAGAGGGAGAAAAGAAAGAGAGACTGAGCACGAAAGAGAAGGGGAAGAAGTGTATATGTTAGAGAATAAGGAATTTAAGAAGGAAACAAAATGTGTGTCAAAGAGAGAGGGAGAGAAAAAAGAGAAGGAAAAAAGATAAATATGTTTAGAAAAGGAGAAAGAATGACAATGTGAAACAGATGGAGGAAAGGAAGAATGTATGTGGAGAAAAGAAAGAAAGAGGGAGGACAAACGAATGCGTGTGGGGAGGTTGTATATAAGAAGAGGGAGTGAGAATGAAGAAAGCGAAGTTATGAATCAGAGAAGGAAAAAAAAAAAAATGATAACATGTCTGTTGTAGCGATGATGTGACGGATTCTGGCAACCTGAAAGAGGAGTAGGAGGAGCAGGAAAATTAGAGGAGGGGAGGGACACGAGTTGCTTAGTTGGCAGGCTGACCTACAGGAAGAAAGTCCTTCTGAAAGAAAAAAAGTACTACGTGGCGGAACAAAAAACAAAACAAAAAAAGTCCCCCCTCTTCAAAAAAAAAAAAAAAAGGAAAAGTGGGGGGGAAAAGTAGGGAGGGAGCTGCTTGAATTTTCTATGGAAAGGAATCCAATGATCAAGACAAACAAAATAAAAAGAACTAGAGCTACAAACTGGGGAATGCGTACACCGTGTAGCGACGGCAGAACCAAACTGCTCCTTTTTTTTTAAATCTTAGAAATAGAGAGAGACACACAGCTAATTGCTCGCTTAAAAAAGGAGGGAGAAAATAAGGAAAAAGAATTATAAGTAGAAAAAAAAGAAATGCGATTTTTTTTTTTTTGGCTTCGTAGTATGAAGACAGCGGAACCAGTGAGTATTGAATTCTTCGCTTTCTCTGACAGTCATGGAATATTACTTCTACAGACATGATAAGGTACCATATTTTTTCCGTTTTTAATTTCTGTTTGTCTGCATGTTTTAAAGCAGGGAATATTTAAAAGATTCCAACTTTAAAAAAAAAAATAGATTTGTTTCTCTCTCCCATCTCTGTAAAAACAATGGCACCATTCCTTGACTGCAGAAAATCTATCAAAAGTTCTCTCATACTAAAAATACAATCTTATGTTCTCATTTTTTAGAGTAACTTTTTATTTTAACTTGTTACTTGGGAGTTCTCTATTGCATTTAAATACTTTTCAATGGCATATTCTTCAGCAATTTTAAAATGAAATGTATTTTTAATTCTTACTGTTATTGTTTTCTAACCAAAACAGTATTTATTTTCTTAATTTAATCGTATTGTTGTAGGAAATTATAAACTTTTGAAACATTTTACAGGGCGGGAACAGGAACTAAAGAAAATACTGTTGATGCATTTAAAAAAGGTCAGAGACTTAAAAATAAAATTTATTAATAAAAAAAATCATTGTTTACAATATACATTCTCAACTGAAGGATTTAGAGACAGGGAAAGATGTATATCTGGAAATATTTTTTTATATTCCATTCTCCTATGACTATGATTTCATTTTTATAATTTTTCTTTCTGTCTTTTCTTTTATAATTCTCTTATTCATTTATCTTTTCAAAAATTAAGGATTACTACTTGTTTTCCACATTTTTAATTTTTTTTCTTTTTAAGAGAAAGGAAGAGAGAAACATTACAAAACAAACGTTATGAAGAGGCTAAAATAAAATTTAAAGAGTTTCACCGTACGTAATTGTTGTTAATGGTTGATAAAAACAAGACATTTTATTTTTTGAAACTCTATCATGTCATAATAAAAAAAAAAGAGAAAGATTAAAAATTAAATAATTGCCTCGTAACAGTAAAAATAATAATAAAAAAAACCCTACGAAACCAAGTTATTTCAGATACGCGGGTAGGGTAATGTAAACAATGATTTGATATTGTATTTATTTTGATGCCTGATGGTGTCTTTCCACTTCTGTTGGCCTGCCTTATTCTTTGGACAAGGTTAGCTATAATAATCTGGTAACCGAAGATCCATATCTCATACAGCACCTTCCCTGTTCTGCTAAGAGTAGATTCTGATGTCTGCGACAATGGCGAAGGGAACCGGGTATTTTCTGGATGACCGACCAACCAACCATAAAATATCATTTGTACTGGGAAGGGCGGGGGACGATTCTTTAAGGAAGAAGGAAAAAACAAAAACGTCGTAGTGCACGATGTTTTGATCTTCATCATTGAAGAAAACTTTTTAAACCTTTCCGTGGGTTCGTTTCTCGTCTTTCTTTTTTTTCTTCCAAAGATTTTTTTTATTTTTATGATTTAAAAACTTATTTTTCGCTCTTTCTCTTTTAGTAATTTTCTTTTACTGCTTTTTGTTTTTCGTGTCTAAGTAAATTTTTTTTTTTTTTTTTTGCGACAAGTTCCAAATTATAAACTGTTTTTCACTGCATGAAGTATGAATTTAAAAAATGCGGAAAGGAAGTTCTTAGTTTGACCTTTAATAAAATAGCTTTTCATGTGGTCTTTCTGTAATAATTTATTGCACTTTAGGAAAACGAGGGAATAAAAAGTCTGACGGGAAATTTTGAGAAAGAAACTTGTTTACAGTACACAGTAGTCGTTTTAAAACTCTGCAAAATAAAGGGATGTTTTACTTTTAGTTTTAAATCTTTTTTGTATTTGTGATCGTTTTTAATTAGAGACCTATCTTAATTATTCAGTAAAATTACCCCTATATTCCTTTAAAGTCAAAAACACGTTATCGAACTGGGCCGATTTTTTTTTTTTTTTTTTTTTTAATGTCACGATTTTAGTGCCATTGTTGAGACTGTGGTGAACTTTGTGCTGTGCTAAATCGAAATTAATGAATTAGCGAACCATCTCGAGGTTTCTTGTGTTTTGTATTTGAATGCTGGATTATTCGTTTCCGTGTCTTGTTTTTTATAACTCAGTAGTAGTTGGATATTTTTAATTTTATTTTCTGGGGTAGTTTTCTTTCTATCTCCCCACATTTCCACATACGCAACTCTCAATGATCAGTTTTGAACTTGGTGGTTGCTGATGGAATAAACGATTCCAAGTCAGTTTTTGATACTGAGAGATGGTTGGAAATCACAACTTTTTTTTATAGTCTATATAACTAAGAGTTCTGATTTCCAAGGCTGGTACACTGGTACGGTCTTTGAATAGCAGTACATTTGTTAATTTGTAAAATCGAGGTTGTTTTTGTGGTATAAATAAGTCGGTAAATATAAGTTCTTGGGTCTATCAAACAAAAAATCAAAATTGAAAGTATTGTTTTTCGTGTAACTTTTTTTTTTTTTTTTTTGTAACTTTTTGTATTTCATCGTACTACTAATTCAAATTAGTAGTACCCTCCTCGTCCTACTCACAAAATAAGTATTTATTTAATTGCCCCGTGAAACCTTGATTTGATAAAATGGAATTTCCATGATATGACTAAGGATACTTAACTTAAGTAAAGGAAGTTAATACTTAGTTCCTTGAGTTAGAGAATAACAAAGTAAAACTGTTAACAATTTTGAAAAAAGAACGGTTGTTTTTTTGTTTTAATTTTGTTATATGCGGAAAAATAATGCAAAAATTCTATAAAAATTACTATTTACATTAAATGTAAATAGTAATTTTTATAGATTTTTTTTTTTTTTTTTTTTTTTTTGCATTATTTTCCCCGCCGCATATCCCAATAATAAAAACAAACATCTCGCTAGATTTATTCCAATTTTAATCATTAACATTGGAATAAAATAACACACCTCTACTAAACTAAAAGCTTTTAAATTTAAAAAAAGTTTACAACGAGAATATCTCCTCAAAAATGTGCACATAATGATATAAATGAATGAGTTTTTTTGTTTTTTTTTTAAACTTTCGTGTGTGTAATTATAAATGCGTATGTAAAAAGATTGCAGCAAGAACACGCTGAATGAAAGTCAACATCATGCAAAAAATGAACGGGAAAACCTAACTCTAGAGATCGTTCTTCTTGGAAGAAAGCAGTAGTACACAATGAAAAACTGAAGGGTCTTGATGTTTTAATTTCCCTGAAAATGTTGCCACATGTTGATCTAACTAACGTGTACTGTGAATGAATGTGGTCGTGTCTGTCTTAAGTAGGACAGGCCTCCGAAATCATCAAAGACGCCACACACCGAGAGAAGTTATTCATTTACACATTATGGGGCATTTTTGTAACTGATTCCCAACGTTGCCACATACGTCTTAGAGTATTTAAGACAGTAACAAGACGAAAAAAGCCACATCCGCACTGCCCATATTTGAAGGTGGCTCAAACAATAATGGTATAGCTCGAAATTTAGCGGTAGGCACCATGCATACCATACCCGACTGTAATCCTTGTGTTCATTTGTAAGACGCAAGTGTTTTTTTTTTCCATTCTAAATCGTGTCCAAAGCTTTTCTGAGTCATATACTTCAGTTTAGGAATCAACCCCATTTATTTTCACAACTCAAAACGGACAAAATCGGGGTCCATTTGGATTTATTTGTTTACTGGAGAGATAACATCTATCTAATGGCGTATTGCAACGAAGGGAAATAAATCTTTCAAAATTAAAATCAGAACAAATAAGTTAAATATTTATTCAATTTTATTTTGATTTTTGTCCTCAGTCTATATTGGCAATTATACCCCCAGCAGTCATCATCACATTTTTGTAATCACAAAAATAAACAAAATATATATATTTTTTTTGTTTATTATTTTTTTTTTTTTAACAAGTTTTGGTCATTTTCTTTGCTCTAAAATCAGGTGCATTTTATGAAGATAAACCTTTCTCCATGGAATTACTCTACTTTTTTAACTGCATCTTATATTTCCTAGCAATCTATACACAATTTTCATTCAAACGTTTCATTGAATAATATAGACATATTTTGTCTACTTATTTTTATACTGATCCTTTCCAGTTGTCTAATCAGTTTCTTGATGTTAAGATGAAATTCATCAAGGAAGACACCGTAGTTTTTGTTAATCCAATTATTTTCAGTCTTTTCCAAGATTGTTTTCATGAGTAAATTAGAAAGACAAACTTATTGAAACTGTGATAAAATCTGCATTTCTCTGTGATAGTGATTTAAAAAAAACATGCGCAAATGTGTTCTGTTATTTTAAAATTTTAAATTCATTTGTTGTAGCTATAGAACTTTTTGCAAAACAAGAGTTTCACTATAAGGGGGCTGACCAGAAATTGATAGAAATGTAAAATGGCATTAAATGTTATATGCATTTTAATGTTGTTGCTATATTCATAATAAATTTTGTTGATTGATTCCTTTGGCACTTTCCTTGATGAATTTCATCTTAACATCATCAAACTGATTAAACAATTGGAAAGGATCAGTATAAAAATAAGTAGACACAATATGTCTATATTATTCATGTTTACATATATTGTCAGTTTTTTGCTGAAGATCATCTCTTCATTTGGTAGCTTCTTTTTGTGTGTGTGTGTTTCATTCAGAATTCTAACTTCCAGCCGTGTCAAACCTGTACATGTCTCCATCACCATGGGTCTTTGTGAAGAGATATCTGCATATATAGATGGCAATGCTACATGCTTGTGCTACACATATAGCATCCTCCCCATCCCTTTAATCAGATGCTCAATGACAAACTGAAGCAAGATGACTGAACGAATAAAGGAATTGCATGTTTTATTTTCAGAGTTTGGCATCTTTTGAACCATCCTCGAATTTGTCAAAGTGGACAACCCGTTAACTGGAAACCCTTCTTCACAGAACTTAATGAGTATATTGTGTAATTGAACTTGCAGTGTTTAATTGTACCACAAGAGCCAGAATGATTAACATAAGTAGTGGAAATATGATTTTATCTATATATATATATATATATATATATATATATATATATATATATATATATTCAGTGGTGACTCCAGGGGGGTCAGGCTTGTCAGGCTAAGCCTGAGTGAGTCAACATTCAAGTATTCATTTTAAAGGAACAAAAATCTTTCGTATTGTGTAATTTTCATTCTTGTTTCAACTTGATCCAACATTGTTTTAACTCTGTCTCAAAGTATGAACCAAAATACATTTTGTTGATATTGTTCATAATAAAGAAGAAAAAAAGAAAAAAAAAGTATGTAAAAAAAAAAAAAAAATGAATATGGCTAGTTGGTCTTTGTACATCTGACCCTTAACAGAGCAGGAGACATGTAATGGGCAATGTATTTCTTGCTATTTTTTTGTAAATAATTTAAAAAAAATTTCTAATGCCATGTATGCCCTGTTTTTTAAAGAACACATTTTTATTTCAACTTATTGTTTTCAAAATGTCCATATAAATAATTTGTTTTGTACAATATAAGTTTTTTAGCAGAATGTATCTTTTGAGACATGGCAAACTAAATTTAGCCCGAATTAAAGAAAATCAAAGAAAGTGGTACCCTTAACTTGTGTGGCTGGGGTATTGCTGAAGAAATATGATATCTGTCAGCAGTTATGATCATAAATGTACAAATTAAACTAAAAATTCAGAGAAACATAAACACACTAATGCATAGACATGTATACAAACACACACACACACACACACTACCACCAGTGACTTGATAACCAGGCTAAAAAATAATAAAAATGTAAAGCGGGAAATAAACAGACAAATATATCAGACTTTGTCCTTGCTCTTTTTTTTCTTACATGTCTAGAAAAAAATTTTAAAATACATGTTTATTTTTATAGAATTATTACAATTAATATTAAAATACCAAAATGTGTGTTTTTTTTTTTTTTTTTTTTTTTTTTTTCATGCACAGAGATTTTGAAAAATTTCATATTTTAATTATAATAAAGGACTCGTTTTAGCATCTAATTTATATCAATAGTATATTTTGTTAAAAATTGTAATGAGCCTGACAAACATTGATGACTTAGTCACCACTCACTATCTCTCTCTCCACATACATACATACACACACACACACACACACATACATACATACATACATACATATATATATTTATATATATATATATATAATGGATTTGAATGTATGTTATAATGTAGATTAATGACAAATGTTTGCATTTTAAAGAATCCTTTTATAAAATAAAATTTCTGTTATGTTGATTTTGAATTAAGTTTTTTTCTCTTTGAGACTGATTGTCCTACCAAGGTTAGAGAACCTAATCTTCTATACAGTTTTACTTTTATCTATAGGGAGAAAAGATATATTATTGTATAAAGTCTGGTCTCAGAGAGCCTCTCTCCAGGTAGTGACTTTCCCTCAGATGAGGTCTAAAGTTAATCCCTAGCACCTGAAGAACTCACGAAAAGGGAAAATGCTGTAATAATTTTTGACCTCTGTTTCTGTGAACTCATTAAAGATACTCACTTCAAAATTGGCCTCATGCCCTATTTTGTTTGATTGACTTGTTGATAAATCCCAGAGGTCCCTATGGCATTTATGTAATATGAATACAACAGCCTTGGAATTGTAACTCTTTGGGCTAGTTTCTATACTGATAATGCAACACAGTTCTTCCTTTAAAAGGGTCAGCTGAAAAGTTCATACGCTGACCAAGATATACATATTGGTAGACTAAAAGACCTGCAAGCGACCCAGAATATAGCAGTTGGTTGGCTTGCTGTTGTACTCTGGTATTTGCTGTCGTATGTGCCAAATTCTTTCAGAAGGTAGTAGTTCTCCACAACTTCCACTTTTTTGTTGCTCTAAGTAATAGTTTGTACTGTTTACTGCCTTCAGTATATCCTGTGAGTGGTAGCCCCATTTTCATATATCCTAGAAATTTTGTTTCTTTTTACTGTAAATGTAAGGTTCCTTGTTTGTATTTTTCTTCAGGCTTCCTTGTTGTTGTTCACAAGTTCTGTCCATGGTATTCTTAGCATTCCTCGGTAGAACCAAGTCTTTGTTGCTTCAAAACTGTTCTCCAAGAAAATAAGATATTCCTGACACCACTTGCACCCACAAAGATAAAAACCTTGTTGAAAGTATAGACTGGTTTGAGCAAGATTTGTTTAAAATGTGTTTTATAAAGGAGACTAGACTAGAAAAAATAATTTTACAGACAATTAGCTGTAAAGCATTTCATAGGTCTCAACTCTGTCATTCTCTTATTGCCATGAGAGAAGAGGCTGAATGAAAATAGAGCAACAAGATTATGCATTCGTTTTCTTTTTGTTTACAACACTTTAGTTGATATAGAAAATGTTGCATCAGTCATCATAAATAATATAACATATTCAGCTGTCTCTTCCTTTGTGTGTGTGTATGCATGCATGCATGCATGCAAGCGATCATATACATTATATATAAAATATATTTTCTCCATTGGAATAAGGCTCCAAAAATCTAATGGCCCAGCAGCAATTCTAATGGGATTAATCAAAATAGTTACTGAATTCTGAAAGTTAATGAACTGAATAACATAAAACGTTTACTTTTTTTTTCTTTTTCTTTTTGGCAAGTTATTGAAGTACTGAGATTTTTACCACCCAAAAGGGTTGTAGCATTTTGACCTTTTGAGAAGAATGTGTAAATAGGGATGAAATTTCATCATCATCATAACATACGATTTGTTCAATGAAACACGCTTAACATATTTATAAGTATACACCATAAATATACTGTTTATAAGAAATAATGTTTTGTCATAACCAATGTCTGCTCTCACCAAACATGGAAAATTACATTGTATCTATCATAAAAAAAAAAATGAGAAAAAATATCCAAAATACATTTGTTTATCAGACGTATAATAGAAATTTTAAAAGCCTTCCTGGTTTTACTTTATTGTATAGCCCATGAGTGGAGAGTAGCAAAGGCAGATAAATAGTTATTGCGCAATGGCTATTGTCCTAATCAAGTTGACAATTGAGATTATATAGATATATATAGGAAACGTTTATCTATCTAACATGTTTTACTTTTGTTAAAACTTCATCAGAGAATGAGATATGGAGAAAAGGAAATAAATTTTACTTTTGTGTTTGATTTTTTTTATTGGTTTAATCATGTTTCACATGCATTTGACTTGTTAAACAAGCTTAAGTATAATTTGTAGTATTCCGAATTGAAGGAGAGGTAACTTCTATTTTAATTTTTTTATTTTATTTAATTTTTTTTTTTTTTTTTTTTTTTTTTAACACGCCGAATACATGTTAAAGTATGAAGATGAAGTGCTTTATTACATTAGTGTTCTAAGTAATTGCTCATAAATTGGTGGATCTTAAAAATATCAGTCCACTTTGACTATCACAAGAAATGGTTGTTTACTCTTGTTGTAATTTGCAAACTAATATGAGACTTTACTGAACACTCTCAAATGGGGTTACTCAGTTCACAGTAGTATGGCATTTAGTGAACTTGTCTACTGATACTATCACATTCATTAGTATAATATGCCTGTCCATACTTAACTTCTCAGACAAGTTTTTTAGCATTGCTAGGCCTGTCAACCTTCAATCTTGGTCCAGTTTTAGTTCCTGGCAGTTTGAAAAATTATTGAAATAGAGATTTTGAGACCGTGGATGAGATTAAGGAGAATGTGCGGCGGAAGCTAATGGTTATGTTGAAAGAGAACTTTGAAAACTGGAAGGGATCTTGAGATAACCATGAGAGAGAATGAGGTGCTATTCCTTTTATGGCTTTTTTTCTTTTTTTATTTCTCTAAATATTAGAGTACTAATCTGCTATGTGATATCTGTCCTCCTCTAAGGCAATCAGTACTGGATGATGATCTCAAAGATGAAGAGGAAACTTACAACAACAGAAATGTGGTTCTACAGAAGGATTCTGAAGATGCTGTAGACTGAGCAGTGACAGTTTTGTAGAAAATTGAAACAAAAGGAAACAAATACTTAACATCAGGAAGAGACAGTTGAGCTTTCCGATACTAGTGGGACAAAAGAAAACCTTGCGTAACATACTTAGTGAGCTTGGATGGTGGAACAGCACTTAGGAGAAATAGCAGAAATACAAAGTTTATTATGAGCTACAAAGGACAAGAAGTTGTGGAGGGCCATGATCGCCTACATCCTGAGGGAGCACGGCACATAAAAAAGAAATATTAAATGGTTGGATAATTTCCAGACAGATGTTGTTTTATCCAAAAGGAAATAGGATGGTAGATTTCATTTCCATGATGTATCAACACATACAGAGAAATAGAAAAAAAATATTGCATGAGATATTTTATTTTGGATTATCATCTTGTCCACCATCATTGTGAGATATTGTGGCAGACAATCTCCTTTCATGTTTTTGAATAATCATTTTTATTTAATACACAGTTGACTGTTACATTCACTTACATACAACTACTCTCAGGAAAGATATTTTTTTATAGCATTTTTAATAGGAAATTCAGTATTTGTTTTCAATACACATTCTTATGCCAATCTGTGTATATGTACAGAATATGCCAATTATTGTGTATGAAACAATTGACATCCATGATACATTAAATAAATTTAAATATGCATAATTCAATGTACATTTATAAAATTCACTACATTAGACCTTTTTTAATATATCTAATAGATTATTTGTATACATTGTTTGGACTGTTCTCATTTTCATGATGTTTTGGTCTTTGTATGCTCCACCGTTCATCAGGTGACTGGAATTTTGAACTTTATTTTTAGTGCCACGGATGTCTGTTATCTTCCTTTAACCCGACTCTCCAAGTTTTTGTTCACCACTGCATTCATCAGGTATTGAACTCACAATTATTTGGGACAAGTTACTGGATGCAACCAATATGCTTTTATCCTTCAGGACTTCAGTGTATGAAATTTTGGGAGTTATAAACTTAATGTTTCAGTAATCAGTTTTTTAGCAGAGCTCATATTGCAATTTTGTTGTTGTTATTGCAGTGGTGAACAAAAACTTGTTGAGTTAAAGGGAGACATCCAGAAGAGGCATGGCACATAGGACTAGAACAATCTACCCCAGTGGATGAAGTAAAGGGTTCAGTTTGAAATTCCCATCATAAATGTGAGCAAGAAACCAGCATATATAATAAAAAAAATCACTTTGTAGCTGAGCTAATATATATATATATATATATATATATATATATATAGCTTTAAAATTACATTGATAATTTCTTGGGATTACCTAGAGGAAATGAACATATGAAAAGCAAAAATATGAACATGGAGTGACAACTCTATATTGCACACACACATGGGTTGGTTTGTAAGTAATATCTCCAATTTTATTATATTGACACAATCATTTCTAGTATGGCAGTCAAGGTTGAAACTTTTTACCAAAAAACGATAATTGTTTTAACCTTGTAAGAGACTGTAGCTGTTAGGCTGAATAACGTTTGACATGAAAGTGCATACAAAGTTGTCATTAAATTCCTTAACATTCATTGAATCTGGCCATTCACAGAAATGAAACAATAGATGTGAGCACAGTTAACTGTTGATTAATGTATTTCAGTTGTGGTTTCCTCTACTGATGCAAATATTTGTGTATCATATATAGACTTATGTTTTCACTGGTGAAAAATAGTATTTTGTAGTCGATTAATTTCTGCATCCAGTTGTATTATAGTGCTTCTCCTATCTGTTGTAGTTTTTGTAGAAATAACTATGCTGTATATTTTTTTTTTTTTTTTTTTTTTTTTTTTTAGAGCATTGATCATATATCTTGTGAAAGCCTTTATGTTTATTTACAGTGTTTGGACTGTTGTCTTCATCTTTACAATCACATTCACAATGTTTGGGCCCTTCTTCTTCAGGTGATATGGTGTTGAATTTCAAACCAAACCCTTTATTTTGTCCACTGAGGTAGATTGTTCTAATTCTACATGCCATGCCTTTGGATATCTCATTACCAACAATAAAAATTTTGTCAGCATTAAATAACCCATTGAGGTTGATATGCTGTAAAACCAAAACAAACCCTCAGCCATGTTGGCTGAATGATCCAAAATGTTGTGATTTCGAAATTCCAACAAATATCACCTGATGAAGGATGGAGCATACAAAGGGCAAAACATTGTGGATGTGGCAGTAAGAATGAGTACAACAATGTAAATTATTATAATACCTCATCTTAGAAATATAGGCAGGCATTTATGTGTATTATGAATTAAATCATCTTTTTTTATCTGTCAGCAATCCATTAATTCCTGACTGCTAATAACAACTTTCTTTCTGATTTACTAATTTTATGTTTTATTATTTTTATACTTTCCTTCACCCAATAAAAGGAGTAAGACATACTCAAGATCAAAGGTTACAGAAGGTCATTGTAAGAATGTACAAAGAGGGAGTAAGAAGTGTATATTATGACAATATATAGGATAGATAACTGTTGACCCTACACTTGAATAGCTTAAGATTGTAGTGATTGGGGAAGCATCCTTTGGGAGTGTGTTCTATAACATAATAGTTCTGGGGAAGAAGCTAAATGGAAATTCTTCCTTACAAATGGCATATGAAGTGAATGAGGATAAGTGTACATGCCATAGTGGGTCCTAGGCTTGCACAAGTGAAACTAAAGTATGTAGTTCATCTGAACATCTGCTATGAAAATAGTGATAGCTTAGCAAGGAACTAGCAACATTTTGTCTGTGGAGAAAGGTGTTGTCAGGTAGAAAACTATTTATTGCTCACAAAGCCATGTATATCCTTTTGAACTCTGACAAGATTGGTAAATGCGCATTGGGCAGCACCAACTCAGATATGGCAGTAAAACTCCATTTTTGGTCTGACCTGACTCTTGTTATAGTACAAGGTAGGAGTAGTCTGATACTTTCTGTAATAGTACACCCCCTTGGTTTTTTTTTTTGGTTTTTTTTAAAGCATCTTTGGTGAAAGACTGTATATACAAGTTCCACTTGAGCTCTGGAGTTAGCTTCAGTCTCAACAGACATTTCAGGCATTGAGGGTAAAACAGTTAAACATGAAGGAAAACTCAGTCTGTTGTGTAAATTGTTACTGGTTTGGTTTTGGGAATTTATTAATTTAATTAAAAAAAAATTACAAGGTTCTACTTTCATGCACTTTTATTACAGTGATGATCTTCATTTTGTTGTATTATGCATGACCTTCACCTTGCATTTATAGGATAATATAATTTATGTAATAGTCATACTTTATGTTTTATCAACCATACATTAATCCAATGTGGTGTGCACAGAACCAGGATGAAGAGGGATTATTTTACAAGATTAATTTAGAAACCAAATGTAAGCATTCTGAGAAACTATAATTAAAACAAATATTTAACAGCTCAAATTATTAAGATCTCCTATATCTGAACAAACATACACTTTCTCTTTATGTCTTCTAGGTTTGGCTGTTTGTGTCTGTCTATATATGAAAATGGGGGAATTCTCACATTTTTTGATATATGAGGGTCCAGCAGCTCAACTTTTAGAACCAAACTGCCAGACTGCCCACACATATAATTTTATTATAGGGGTGAAAGCTTGTGCAGAACCAATCACACTTTTTGAAAGAGCCAAATACAGAGAACTGGTGCACAAGGACACCAAATGGCCTTTCTCAGGTTTTGAATTCAGAGTTTTCTCCATCCATGGCTATAGGGCACAAGTCTACCCTGCTATTTACCTATAACTGAGGGGAGAAGTGCTGGATTCTTACCTTTTTCACACACACACACACCTATACCAATTTTCCACTGAGGCAAAAAAAAGCACACAGAAAGAAATAAAAAATGACACTCTGAATTATAAAATCTTTAATATCTATCTATATTCCTGAGATGAGGTATTGTTACATTGTTCGGACTGTTGTCCTCGCCTTTTCTGTCTTATTCACAAAATTTCTGTTGTACACTCTGGCCTTCTTCAGATGATATAAGCTGGAATTTTTGACCATCCTCTTTATTTTGCCCACCGGGGTAGATTGTTCTAGTTCTACGTGCCATGCCTTTTCTGGATATCTCAGTGTTACAGTCAGTTACTGCAGCACAAAGTTTAAAAAGAAAAAAAAAACAACTAATTGTCTAAAAGACGCCCAAGGTTACCACCCCATGGAGGAAGGCCCCAGAGCAGGGTCAAATATGATTTTAGAATGATAACCAACAGTGTCCAATGACAAATGCCAATATACAATTTAACAAGATTTAATTACAACTAGACTATGCATAAAAACATTTAGATATGAGAATGTGTGGAAAGATGTGTGCTATACATGTCTGTGTGGAAAGATGCATGTGTTATTTTATGAGGGAAAAAATTGAAATAAAAACTGAACTTCAGTTTTTCTTATGAAATAAAATAAGGTTTTCTCTTTTCCCTTCTTTCGTTTTCTTTTATGATCCTCTTCATCCCTTTTATTTTCAAACCAGTCTGTTCACTCAAGTAACGATGTCATTTGATCTATTCTTTGTGTTCATCATCTGACCATTTAGTTTCGGCACTGCAGAAATGGTACATTTGGTTATGAAGATTTGATGCTGTGTAAGTCATAGGTTTAGCTGTGTAGAATTCCTGTTTCAGGTTGTTTGTCTAATTAAATATATCACATATGCATTTCTTAGGTGGCAGTCGTGTTTCGTCATTCACCTTTGCCAGTAAATCTAAGCTGCATGATGTTAAGTTAAATTGGAATTTTCTTTGTCTGATCTCTCTTGCTTGACTGTAACAAGTGAAAGAGGAATTGTTTGCACAAGACGCATCTCCTTTTGAATTCTGTGTTGTAGTTTTATGTGAGTTGGGGTTATCATTCCTTCACTTCAATTTGAAAAGTCAGTTTCTATGAGAATTTAATATACGCTCTGTTTCTTTCAAGATTTGTTATGCAGTTGACGTCTTGATTTATTCCCACTTGATCATTCGTGCCTACTCATGTAATTTATGTGTATGAGAATCTATTTTTAGCTTTGGCTTCCATCTGTTGCTGTGGTCATCGGTCTGACCTAATTGCCTTTGCATTCAGTGACTGCTATTACATTCCAAAAGAGAGAGAGTGGGGAGAGTTCACGCATTGTCAGAGAGATGGAAAAGAGAGATGGGTCATTAAGTGTAAGGTTTTGTGTGGATATAGGTGGTGAGTTGCAGAAAGCTGCAACACTCAGTTTCAGTTATTTCCCTTTAGTAATGCAACTCTCCAAGTTTTTGTTTACCTCAGCTGTCACAACTCTTTGGGTCAGGTCACTGTATTACTTCAACCAATGCTTTTATCCACTGGGTCGTGTGTCCTTGGGCACCCAGTGGATAAAAGCCTTGGTTGAAGTAATCCAGTGATTTGACTCAAAGAGTTGCGAGTTCAATACCTGGCCACAGCCTAGACGAACAAAATCTTGGAGAGTTCAGTTACTAAAGGGAAATAACTGAAACATTGTGAATATGGCAATAAAGATGAGGATAAGTCTGAACAATGTAAATTGTGTGTATATATATATATATATATATATATATATATATATATATATATATATTAAAAAAAAAAAGATTTAATGACTAAATCTTAATTATCATTAAGATTTAAAATCACCAAACAAACTTTCCAGTCACCAAAGAAACACATTGAACCTTTTCAAATATCCAACATTCACTATTAATAACTGAACTGGTTTGATATGCCACTAAACAAAACAATCTGATCCAATCCAAAGAAAGCCTGCAAAGTTATTAAGAATTAAGTTTTTTGGGTTGTTCTTGAAATACAGACTTGTGACAAACTTGTTTCCTTCCTAACAGTTTTTTTTGTTTATAAAAGAAAAACTGTGAGATAAAAGTCCATGTTGACTGTGGATTTTTGAAGTGAACATAAAGAACAGGTTGACCATTTATTTAACATTATTGGGACCTAGCATCATACAACAGTAGTGGTAGATCTGTGTTGTGACCTGGAGAAAAATTACTACCTGATGACTGATTGCTGGATTGGTGATGGACAACCTGTCCTGTTTATTCAGCAAAATATGTGCTTTTGGCACAAGGCTGAAGAAAAAAGCTGGTCAACTATCCTACTTCTAGCTAGTTCCAATCATAACCCATTCATTCTGACAAGTGACACAATCATCACAAGAACTCCTCATTCAGCATTCAGCTTGAACATGTACCAAAATACTGCATTTTCACAGGAGAGCTACTAATATCCCCATGATGGTAAAAATTTCTGGATATATATGTACATTTTTAATATATTGGTTGATTTTGTTTAGTAGCATATCGACCTCTGATGCTGAAATCAATCTTTTGAACACAATTTTATGGCTTCAACAACAATTAAATGGTTCCATGCTCCTCAAAAATGTTAATCTCTTGATCAGAGGGCTAGTTTATTGTCATATCCAGGAGTTTTTTTTTTTTTTTTTTTTTTTTTTTAATATATAAAATTTGAGATGTGTGGCAATATTTTACAGTGGTATGAAAGGGGAGGGGCTGAATCCATTTAATCAAATAAAATATAAACTAAGCATTTAAAAGAAATTTGTGTCAGTAAGGTGCCATCCTATCCATGAAATTGAGAATGTCCGCTGGCTGTATTCATCTGACAGACAAAATCGAAGCTCATTCGCTAGTGACAAGAAGGGGGAGGTAAAATAATTTGGGACTGGGGAAAATGGGCAACCTGTACTAGAGAGATTTGTTTTTGTTTGATTTTTCTTTTTTTATGGCGCATCAAGCTTTTGTGGATTATTTAAATCGGAGATGTATCTCTGATTATAAGAATGATTATTATCTCTTTTGGAGATAACAATTATTTCTACAGATAAAAGTTCTACTATTTAACCCATAACTGATTGCAGAGGAGATAGATTCATACCTTTCCCAAGGATATTTGCATGTAAGTGAATGTAACAAACATTACTGAAATTCATACTGGGGAGAAATTAATGGGTTGGTGGTGTTTTTATATACTTGCACCAATAAAACCATTAATCTGGTAGTCTTTTGAAATGAATGTTATCAGAAAATCAGTTGTCTCTAAAAGTACACATTGAAAGAACTGAGATTTGTGCCATTGCTTAAAAAAAATGTAACTCTCGTAATATATTTATGACTCATAATTTCATCATCACTTGCATTCACAAAGAAGTTTTGCTCACTTTAACTGTGTTATACTTGTTTAGTTCTTTAAATTAGTGTTAATATAGAAGTTTTCTATTGTTTTAACCCAAAAAGTTAGCTTTACTAAAATATAAACAATAGTTATTTTTATTTTTATTTATTTATTTTTTTTTAACATTTGTTTTTTAAGTAATGCTTTTTAAGACGTGTACTTAAAAGTACTTTTTTTGTCCGTTTTCTTTTGATCTGACCAGGTTCCTTTATAACAAACACTTTCCTGCCTCCCCAACTTTTTAAAAAGCTCCACTGACCTTATTTTTCAAATGTATATTCATAATACCACTGCTTCAATGATTTTTTTTTTTTTTTTAATTTTAATCTATAATCCTTTAATTGGTTTCTCAGCTGCCATCATGCACTAACTTCCAGCTGCTAAACTATTAAACCATATATATATATATATATATATATATATATATATATATATATGGGCACCTTGAGGCTGTGTAATGGTTAGCAGGCCTGTTTCGCTAGAACAATTACAAATGAGTAGTGAGTTCGATCTTCACTGGGTGCCCCTACTTTCGGCCTTGTGCCACATCTAAGCTATGCTTGGAAAATCACTGTATATATGTGTATATATATATATATATATATATATATATATATATATATATATATACACACACACATACAGGGTGTCCATAAAGTTCGTGTACACTTTAAAAAATTTATAACTTTATTTGTATTTGCGATAGAAATAATCTAAATTTTTATAAAGTTTAATGTACCTAGTTTTAAGTATAGCTAAAATAACTGTGATTTCAGGCATTACTGTAAATCAGTTGGCAAATGTTTTCTGTGAATTGCAAAATCATATTACCCTTTGTATTGCTAATGATGGAGGACATGTGGAGACTTAAATAAAATTTAAATAAAATCTTAAAAAATATAAATTTACTTCTTTCTAATCCTTTTTACAAATTATGGACACCCTGTGTGTGTGTATATATATATATATATATATATGTATATATAATTACTACAATAAAAAATCTAAAAACAAAAACTGTAGATCATGAATCCACTCTCATAATGGAATTTTACACATTCATCACTGAAGAAATACTTATCTCTAACCCGGATTTCAAAGTGTAATATCGGATATTTTCTTATATTCATGGAATATTGTAAATATTTCTGGAATTTTATTGGATAACTGCATTTAAATGGAGGTTTTCATTAATAGAATGGCAGAAAAGTCAATTTAACTTTGAGAACAGACCATCATTTGTGCTACATGCTATTCATGCACTTTAATAAAATCAAATGGCAAAGAAAGGTTCATAAAAGTCTGTCAAATTCTCACATTTGTCAACTTCAGATTATTTTTCAGCATGAAATTAAGTTCATTCAAACTGTTTTATATCCAACTGGATGTGCAGGTCAAGGTCATCTAAGTTAACAGCTTAAGAGAAATCAACAAGCTAATTCCAAATTCTGGCCAAGTTCATTTTCACAAATACAGAAAGATATGAATCTATCTCTTCTTGCCACAGCTATACATTAAATAGCAGAGTCAACTGGGCTCTCTTGTCTTGAGAGAGAAAAAAAAAACTAAAAACATCAGCTTAAAGCTATCTTGCCCTAGACACACCTACTTCTACTAAGTGTGGAGCGCATGTGGTGCCTTCATGACCCTAATAGATTACACGACACATGACATGGGGTGATATATCCGATCAAAACCTTTCCATGCTTCATTGACACAAGTCTGGCATATATGTCTGCATCAAAGGCAAAGTTATCTCATGTTTGGTTAAGCTCAGCCATAATTGAAATATACTTAGTCTCAGCTCTGATGCAGAGTAACTCCTCATTGAACAAAGAGAAAAGGATTATGGGTCACTCTGGAAAGAGTGCAGCATAATTTTCATTTCTATTAATATTTCTACATTGTGGATCCCACATTAAATCAACCATTTGCTTCCATCACACAGCACAAATGATACCTGGACTTTGAAGATTCTTCTTCCAGGCAGCATCTAACCAAATAGTAGGGTCAAAATGACATCTTGACTGCTGCAAAAGCTGGTGGGAGCAGGCTATTTTTGTCACCATGTACATGCAAAAGTGTTCAGGTTTCTACATTTAATCAGTGGTTTTGTGCCACATTTAAGCTGTTGTTTTGTGCCACTCAAAGTTATTTTTACCCAAGAACTACTACTCCGAGGGAACAGCAATCACATGGATCATGACAATCATAACATCTCAAGTCAAAGATCAATCATTAAGTCTCCTTATCCTTATAATCTTCACTTCTTACCACTCATTTATTATAACTATTTTGAACAATAACCATCTACCTTGAGAGGCTCTAGAGCCTTGTATTGAGTGAAATTTAGTATTAAAAAAAGCTCATCCCTGTGAATTCAGTACATTAATATATTTTGCATATGTAATATCATGATTGCCTATACTTAGCTTTCATTACCTATTCTTACTTACCATTTTCTTTTTTATGAATATGTTTTTACCAGTTTCTTTTTCTTGGTCATAAAAATTTGTAAATTCTGCTTACTTTCATATTATCATTGGCTTTGACTTTTTAAGGCTCTCTGGGTATGACGATAAACTACATCCAGCAGCATAGCCTCTGATTGGGAGATTGGAGGTTTTGAGGAGCATGCAATCACCTCTTAATTACTGTTGTTCCCAGGTCCACTCTGGCCTGGGGTGGTAACACCTGCTAGATTCGCAATGATGGGAAAATAGTGAAACTCCAAAGAAAAATCAACAATACATTTTTATAGTAAAATTACCAGCAATACATTTCTCTTAAAATTGCCAAGACTACATTTTGTCATTTACAATATATATATCTAAACATACATTTACCCTGAAAGTATAAAATCATGTACAAAATATCTGTAGTTGAAGGCACAAAATATTAAGATTTCAGTATTAAATAAACCATAGAGATTGATATGCTGCTAAACAAAAACAACCAATTTTTAAAGATCTAAGGAGTGAGGGAAACTGCAGATAGCTGATAAAACAAGTGTGTGTGTGTGTGTATATATATATATATATATATATATATATATATATATATATATATATATATATATATAGTTAAATTCACAGATCAATTTAACTGTATTGTCGACATGAAAAAAAAAAGAATCTCTTACTATAAAGGTAATTTAATTAACCAGAAAAAAGCCTTGGACAGAAGCGTCTTTTTAAATTTGGATTTTTAATGTAACTATAACAAGAGATATTTCAATTTCATTTTTGCCTTGAAAAAGTTGGAAGACGAAACGCGTTGGCAAAATCTAAGATTTTTTCCAATTGTCATTTTATACCATATATATATATATATATATATATATATATACACACACACACATACAATTTAACATTTCAATCTTACCTAACTTTAGGCCACAGATTCCAAACAAGAGGGTAATTTGGAATTTTGGGGTGAAGTGTGAAAAGCATAAAATTGCTGAGAACAAAGTCATAATGAAGCTTAATTACTGAATGTTAATAATCTTCAGATATTTACAGCCATTTGTTTTTCTGTCAACCATGGAAAAAAAAAATTATCACAGCCTTTGACAAATCTTTCATTCTTGCATTTTTAAAAATTTTTAGTAAGATTTTTTTCCTTTAATTTCTTTGAAGTTTGTCAACGAGCTCTCGATTAGCATTCTCTTCTCAATTTTGGTTGTTTTTTGTTTTTTTTATTACAAATCCCAGAGCATCATTTAATGGTTAGGTGAAGTTGCTTGATTTTACATACCATTATTTAATGCTGAAGTCAGTCTATATTTTTAAGGCTCTATAAGCATTTATTTGATTCAGGAATAGGTAAATATAAGCAATTTATATATCTTTATGTATCTTATATAAGCAACTTATATATTTATATAAGCTATAGGTAAATAGCAGGACAGACTGGGTTCTTTTGCCTCGGATCTAGAAGGAAAAACACTGAATTCAAAACCTCCAACTATGGATAAATAGCAAGGCAGTCTGGGCTCTGTCTCCATAGTTGGCAACCCGACTAGGAGAAGGACAACTCTGAATTCAAATTAAGAGCATGAGTTCCTAAGACGGTCCAATGTCAGGTTCAGTTTTGTTCTAGCCACTCCTGCCACAACACCGGTGCTCAGCTGTATTGACCGCTGCATTTCCCTTGAACGACATTGGTGGTGTGAAGAGGGGGGATGTGCTGCATGGGCAACTGCGGATCTCTCATTACCCCCCCCCCCACAAAAAAAAAAAAACCTTCCCAGGGCTGCACCTTAGGACACAACTGTTTGGGTGCAGATTCATAGTCTTGAGACCAGCCATATCATAAGCATTTACTTAATAGGTAAATACTGGCAACTTATTTTACTCTATAAGCTTTTGGTTCAGGGATAGACAAATGTTACCCATTTATATTTCAGTCTATGAGCATTTACTTTACAGATGGTCTCTTCATGGGGTCTTACTCTCTGCAGGGAATGCAAACAGTTTATTCTCAGCGCCACTGACAGAACACACACTCTATGGCTAGACTTGGGTTCGGGAGCACAAAAATAAATACTAAGTTTTCTATTCTTGTACAGAAATTTGATTATTAAAAGTTATTTGTCCAAAACAAAATCTTTTACTCACTCTAAAATAATTTGACAGTTTTACTGAATTAAATGAAATCCAATCAAGATTTTTTTTTTTTTTTTTTTTTTTTTTTTTTTTTTTTTTTTTTTTAACCTTTATTTTGGTGTTACTCATTTTTACTTGGAAATTCAGGCACAAGGGTATATACAACAATAACAACGTTGTGCCCCATGTCCTTCCTGAGGTATATATTGATCTGGGTAATCTTTGTTAAATAAAGAGTTCAGTACAGAATTCCCTGTAGGTTACTCACATCAATATACACCTGGAAAAAGGCCGGAGAGTACAACGTCCGAAACATTGTGATAACAATAACAACAAAGATGCGGACAATACTCCGAATATAAATAAAGTAATGATCATTTTTTATTCTTTCTCAAACCACTGACAAAGAAAATTTTATTACCTTTACTAATATTTTAAATTCTAGCAATGTACTCTTTTCATAGCAACCAAGCAATATAATTTTTGATATAGTTTGTGTGTTGGGTAATGTTTCTATAGGTCAGATGAATAAGAATAAAATAATAAAAGTTGAATAATAATAAAATAAAACAACCACAATACTTCCTTGGTTATCTAGACAGGGTTTGAAAAACTATGTTCGGAAAATTCAAAATTATATATAATAGTAACTATAAATATATGACTTCATTATCCAAATACTTTTGGAGTCTAAAAGAGAAAAATAAAACACCTAAGGTTAAATGGAAATTAATTAGAAAGGCCCGGACATGTAACTCACTATATGCCCCGTGTTACTTATGCCTTAACGAGAAACTTGAAATAATTAGATTTAAAAATAAGACTGATCTTTTAAATCAAAGATATGAACTAACAGTTAACTGTAAGCATCGTCTTAAATTTAACTTAGTATAGAAATCATATACTTTCTATGATAATGATAAATGAAACTTAATAGACTATTACCTTTTTAGCATGATAGTCGCCTTATCGATATGAATGTGTACTGGGTACTTACAAAGTATCATACGTGTCTGTATTTAGATGTATATATGTGTATGTTATGTAGAGTTATTTCTACTGTAGGATATGTATATGTGTATATAGGGATATATATATGATTTTTTTTTTTTTTTTTTTTTTTTTTTTTTTTTTTTTTTTTTTTTTATGAAGGTATATCGTTGCGTATATTGGCTTCTATCATGGGTTAACCTGTTTATGTGTATGAGTAAGGGAGTAAATTCTGGTAAGTGTCTACCACTAAATGTGTGAGTATATGTATGGGTATATGGGGATATTTATGTGTACTTGTGTGAGTGTAGATATATGTATGCCTATTGCATATGTATGTATATGTATGTGTGAGTGTGCATATATGTATGTATATGTAGTATGTATGTTTCTATGTGTATGTATAGGTTTATATATGCATATATATGTATATATATGTATGTTTAAATATGTATATGTTTATGTATATGTGTTTGTATATGGGTGTATATTTATATGTATGTGTGGGTGATTATATGGTTGAGCTCGACTGTCTCTGTATTGTTTATCTGGATGTGTCGATATGGGTATTTATATAGGATTAGATATTTATATATATATGTTGGTG
Source organism: Acanthosepion esculentum (assembly GCA_964036315.1). Classification (NCBI taxonomy): domain Eukaryota; kingdom Metazoa; phylum Mollusca; class Cephalopoda; order Sepiida; family Sepiidae; genus Acanthosepion; species Acanthosepion esculentum. Next base: position 114,081,364 of record OZ038475.1, read on the forward strand.
TGTCATTGTATGTGTATTTGTATGTAGGCTTTAGTGTCTTGGAATGTATCATAGATACAAACTAAAATCTACTTTTGTTGATAAAGTACCTTTAATTGCTTACAGACCTTTGTTCTTTTCTTAAATTATAATTAACTTTTAATATATTTTATCATAATGTTGTTGGAATATTATTAGAATATAAGTTGGTCTATGTATGCTTATTTCTTTTTCCTTTTTTATGCATGTGTCTATATGTTTATGTATATATGTATATGTGTTTGTATATGTATATGTGTGTGTGCGTATATGTGTATGTGTGTGTATGTATATGTGTATGTGTGTTTATGTGTGTATGTATATATATGTATATATATATATATATATATATATATATATATATATATATATATGTATATGTGTATATATGCGTATGTATATTTGTGAATATGTATGTATGTATGTATATGTTTGTCTGTAGATATATATGTGTATATATCTATGTGTAGTTGCGTATGTATGTGTGTATATATATGTACTAGCGGATGTGTATATGCATTTTTATACTCATGTCGTTTTAATTTACGTTTGTTTAATTTTTCATGTATACACTTGTATTTGTAAATGTCTATATATATATATTTAGTGTATATACATATATGCATGCGTGCTTATGTCTGTACATCTAGATGTGTATGTATGTATGTGTGTGCTTGTATATGGTTGCATCTTTATATGTATTTCTTCACTTGCCTTATTTACTTTTCTGCGTCGACGTATGGGTCAATATATTTATATGTGCTTATCTATGTGTATGTTTATGTACGTAGGTCTGTGTATGCGTACCTATTATCCTTATATGTGTCTATGCGGGTGCATGTATTAATTTATATGCGGATGTGCGAGTGTTCAATTATATGTGGAGGTGGTTATTTACTTTTGTCTGTAAATGTGTCGAAAACTATATGTTTTCAAAAATGTATATATGTATATATGTGTGTATGTGTGTGTATGTGTATATGTATATATATATATGTATATATATATATATATATATATATATATATATATATATATATATATTTATATATGGTTATTTGTTTAAATTTTTCAAGTTTAAATTCGTTTAATAACATTTTAAGCCACGAATAGCTTCGACATTTGACCGTCTGGATCATATTGAATGTAGATGTGTGTGCCTGTGTGTATCGATGTGTGTGTGTAGGTGTAGTGCATTTGCCTATGTGTGGTTTGCTTTTTTGTATGTGTGTGTATATATCTAGATGCGTCCGAGCGTTTGGCATGCCGTTGATCGAGTGATTTCACGTGAGAGGCGACTAACTTGCTGAAATGTAACGAAAAATGTATACATCTATGTCTGGGACTCTAAATACAACTTTCAACTTAATTTCAATGAAAATATAAATTAAATAGCATATATATCTTTTATTTTTATTTTTAGATTTTTTTTTTTTTTTTTTTTTTCTCCTTAGTAATTTTACAATTTAAAACTTAATAGAGATCTGATTTAGATTTCTTAATAGGTAATTTTAATTTTATTTTTAATTTTAATTTCAAATTTTATAAATCTTTTAATATCTAGATAGCCTTGCTTAGTTGTCAAATTTTTCGAATCATCCTATACTTGCTTTTTGATTGGCCACTCTGGCTTACGTAACAGCGTTTACTCTTAGCTAAGGATCGTTGATTAATTTGAAACTTTTAAAACCATTTATTCTATATTCTATATCATCACTTGACAAGACACAAGAAGTGTTGAAACAAAATGGCTACTTTTGTCGTGATTTTATAACATATTTATGTTGTAATATTCAAATAAATAATTATATCTGCTCTACTCTGTATTGAGCACTCTTTAAAGAATATTGATTGTTGGTTATTGGATTTCATTCCGTATATACCAATCCTAAACTTGTATATATATATATATATATATATATATATATTCAATACTTAAATTATGCAAAAAAGAGTGATGAAAAAAGTCATTTTCTGAAAGAAATTTAACATATCATCAAATAACATTTTCTACTGCTTTGTTCAAGGTTTTTATCCAGTTTATTTTCCAGCACAGTTATAAATTTGTAATGGCAGCCTTACCATTAACAAGAGAAAGTGACAAAACAACACCTGGAGATAAGAGGTAGCTGGGATAAGTAAAAGAGTTTTTACCTCACCACAATTTACAAGGTTCAACCATTTGCTTATTTCGCAATATCATCCAATGTGGGAAACTTTATTTTGATCTGTTGATTATTTTCTGTGACCTATCACAGGTTATTTAAGACCAGAAAATATTCTTAGATTGTGAGAATCTTTCTTTTGAAATGAAGGTTTAATGATAGAAAGTCTTACTAATTACCCTATAGCTGGGGGAGAAGAGGTGGATTCATATCTTTCCCCAAGGATACTTGGATGTAAGTGAATATAACAAATCCAACAGGAATTGGAACTTCAATTAACAATTCCAAGTCATTATTTATTACACCACCTGCACTTCAAAGATTACAGCATCTGGTATTCCCAAGTGGTCACCCATCTAGGTACTGATGAAGCTAGACATTGCTGAACTTCAGTAATCATATGAGAACTGGTGTTCCAACGTGATGTTTCCGTAAGCCTCATGGAAACTAAGAGATCATTTGGCGTATAACAGAATGTAGTTGTCAAGAGAGACACACGGAGAAAATCAACATGTAGTAGAGAGAAATAGACATGTGGGAGAAAATATTCCATAAATTATGGCATTTTAGTAGTTGAGTAGTATATGCTGCTACTAGTGGTTTCATTGCTGGCTCAAGGCATCAATGTTGACAGAAGCCTCTTGATGGCTTGGGCAGTTGTGTAGTTTGGTTACACTTGCCTTTTGTAGGGGCCATTGTTAATGCCAGCTAGATCAGATTTGCCCCTATAGGTGGGATTTATATTGGCTTTATAGCAAGTCAGTGGTTCAAAAAATGCTACTGCAAAAACCACATGGGCCCTTTTTCTGATAGGTCAGAAAAGACATTTTATGATCCTGATATTTTAGGCCAGTATTTCAGAAGTGTGTTTGTGGAGCTGGATGAAATTAAGGTCTGTTTTTCTCATATAAATTATGGATGTTAAAGTGAGCACTTCTGTTTGAGTTAAAGAGTTGGAGTTTCGACAGAATAAGACAATTTCACCATCACCCAGGTCACTTAAGGTACACATATGCAGGGATGTCTGCATTGAATCAACCATTTATTTCTGCTTCATTTACATTGATGTTCAACACTACAAATTGCTCAATAAAAATTTTCCATCATTACAGAATCAGAACTACAGCATTATCAGGAGTTATTTCCTAATAAAAGTAACTTTCATCATAACTTAAAAATTGTTTTGATATCTGGCCACCTGCATGGCCTGTCCTTTCAATGACTCTGAGCATATCAATTTTCTTTAGGAATGTAAGAGTATTCAATCCATCAGTGGAAATGAATTCCTGCAAAATTACCTTCTAGTATAAGTATTTAATAGACTCAAATACATTTTGGTCTCTTGGCTAAATGAACAATGTAATATTGACTGGAAAATGCTTCATGGTTTTTTTCTGACATGTGTACCATATTTTATTACTTATAAGATGCTCCAGTGTATTAAATGTCCTGACAAAAAAAATTTGAAAGAAATTGTTAAAAAGTATTTTTCCTGGTACTTCAAAGTCCTCCCTACTATCTCCAGTTTTACCCACTGAACAGCACATTTCAACATGACTAATCATGACAAATTTATCAGAGTAAGAAGTAGTATCCAATATATGGTAACTATTTATAATGTAATAATTAGAAGAGAATTTACAGTGCATAATACATCTAAAACCTGACCTGGAATCCTAACTAATCGTGACAAACTCATCACTGGAGCACTAATTTTAAATTGGATACATGTAAACTTGGATACAGAAGGTAAACTATGATTTATGTGCAAGTCAAAACACAGGATGACGCTTACTGTACTACTGAATCCTTATAGTGGTATTATAGCTTGAAATCCTTGTCAGTAATCTTGACAAGTTTATTACAAATAACCTCTCTCAAAATACTAATTTAATTTTGAAACACTGGACTTGTTTTAAATTCAACTGCTCAGAATCGGATGTAACTGGGGAGCTGATGCTCACCCCACAGTTACAACTATAAGACACAGGGTAGTTTTTGGAGATATTTTATTGGAAAAAAATGTCTTATAAGCATCAAAATATGGTAATAATTCAAATGCATGTTCTTTTATGAAAACAATGAGGAAATTAACAAAAATGAATTAAACTGATTTTATCAATGTTTCTATCAAACATTGAATATGGTTTCATAAATTCTCAAAACACTTATTGGAGATTAAATATTAGGTGTTTAGTTTGGAGAATTGTAAAAGGTTCAGATGATTTCAATTTTTTCTCTGGAATTTTACTTCAGAAAATTGAGGTGCAGATAATCAAGGAAGTACTGTACAATAATTTAGTGCAATAAGGTGACTGTTAAATCAGGAAGTAACAAACTTATAGTGTCAACCATATCAAGATGATTACAAACATACACACTCCTCTTCAAGTCTTTCCTAGAATTTCTTTTTTCAATAACTACATTCCTGTAAGTTCTTAGCATGAGTCATAACTCTCAGACACATTGACTGTTACTCTTAAAAGTTACCCTTCTTTAGTATTAAGGAATTGAAAAATAAACTTTTTATTTTGATATACTACTCAATAGCATGGAAGCATTTTTCCAAGCCACTAATTTTCATTAAAAATCTGTCAAAACTTTTTTTTTTTTTTTTTTTTTCAGTAAATTAAAAAGGGAAAAAATTTTGAATTTATATATTTAACTTAGAAAATAATTTTTGGAAGAATTAAAAAAAAACTACAATAAAACAAAGAAAATGAGATATGCATGAAAAAGTGTTTAATACTGAAAGCTATTTGCAACTAGAATGCAAAGAGAAAAAAATCCTGACAGTAAAGGACAATATTAATGACTGAACATACTCAGTAAAAATGATTTATTAGAGAAAGGCATTGGTAATGACTTGCCACAGAAAAGTGTAGGGGACCGGCGGGTTAATGTGAGGATAAAATCTCTGGACTAAGACTTCCTGCTGGCCAGTCCCGCTACATAGTAATGTTGGACTATGAGGGAGTCCAAAGAAAGCAAAATAAAATGAACAAGACAGATATATATGTACAAAACAATTATATATTAATGACAAACAGATTGATACAAGAATTACAAATACATCATTTAAAACATGAATAAAACGTTAGTGTCTGTATGGAAAGTTGTGTTGAATTGAAATGTCCGTACGGGGTGTATTTGTTTTAGCGTGTTCCCAGAATATGGGAAACGCTGGTTGTGTGTTAGAGTTCACATATTGGAGATGTTAAGAGAAAGTTTTTGTACCTCGCCCCACGTGCGAGGCTTTGGCCCGCGGCCGAAAACGAGGTAGTTGCTCACACGTGGGCGTAAGCAAGAGAAAGAGAGAAGGATGAACGAGTATTTATACACGTGGGAGAGAGAGACCCCTGTTGAAAGGGTTACGAAACGAAGAGGAGATAACCCGATAAAAGTATGGATAATGATCTAACAAAGTTCAGTAGCAGTAAAGATTTAATGAGAAAAGGCTTTTAATAATGATTTACAATACTGAAATTATTTAAAAAGTATTGAATATTGAAATTATCTATATAATACTAAACATTTGATTTTATGTGCCTATATGTCAAAGACTGGAATAGCAAAAGTTACCTTCCAAAAGTCAAAGAAAGTATTAAGAAAAAGGAAGATTTTATTAGAAACACCATGATCATCAGCATCCTGAAAGGGGCATGGCACCTAGAAGTTAAAACAGTGATCTATTGTGAAACATTTACACCAACATTCCTGTCCACATTCACAGTATAGAAAAATTCTGATTGATAACACAACTATCATATACCAAGAAAATAAAAGATTGAAGCTGACACAGAATAGAATCAGCTACGAATACTGTAATAATGTTCTAAAATGCCTATAAAAAGAACAGTCTTCATGCTTTAATGTGTGCTCGGCCATGACATTCCAACATAAAAAATTCCATAGTGGATAATTTTTTTACGTTCTAATGAACATTAAAGCATAACTGTCAGCCATAGCATCTAAATGCAAAAGAAAAAAAATTCAGTAATGGATAACTATACATAGTTTTTTGCCTTTCCAGTTGCACCCCTGATGATGATCTCAGAAAGAGATGGAAAGTACTTGGGAAATAAGTGATTCTCACTGTTACAGTGCATTTCTTGCCTTATTCAATTGTAATATACAGAAAAATATTTGTGAATATGAAAGGATTATGAGCAAAATAAGCAGACATAATGTTTGTAATTTATTCAGTCAGATATGCCTAAAGGAGAATTTGCTATATATATATATATATATATATATATAATCACTTTAAACATTAGTTTTAGTGGATAATTATATTTGTGTAGACACTCTATTTATTAAACAGTATATTTATTGAATTTTCATCTTCAAGAAATCTTGTGCTCTCTGGTAAGATATGATGGGAAAAATTTTGCTAATAAACACAAATTTGGTCTTTCTCTGTAGCTCAGCTGGTTAGAGCATGCCGGGTCTAACAGTAGGTTCCTCTGCCCTGGGGTATGCAGGTTCAAATCCTGCTGAAGAGCATAAATTTTCTTTAATAAAATTTCTCTATCATTCAGGCTGGGAAAATAAATAAATATACTGTTTAATAAATAAACAGAGCACCTACTCAAATACAAGTATCCACTAAAGAACATTTAAAGTGATGAAAATCTGTCGAATTAATAAATCCATTCTAAAATTCTTTGTTTACATAACTGTGCAGATATGAATAATAACAAGAGATCTATGAGAGGAGAAATTTTGGTTGAAAGCACAAAATTTAGCCTCACTTGACCAACTGATTTTCATGGCCAAATCAGTAAGACAAACTGGGTTAAACTGTAGCTCCCTCTGCCCTGAGGGACACAGGTTCAATTCCTGCCTGAGAGCGCCAATTTTTCTTTAATAAGATTTCTCGATCATTCAGGCTGCTAGATGAAAATAAATATACTGTTTAATAAATAAATCAAGCACCTACTCAAATACAAGTAGCCACTAACAAAAACGTTTAAAGTGATAAGAATCTGTTGGTTTAATAAAAAATCCATTATTTATTTTATATATATATAATTTTAGTATGTATTTTTCTATATTTTTTATATTAGTATATTTTTTATGTTAATATATATATTTTATTTTAGTCTATATTCTTTATATATTTTTTGTTTTACTATATATTCTATATATTTTTATTTTAGTGTTTTCTATATTTTTTAATTTTAGTCTGTTTTATTTTTTATACATTACATTTTCTTATATATTATCGTAATATGTAATTTTTAAAATATATTTTTTATTGTAGTGTAGGCAATGATATTGAATTACAGCTATGGGGAGACAACTCTTTCTAGCATTCTGTCTATGTCCTGCCCTGTAGATATCAGTTTACTAAATTCCTCAAGCCAAAAACTAATATTGTGATCTGATATCATTGAGGTTTGGCATGATTATTGAAGAATGGTAGTTGGAACACTAGAGAAAAATGGTAGTTGGGGAAGAGAAAAGGATAGACAGTTGTGCTTGTGGGAGTAATAGGAGAAAGCTTATATGCAAGATTAGGGTGAGAAAGAGGGAGCAGAACAGTGTGGAATGGAGAGAGTGGAAATACAGGAGCTGAACTGTAGAGTAATGGGTGGTAAGGAATGACAAAGAATGCAAAAGACATTGGCAGTTTAAATATATAAGATAGTGGGTGAGTATGAATGGAGAGCAGAGAGAATAGTGCATTTAAAAGTGGAGGCTCATTGTGGGAAACAAAGAGGAGAATGAAAATGCGGTAGTTGCTAGTGAGAACTATTTACTAAGCTTAGCTTAATTTAGTACATAACAGTATGTGACACCCAGTGAGGATTGAACACACTACTAAGTATCTTACAAGTCTGACTCACTTATTATTACACCCCAATGTGGCACCTATAAATACTTAGCTTAGTCTGCCCTATGACCACGTGTATGGAGCACCCAGTGAAGATCAAACTCATTACTTAATAATGGTCAATCAGACTAGCTTCGTTAAACATTACCCCATACTGAGGTATACCCAGTGGTGGCATCCTATCTGTTCATGCAAACCAATTCTTAGAATTATAAAAGCTTAACAAACTAGTTGCTGGATTATTCGAAAATAATCTTATATATTAATAGTCGATGGTCTAGGTAACATATTAGTTATGCTCTGCTTGTGCATGCCCCTAGTGCAAAGAAATGTGAAAATCCTCTCGTCATAAGTTTGATAGGTCTTCTATAGCATCTTTGTGACTGCAGCGATTCAGTTTGAATGTGGCTATGAAACCATGACACAACTTATGACACTGGAGTCAAAAAAGCATCATCCTTCTCAACAGAAATATGAAAACAGAATTTCAGTCTGGAAATATCTTTATAAATAAATATTTTCTGTTAAATTATCAATATGGTTTAATTCTTTTTGATACTCTAAAGTGGTTTGTTTCCATTCTCAGATTGAAAAGAAAATAAGCAGAATAGATTCCTAAAGATTACCTGCCTTTATAGAATCGGCTCCTGGAGATTTAGGATGTCGCCACTTGGTATACCTAACTGAAACTATTTTCAGCTGTTTTTTTTTGTTTTTTTACTCTGTAAAATCTTTGAAGTTAGTTCAGTACTACTCACAGCCATATCCTGTTGAAACCTTGGTTCTTGACAGATCATCAAAGTTTGGCAACGCTGAGTCTGGTCAGTACTCAGATGGATGACAACTGGGGAATAGTAGGTTCTGTATGCTATAAGACTGTCCTAGTAAGCTGGTGAAGGATATAATCTCACTAATTATACTAATGGAAGACCTTGATATGTGGAGGTGCTTCTGGACTGACAAGTTGCAAGAGCTACCTTGTGTCAGATTAGTGTGAGTAGGGTACTGATAAGTTCTCAGACCAACTAAAAAGGGAATGACCTAGGATCATAAAACATGCATGTTATTCTGTTAGTTCAATGAACTGCTGCTGGTACAGTGTAACCCGGATATAAGAGAGTTGTCGGGACCGGAGAAGAAGTATCTTATATCCGGGTTTGGTCTATTTTGTTTTATTAACACAGGCTCTAATTTGGGACCAGATAAAATCTCTCTTATATCCAGGTCACACTGTATTACCTTTCCACAGTGGGTTCCCAAGTGGACATATTGAATTTTGACAACTTCCTCAAATGACTTTAGGACATGGAAAAATGAAAAGTTCAGTTTCTGTAGTATCAAAAAATGGTCTTATTTGTCTTCTAACTCCAATTATTTCTCAAGATATGCCCATTTGAAGCTCATGAATTTCAAGTTTTTGATACATCCTGGAAACATAAGTTTTTTTTCTAAATATGTCCCATAAGCCCCTAAGATAAGGCCAAATGCCCTAAATTTGATTCAATATAAAAATTGGTTATATGGACAGGTTTTTGACATATTTCTATGAGTTTTCCACAAAATTTACTGTAAAAATGGGCATTTTTTCCATCAAAAAAGCCCCAAATTGGCTCCCGCTGATAAATTGTGATGAAAAATTGCAGAAAAGCCCCAAGATGAAATTTTTTATGCTTCACATATAAGAATCTAGACATGTAGGGCTATCATAATCCATTTGGGTGAAAAAATTCACTCTGGGGAACCATTTTAATTCTTTTATATTGAAAAAATTTGGGACAACTTTCAATTCCCTTTGAATCCAAAATCCAGATAATTTATGTAATTCTCACTCAAATTTCATGATCCAGCCCACTTTTCCCATGTTTTTTGGGGTGCTGAATCCAAATCTGGCATCAGAACACCATAAAACTGCACCATGCTCTTGATATAAGTGATTTTTACCCTTTTTTAAGCCCTTTTAAGACCATGGAACACTTGTCTTGCAAAGGGACAGGGCACACCATTCGCAGCTGTGAGGAGTTGAAGGCTGCTATGTATGGTTGTAACAGTCATTATGAATCTTTGTTGTGCTTCCTCACAGATGAATAACTTAACTTTTTTTCAGTAATCTTTGTGATAAGTTGTAGCTGTATATGATTTATTGTTCATTTTTAAACTTGAATATTTGAAACGCTTATTGTCTGTAGTGTCAAAAAAATGGTCTAATTTGTCTTCTAACTCCAAATGTTTCTCAAGATATGCCTGTTTGAAGTTCGTTCGTAAATGTCGGATTTCCGCAAAATTTCTACCCTTCTATCTTTTGGCCCCAACTTGGATTTTTGAGCCAAAAACTCATAAAAAATCATATCTCAGTTCTTGAAAATCAATTTTTTTGCATACCACACCCTAGAATTTGTCTAAAATGTACTTAAGCACCTGAAGCAGGTGCTTACCGTATGTTATTGTCATATGTCCGCTTGAACCCCATTTAAGCCCACTGTGCTTTCTATCATTCAAAATGTTTCTCTGTTTCATATTTCTAAGGTTTAGAAGCGGAAAATAGTCAGATAGAACAAGATCTAGTATGTTGTGGTTGTGACAGCTTTACAGTCATATTATGTGGAAAGACCATTTCTTGACCAATCACCGATGTTAAGCAATGTTGAGCCTGGTAGGTACTCAGATGGGTGACCACTAGGGAATACCTTGTGCTGTAATCTAGGCAGCCGGCATATCAATGTAGTGATGGATATAATCACACTAAACCTATTAACAGAGGATCTCGATATGTGGAGCTGCTTCAGGCAATAAGACCTACCTGGAGTTGGGTGAGGGAGTAGTTCAGTACTAACCACTAAAATCACTGAAAAAGAAATATTCAAAAGCATCTCTACATCCTTGTGGGTGGTGAATTATTTTCTACCGTACAATCCCTTTCCCACAAATGAAATGTTGCAAGACACTACTCTATTGCTATTTTCATGGAAAGTGTTCAGATGAACTACATTTTTTCAGTTTCACCAGTTCTAACCTTCACAGCAAAGACCCACCATGTTTTGTGATGTCAATGAACACACGTTACCACTTTTGTGATGCCAACGAATACTCGTTGTTGCTTTCATAATGCTTGTTGTAATAGACTTTGTAGTTACAGATACAACTATAGTACGCTGTTGAACATCGCTGGTGTCAGACACCTTCGAATAACACCCACACTAATAGTACTTGCTCGAACAGTAATCTGTATAGTGATCCAAATAGAGGAATAGCATAGTAAATAGAGTAGAGGATAGTGGTCCGTATAGTAATAGAAGATAGAATAGAAATGGTGATCTGTATAGTATAGAGGATAGACTAGGAATAGCGATCAATTAGACACATGCTGCCTCTCATATGTGTGTTTCCTCTATGGTCATGTGGTCTACTTAATTCAATAATGTGATCGCCTTTGTTTGCTTACTGGCGATCTATGTTCAAACCCTAGTGTCAGCAGCGACACTTTATTCCTACATAACACTGTCATGCACATTGTAGCAAACCACCCTCATTCCCTTCATTGCTGAGATGTAAGTTCCACTTGAGCTGTATCTTCCCATGGACTGCTGCTTTGTGGATGCTTCCTCGATCACTACAATCTTAAACTGCTCAAGTCTAGGGTCAACTTTTATCTTCCCCACATATCTCTGTAAAATGTGCCTTTTACTCTGTAACTCTCTACCTTGAGTAGCTCTTGGGCCTTGTTCAGTGTGAACATCATTAGAAAAAAATTTTTTTTTTTTTTTTTTTTTTCAATGTATGTCAAAGAGGTTAAAACTTGTGTAAAACAAATTGGAATATTCTTTTTTTTTTTTCTTTTTTTTTTTTTTTTTTTGTAGGAGAAATTTGGTTAAATGTTTTGTTTTTTTTTGTTTTTTTTCTTAATGACTTGTCCCTTGAGGATATTGTCATCATAACTCTACACAGATTTCTTTCCTTTATCAGAATTTTGATGTATTCTTAGGAAAGTTAGTGGAATGTTTTCCTGTTACCTTTCCCACAGTTTGGAATTCACTTTCCTTTCTCTTAAACTACTTGCCGCCTATAGCTGAAAGTAGAAGATATGTATTCATACCTTTCCCAAGAGAACTAGTACAGAAGTGGACACAGCAAACTAGCCCAGAGTTTGAACTTGGTTTGCTGATTCCATTTTCTGCAACACTATCTGTAACACTAACCATACCTCTAGGGGTTAAATGATAGAAATAAAACTATTATTGTGAGCAGTATTTTTGTCACAATTCTGGAACATTTTTCTTTATAAATGAGTTTTTAACCATGACATCAAGAACTTCACATTTCTTACATTGAAGGAAAACAGCAATAAGTGTTCCTGTCAAATTTGTAGCGGCTTTAAGTATATAAAACTATATTTAAAGATTTGTTTTTTTTTTGTTTTTTTTTCATTTACTGCATACACCTTTTAGCTACACATTTCGTTAATGATTTAATCTAATATAAAGCATAGTTTTGAAATGACAGCTATTGTTCCTAATAACATTGAATTATGTCATCATTTGACTGTGCTCCAAGAAACATTTATCTTTTCTAATCTGCATTTAAAAAAAAAAATTGCTAAAGAGAATTTAATGCTTAATTTATAGTTTTAAATGTTCCTTTTGTTTAACTAAATTTTCTTGGGTTGGAAAACAAAAATATATATATATATATATATATATAGCAAATAAAAGTTAATTGCTGATTTATTATATATATATATATAAAAAATGAAGAAATATATAGTTTTAAGGTGTGCTGTATTTATAGGATAAAGTGCTCAATATCAGAGATAGAGCATATGTAAATACAAATATGGAAGTCAACACTCAGAGGTGGCAGGCTGTTTCATGCTAGACGCAGTCATCAGGCCGCCTGCTGATTGCGTCCGGCATGAATCAGCCTGCCACCTCTGAGTGTTGACTTCAATGTTCGCTTTATTTATATATATAATATATATATTCAAAGTGCTTAATATGAATTTGAAGCCTCCCCATCATCTACAGCAGATTAGGACCTTCAATATCAAGGTTGGGAGATATAAAGGAATTGACTTATTTTTAGTCTAGGAACACTAATATTTTTTTTTTTTTTTTTTTTTTTTTTTTTTTTTTTTTTCCATATAAATTAATGGTTACTGCTTCAATTGACACCATTTCACATAGTGGGTAAAACTTACTCTGATGTAGACTTTCTTCAAAGTGAAGTAGCATATAGTGAAGGATACCTGTAAATAATTTTTGCGTCATTGATATTTGTAGATAAGATGGATGGGTGGATGCCGAAATAGATGTCTTGGAATGATTGTAATTATGGCTGGTCTGGAAATGAAAAAACTGGTGGCAAAAAGCCATTCTGTCCATATTTAATACTGACCTAAAGTATTCTTGATATTTGCTACACTTTATATAGTTTGGCTTAAGGTAGGGTGGAAAGAAATTTGTGTAAAAATATGACTGCTTTGAAAATCTGAATTTGAAATTCTGGTTCTTTACATGAGCTTGAACTCTGTAGCATAAATGAGCTTGTGTTCCTTTGATGTTGCTTGTACAACACTAAATACTTCTTTTTCAATCCGCCGTTCTTGATTTTCTGCACACATCAACAACGTAAAAATTGTTCCGCTTCTCACTGCTTCAGCCCTCTTGTATCGTAGCATCACCATGACCTACTGATCAATTAGTGTTCTTCCCTTCGTCCTCAGTTACCCAGTCAAATGGCATCTTCCAGCCCGAGCAATCAGCATGAGACTTGCTATTGGTTGAACCATGCTAAGCTGTACAAAAGCCACCATTACAGAATATTCACTTTTGGAATAATCTAAAGTGGGAGGGAGGAGATTAATGCCATTTTCAAGGAACAAAATGCTGATGCTATGTGTCATGTATTGAGGTAATGAACTTATTTTCCTTTGCATCAGATGCAAGCAGCTCTGACTTGCTTGCTTCTACATTATTGTTCACCACAAACTCTGAACACTTGGTCTTCTCTATGCCATATCTTTTCAGGACATGAGTGATCATAGCTCTTCATAACTTCCTATCCTTTGTAGCTCTAAGCAATCTTTATCTCTGTACTATTCTTCCCAGGCCCTGTTCTGCCATCCAATTACACAAGTTTTTTTACTCAATACATCATAGTTAGGTAGGTTGTTTACTGTTTTATTTTACTTTGCTTGTCTTCAATATATCCTGTGAATGTTAAATTTTAAAACTTTTCTTTTTTTTTATTGTGTCCCAGAAATTTCAGCTCATTTTAAGTTTGTTTTTCTAGTTCAGCAGATCAGCACTCTTTACATTGTTTCTAACAAAATATTCCCGTTTCTTAATATTTAATTTAATTTCTGAAAGGCATCTTTCATTATTCCGATATAACTTTGGGTTTTTGTCACATTTTCCTTCATTGAAAACTTTCAGATTGTTAAATTTCTGTTCTTGTTAATGACCATACATTCACTCATCCTACAATGGATGGCTAACTTTTCTCAGTGGCAAATTTCTCACGTTAAGTCACTTCTCATGGAAGTAGTTTATAGAATTTTCCTTTTTTTTTTTTTTTTTTTTTTTTTTTTTTTGAAAGGACACACACACACACACACACACACACACACACACACACACATTTCCTCCTTTTTGTATGGTTTGGTTTGGTTTGTTTTGAGGCATATCAACCTCTATGGGTTATTTAATGCTGACAAGATTTTTACTGCTGGTAATAATTTTTTAGAAAAATGTACTGCTGGTATTAAAACCTATTTTTACGCTTTTATAGTGCATTGACCCCAATTTGGGGCTTAACTATTTGCCCATAGCTGGGACCTTAACAGGTGCTACCACCCTGGGTCAGGGTGAACCTGGAAACAGCAATTAAGAGGTAGTTCCACGCTTCTTAAAACCTCCTGATCAGAGGCCTTGCTGTTTGATGTAGTTTAAACTATTACCCAGGATGTGGATGTAGTTTATTGTCATACTCAGGACAACATTTTTGTATGTGTTATAGTAAATATATTGTTTCTCCAGGTATGTGGCGCCTTTGGAAAGTGCACGAAAAACCATATCACAGATTGACTAAAGCCTATTGAGTGAACTTTGGTAGACAGAACTATTTGGGAGTCATTGATGGTTGTGCCAGCACAAAGTTGCAAGTCATCATGACTGAGGGTTTGAGTGTATTGGCTTGTTCAGACTATTGATTCTGTCAGGTAATGTACTCTCTCCCAGAAACTGTAACTAAGATCCACTGAACATAGTTACAGTATAAGCCACAGGTGAGCTCTTTGAGTATTGAGCCAACACAGATGTGCTTGAACAGGTATCTGAAACGGGGATTAGCAAGCCACCCTACTAAACAGGCATGCTCGGATACAAGCAGCTATCCACCATCTCAAATAAGTAAAACAGTTTGGAAAACTTCTACTTAGACATGTTTCACTAGTGAACTGGGCTTATGGTCACATCACATTAAAACACTGTATGATTACTGAAGTTAAGCAATGTCAAGACTGTTCAGTTTCTAGATGGGTGACCGTTTATGAATACCAGGTGATGTAAAATTAAATATGTGGGTAGTGCAATGGATAACATCTTGGAATTATTAATTGGATTGCCAAGTTTCAGTTCCTGTCGGGTTTGTTATTCTCTTATGTGTAAATGCCCTTGGGAAAGGTATGAATCTACCTCTTCTGTTATTGCTTAATTAGTAAGACGTATCACTAAACCATTATTATACCACCCACAAAAATCCTTCAATCTAAAAATATTTTCTGATCTTTAAATAACCTGCAAATGGTTGATAAACTGTAGAAAACAAATCATAGACCAATGAACTGATGTTGTTGGAAAAAGTTATAAGAAGGATATCTATGTTAGTGAGGAAAAAAATGATTCACACTAAGTTGCTGAATGATTGATTTTTACATTAACTGTATGATTATAGAAATTAGATTTTAAATAAAAATATAAATGAACTATAAAAACTGTTGAAATTATTTAAAGACCAATCTTCTTGGTGTAAGTATTTGTTAAAATGCTTTGTAAAATATGCATTCTGGGCATTCCACATTTTTCAAACTTGACAGAGTTGTGAGGGTTAAGTTTTCCAAGCCCTCCTTCCACATTATGCGTCCAAGGAATTTCAGCTCTCTCTTCATGATTCTCAATGTAAGTGTTCTTTTTGTTGCCATTTTCTTCAAGACTTCCTTGTTGCTTCGTCATTCTGTCTATTGAATCCTCAAGTACAAAGGAAAACGGTGCATAACATAGTGAGCTTGACTGATTTGTGCGTGTTTTTTTTTTTTTTTTTTTCTTTTTTGTTTAAGCATTTCACCCCAAGCAAGGTGAGACTTCCACTAGTAATCAAGAGGTTACAGAGAGTGAAAGTAAAAGACTGGGTATAGTGGGGGGGGGCATTGAGGAAAGGATAAGAAGAATGGGGATCAAGGCATCAGGAGATAATGATTAATGTTACATAACAGGGTTTAAGAGAAATAACAAAGACAAAATTTATTAAGAGATACAAAGGGCAGGAAGTTGTGGAGAGCCATGGTCGCTTACATCCTGAGGAGAGATGGCACAAAGAAATCTTAGTTAATGTTGATGTTTGCATTTTGTAACTTGCACCATAGGTTTTTGCTGATGACTATGCTTTGTCGTCTTGATGTTGATGATTTGTCCTTGCTTTCTTTTACTACCCTGTCGGAGGTTTTTTATTTTACTTTCCATGATAAGCATCAATATTCAAAGGATAGCTACAAGAAATCAACAAGTTTATCAGGCAAGTGTCTGAAAGCAAAAGAATGACAGGAAGCTGTGGAGAGCCCTCTATCCATTGTGGCCCTTAGCAATTTTCTGCCTTGCTGCCTTTCCCTCTCTTGCTCTCAATATGCCCTGTGAGGATTAAATTTTCCAAGCTCTCCTTCCTTGTTGGGTGCTTAAGGAATTTCAGCTGTCTCTTCCTGATTCTGAGCATAGGTGTTTTTCTTTATCACCATTATAACAAGTTTTAGCTGATGAACAACAGAATAATTACCACAGACACCAATCCTGAATTACTTGGAGCATTAAAAGAGAGGAAGCTGTGGTGAGCTATGACCCAAGTCCTGAAGTTGGTCTCTTCCAATACTAGTAGAAAAAGTTTACTTGAATTTTTTTCTTTTTCTTTCTTCCAGATAAAATAAGATACTCTTAATCTTGTAATAAAAAATAAGGATTTTTTAAAGAAATTTAATTTTGAACGAACACCTGAAGGTCTCCTTTGAAAATAAGTTAGTTCCATAAAAGTTTATAGCTTCAGTTTATATGAAACTTAGACAAAACTTTTCTCTCTCACAATCAAATTGCAGTTTGCATATTCATATCGGTAAAATATATAATATTCTTGTGGTAAAAATATACGTGCATTCCACATTCCAAAGCCATGAGATATGAAGCTAGTGCCTTCCTAAAAATACGGACTTGGCTGTGAGATTTTTTTTTTCTTTCCATTTGTGCAATGTCTGTGAGTAGGTGTTGCTAAAAATTTTTTTCTCTTTTGGGAAGCAGTCCCACACACCTCACTTTATAATATGCCACACCTTTTTAGCCCTTCGTAGCAGAGAATGAGGTTACTGAAATGTTTATGCATCGGAACACCTTGCATTCTTCTCTTTGTAAGTGATACGCCCATGAAAATCACTTGAATGCTATAAGTGGAGATTAACTTTTGGGGGCTCTTTTTAGGAATTGTGGTTGATTTATAGGATGGTAAATGAGTAGCAGCAACAAGGACCGAATTCATCAACAGCATCTATGTGCCATGTTCTTTGTTCAGGCCTGAGTGGATGATGGTTCTCCACAACTTCCTGTCTCTTGTAACTGTAAACAACATTTGACTGTTTACCATCCCCTTTGCCCTTGTTCTGCCATTCATTTACACAAACTCAGACAAATTACTCGCTGTATCCCTATGGAGTAGATTGTTCTCATTCTCCCGTCCCTGTCTCAGGATATCCTGTTTTTGTTAATCGCTCAGTTATCCAATGAGCCGTGTGAGTGGATGGCAAATTGAGGAGTGTAAGTAATGATAAAAAGATAAACATTGCTAAGAGTCACAAAGGATTAGAAGTTATGAAAACCTGTGATCACTCCTGTCTGGAAAGGACATGGCACAAAGATGAGTGCTAATTCCACTGAGTTTGAGTTTCACTGTACAACCTGGTCCAGAGATTGAAGCACAATTATGAGAACAATCCGCTCTCATACATCGAGTAAAGGGTTGAGTTTAAAATTCCTTGATGGTTACCCAGAACAACAGATATCTGAAGAAGGCCGGATGGCATGATGGCTGAAACACTATGATCTTAACAACTAAGATAAGGATAATAATCTGACTGTAAATGATAATTCCTTACCTCAGAAATTCTGAAAGAGAACAGCTTTCTCTTTGATTTCAACTTTACAAGCATTATTTTGTGCTTTGTATATTAGCAACATTACAAAGTGTATTTTGTGTTGTTTTTTTTTTTAAATTTTAGTTAAAAAAAAACAAAGTTCACTTAATGCAAGAGCCACTCAAGGTAGAGGGGTTACTGAATAAGGTATGTGATATGAACATAAGAGGATGATTGATTGTTTTTTTTATGGTTTATCAACCTTTTGCAAGTTATTTTAAGGCTAGAAAATATTTTAGATTGGAAGAATTTTGGGGAGAAAAGAGGTGGACTCATAAGTTTGTTTTTTTTTTTTTTTGTTTTTTTTGTTTTTTAAGAGTATTTGTTACAATATGATATGGCTGTAAACCTGGAAGAGGAAGAAGTAGGGAATAAATATTGAAAAGATATAGTGGATAAATTATAATTGATGCTAGACTTGAAGAGGTTAAAATTGTAGGGAAGTATCCACCTGGGAGTCTATTCCACAAAGTAGAAGTTGTTGGGAAGAAGTTTTCAGAATTGAATGCACTTCTTACGAAAGGAATATATAAGCTATGAGGGTGCTTCAACCCTGATGGCACTAAAGAATGGTGAACTTTGGAACATTTGCCATGGAAATCACAGTAAGGTGGGTATAGGCTTGCAATGTTGTATTTGTGGGAAAGGGGTTGTAGGGTGGAAAAAAATCACCCACAAAGCCTGTTTTTTTTTTTTTTTTTTTTTTTTTTTTGGTCTATCATATCTCTTTTTGCTGATCTGAATAAAGGATTCATATCGGCAAAATTTCAGGACACCATTTTTTATTTTATGTCTTGTCTTTAGATATTTCAGTAACTGTCTATTTATTTTAATAAATTCTAACTAATAACTGGCCTTCACACTCTGTACAAAGACTTTTCATAGAGATATTGTTTACCATATATTTACTTATTTCAAGTGCTTTTAGTCCAATGCTGGTGGCTACTTAAGTGTCAACTGAGTCATACAATTTGGTTACTTGATATATTCCCTGGCCATTGTCCTCAGTTGGTAATATTTCCTCCCATTTTATATATATTATTGAAAATGAATATTCATTATTTAGTTCTTAACTGTTAAGTAAACAAGTTTTATGCATTACATACAAATATCATCATCAGCCACATAACTGGGTGTGGTTGTAGGGTCACTGTACATCTCCATGTGTCTCGGTTGCATGCCTATATTTTAGTCTCTGAATGATCTTTTCGTCTACTTGGTGACATTCAGTCCATTTTCCCCTATAAAACAGATATAGCTTACTGCATCAGTACTGCTCGCTCTGATCATGAAAATTGCATTTCTTGTTCCAGTATCTTGAACAAAAGTACATTTTTGCCCTATTAGAATTCTAATTACTTACTTTGTTGGTCATCAAGTAGAGATTGAATCATTCACACCTGTTTTCTTTGGCCTCAATAGTAAGATTGAATGAGATTGTCTTGTATTACTCAACTGTCATATATTGCCTCACTTTGGTAATCTTATCCATCCCAAAGGCTGTCAGCATCTGCATTACAATCTCATTTAGTCCTGTTTGATCCGCATTATCTAAGTGAATTTAATTAGTTTTTGGATTAGGTTTTTTCCTCTTCTTTATGGAACCACCATGCTATGTATTCATTCCATTTCTTTTGTACCTTTTCTTTTTCTCTTATGGTTGTTTTCACAATAGATTTTATATAGGTACCTCCACGAGATCGCTAAAATAAGAGTGTAGCATGATGAAAAAGACGCCAAACTTACCGAAAACAAAATTTTATCGTCTAAATATTTGTTATTATTAAGAGGAAAGATCAAAGTTTATTTTAATTATTTTTTAAAAATTTTTCCTTCTTTTTAGAACAATCTGAATTTTTATTTAAAAATTCTTGTTTCTCTTTGTATCATCGGAATTAGTAAAATAACAAATACAATTTTTAGCACGTTTTTTTTTGTATGATGCACATTAATTTGGAAAATCTTGCAAAAATAAAAATAATTGTTGGATGTTAATGAAACTTCCAGAAAGTATTCACAGATGATCGAAATTATTATAAATGTTTTCTTTTATTAAAGTCATGGCAGAAATATTTTGCTTAATATTTATTACCCCCCCCATAAGTAATTTTATGAAAACGCTAGAAATTCGATCGCATTTTAGTGATTACAATAGTTAAAAGCACAAGGCTTTGAGGAATGCAAATCATGTTTTTTTTTTTTTTTTTTTTTCTCAATTGGACCCCACATACCTGAAAATCAGTTCTGAATTGTAACATACAAAACTCATATTATTTAATTTCAAATGCTTTTAATTGCTTTTAGTTGTTTTTATGAATATGGACAATATTTTCTGAAAGCAAAAACATTTTTCAATGAAAAATGAATTTTTAATACAATTATTTGTTATTTTTTAATTATAATAGATTTTTACATTTGAGTTGTTAAAATATAAAATTAGTTAAAATCTGCATCGGGTTTTGTAAGTGTCCTGATGAGATAGATCTTTGTTTAGTGCGTTGTAAATTGTATCGTTTTGACTAATCAGAAGACCCGCAGTAATTAAGAAATGTAATTTTGTGTTTATAATCGGGCTCTAATTATAAAGTCCGGAAGACCAACCAGAATACAATTAAGTTGCGTTATTTGAGTTAAGCATTGTTCTTGCTGTTAAGGCCTTTACTTTTGCGAAACACGTGTGGAGAAGTTTATTTGATTTTTCAATTTCAACTGAGAAGGGTACCCAAAAGTGTTAGTATCATCTTATGAAATTTATATGATCTTATTTTTATATTAATCTCAGTTATGGCATTTTTTCCATAAATGAAATATCAAAATTAATAATAAAATGAATGGAAATACAGATAACACAGTAAAATGTAGTAAATGTACATAAAATTATAGTATTTTATGTACACTTCTGATAAAATTTCATGAGAAAGGTACCTATAAATTAATTAGATACCTTTCTTATGAAATTTAATCTCATTTGTAACAGTCTTGTTTTAATTTCTGTATAATATATTTTCCATAAAGCATCATAAACATAAAGGTGAAAGCTAAGTACAAAAAAAATAAAAAAAATTAGAGCGCTGAAAGTTTTCCTTAAAAATAATTAGGTAAATAATTTGTTCACTTAAATGTAAAATATTTCATTTTCTCCTTCCGTAGAACAAATTATCCTCATGGAATCCATCAATATGTCATTCAACACCTGACAAGTGACGCGAAAGTTTATGACCTACTTTGTTTTATTTTCAAATTACCTCTTTTCGGCACAGAAGCTAAGTTAAGCTTGGTTCAAAATATTTTAAATAAACATTATAATTTCTGATTTTCTTAAGTTTTGAAAAAATGATAATTAATATTTAAAAGAATTTCAAACTGAGATTTTCATTGATTCTATAAAATGGAAAAAAATGGTCAATTTTGCTGACTCAAAAAAACAAGATTTTTAACGAAATTTTCGGATATGTTAGGAACGATTAAAAAATGTAAAAAAAATACCACAATAATACTTTGATCTTTCCTCTTAATAACTTAAACATTTAGACGATAAAATTTTGCTTTCGTCAAGTTTAGCATCTTTTTCATCATGCTATGCTCTTTTTTAGCAATCTCGTGGAGGTACCTAATTTTATACATACTGCCAAAAAGCACATTTCCTGTCCTATTCCTTTTGTTTTGTGCATACTTACCACATCTGTGTTCAGCAGTTTTTGATTTCTGTACATGTTTCATTAAGCCATTCATCTTTTTCTTTCTTGCATTTATTTCTGTTGTTTTTTAACTTCATATATTCTGTGCCATTCCTAGACATTATCTTCTGTCTCTCATTAGATAAACAATTTCATCTGTCAACCATTTCATTTTATTTAAATTTTTATCTTTTCATCTTCACAAAGCATGGCAAAGTCTTCCTGAGGTTATCAAGATTGTCTTCCTCTATTGTGCATCAACAATATGCAACTAAGTGCTCGTCTGTGTCATAATGAAGTGATAACATCAGACATTGCAAAAATAAATAATACTGCAGTCATCACTTAATATTTGTTACAGTTGCATACTTATTTCCTATACTATACCAGCTACGGCCACATCGTGTTGAAACCCTGATTTCCGCACGATCAGTGAAGTTAAGCAATGTCTAGCCTGGTTAATACTTAGATGGGTGACCATTTGAGAATACCAGGTGTTGTAATCTTGGACATGCAGATGGTGTAATGGATAATGGCTCAAAATTTTTAATAGAAGAGCTGAGTTCCAGTTCCAGTTGGGTTTGTTATATTCATCATTTGACCGTAGTTGGGATCATTGAGCCAATGTGAATGATCCTTTCTTTAGCTGTATAGAATGTACTATGTTAGGGATACATACAGTTTTTGAACTCATAATTTACTTTCTCCTAGACCAGTTGACACCCAAGGCTATTAAACCCAGTCTGTCATGCTATTTATCCATAGATGTGGGGAGAAGAGGATTCATATGTTTCCCCAAGGGTATTAGCACGTAAGTTAATGTAATGGAGCCAACTGGCATTTGAACTTGGCTCTCCAATTCCTCAGTCTGAGCCACTATACGTTACTCCACCATTCCTCGTTGTATTCATTTATGTGCAATCCACCTCTTCTCCTCCAGCTATGGGTTAATTAGTAAGTCTTGTATCACTAAACCATTATCAAAAAATAAATAAATAAATATATTTTCTTACAATCTAAAAATATTTTCTGTCTTTATATAACCTGAGAAGGGTAGATTTATGAAAAATGAATCAATCAATATATTATACCAGTCGGACTTGATACATTTACCTTTCTAGATTCTATAAGCCTAGAACTTTTACAAATTTCTTTCAAATGCAGTACTCACATTTTCTCAAGAAAAGACAATCCTGGAACCATGAACTCTTATTTGGAAAATCAGTTATTCTCAGAAAGTTGTTTATGCAATATTCACTTGCAAAAATAAAGAATTCTTAAAATCCAAAAAATATATTTTTGCTTTAAATAAGGTATAAAGGGTTGATAAGCTATAAAAATCAAATTGATCCTATATGTATCAATTATTATGGGATGGAAGTAGTAACAAAGGAAGAGATAAATAAAAGGAAGAAATATATACTAATTAAGTTATTAATCTGGTTTTGACTAAATTGATCAAAATAACATCTTTTTACTGTTTCAAAATCACATTCTGGTTACACTTAGAACAAAAAAAACAAAACCAGACTTATTTTCAAATTTGAGGAGAGGATGGCACCACTTTTGATTCAAACAGAAAAAAGGGGAAAAAACCCCAAAGAAAACTTGAAGTTGTTGAACAGTTGTGGGAGTGGGGAATTGAGATAATGAAAAATATGATTATGGTCATAAAAGCAGTAATACTGATAACAGTAGAAATGACAATTAGGGGTGATACTAATGAAATATTGAGATTAACTAATTCTGATGTCAGTAGATACGATAAGGAATTATCAGTGGTGGTGTGGTTATCAAGGCAATTGCTATCTTTGAAGGACTCTTAGTTTAATTTACAATTAAACATGAATTTGTTAAGATTCGTTTAAAGATTAACTTTAGTATCTAGATATTTCATAGATATTGGGATTGTTTGGTGGCTGAAGTATTTGGTTTTTCTAGGTTGAGTAAAAGCTAGGATTTCAAATTAGGCAGCCTACAGTCACTTGCAGCTTCCTTCCAATTTTTTATATAACAAATTAAACTAAGCTTTATATGTAATGCTAGATATTAAAATTATAATATTTACTAAGTTTGGTATGGCTCAAGGTTATAACTGTGTTGCCTTCTTTAAGGATTAAAGTTATTACAGTAACAATGGTCTGAAAGACTAGTTTGCTAATTATTGTTGATGCTATGAGACTTACTATATTTTCTGTGTTAAAAAGAAAACTCCATTTACCATTTATTTTTTGCCCTTTTTATATAATTGATCTTTGAAAGTATATTCTTCAAAAGAATGAAGCCATAGTAAATTTTTTAACATATCCTATAAATATTGGATTCATTATATACAGCTTGTAAAATGTCTATTTTCTTTTCTTTTGCTGCTGATTGAAACTTTTATAACATTTTTTTTGTAAAAAAAATATTGTAATGGAATTGGGTCAACCTGATAAAAGTTGGGTGTATGTGAGCACCAGGAGTTGTGCCCTCTTCCACAATGGGCTGTTGAGAGAAGACCTACTTGGAGAAGGTGGTGCTGACTGTTTGTATGTGACCGATATTGGGCAGGTATTAGCCAATAGTCAGCGTGAGTCTGGGACTGGGAGAGCTATATAACACCAGTTTTTTTTCTCTCAGTTGAGAGAAACCTTTTCAACATGTGGACAGGCGAGAACTGGACAAGACAAACCCAAATATTCCTTGAAAAACTCTCAATTGATATGAGTATATATTCTATTGCGTGATGTCTGGTCTATTTCTGTCTAGAATGCGCGTGTATTTTTATATATATATATATATATATACATACACATACACCTCTAATCTACAAAACCCCCATCAACAGACTCCGGATGCAATGGACAAATCTGCAGGCAAAATAAAAAAAAAAAATATGCAGGAAAAAAAACTTCAAAATCATCGGCGATGTATTTCAAGATTTGCAGACTTAGTGGAATGAGTTGTATTAGTTCTCAAAGTGACTGCTTGGTGGCGATGGCTGGCCTTTCAAATGTGTACAGTATAGAAAGTACGATACTTAAGCACATGTGTGAGAAATTAGCTGTGAGAAATCTATTATTTTTGTTGTTTTGATTAATATATCTATATTAAGTATATATTTATTTATGCCATATATACATGTTTATAGTATTTACATTATGATCATAACTACTGGCAGTTAATATAGCGGTTTTATAACTCCAAAATAATCTCTTCCCATCTATGGAAACAATCAGCTTTAACTGACCAACCCATTCCCCTATTAGTCCATTGATGGGAGGTTTTTATATATAAAAGCCAATGTTTCAGAATCGTACACTTCCGGAATAACTAAGTGAGTGAAAAGGTTCGTACCATTTTCAAAGGAACAAAATATCACTGCTACGTGTCATGTATTGAGGTAAGGAAGATATAATTTTCCTTTACACCAGATGCAAGCCATTCCGACTCGTTTGCTTCTATGTAATTGCTCACTACATTTATATTCGTAATTTTACTATACACATATGTCATATTGTTGGAAAATCCTTCATTATAGATTTCAACTTCTTATATTATTTAAACTCATAGTAATCATAGTGAATTTATTTAGTGATGTCTATAGGAAACTGTCTTCCCTGGTTAGTGAACAGGCCCTATACATGGCAGACTTGTGTATCATTGAGTGATTCACTCGAGTGTAGGACACATGAACTGTCTGTATATGTTTACCACCTGAACTATGATAAAAATATGAAAGTGACAGATATCCATAATGGTATATAATAATTTTTATGCAGGATTTCCCTGGAATATGAAAACTATTTCAAGGATTCCATAAAGGTAAAAAGATTGAGAAATACTGGACTAGATTATTACCCTGTGGGTTCAGTTTGAAATTTCTTAAGGGATGAACAAATTCCTGAAGAAGGCTGAAAGACACAATTGCCAAAATGTTATGATTCTAACAACAAAGATGAGGTCATTAGTTCGATTGTAACTAAGGTAAATATTGGAGAATAAAAATTGAATTATTTCTTTTTACATTAAAGTTGCTCTGATTAATATGCAATATAAACTTGATTTGATTAGCTTTTAATGATCAGCATAATTACATTGTCAATAATGCCATTCACCTGACCTTGTTTGTTTCTACAAGTGTGGGTTTTTATTCTTCCTTTCACACTATCCATTTTGATGTTGAGACAGGTAATTAACTTGCCTTTACTTAAGATGAATAAGGGGAGGCAAGCTGGAGTAATGGATTGAGGCTCGGATTAAGGAATCGAAGAGCTGAGTTCGGATTCCAGTTCGAATCCATTACATTCACTTATGTGCTAATATCCTTGGGGAAAAGTATGAATCCTCTTCTTCTCCTCCCAGTTATGAGTAAATAGCAGGACAGAGTTCTGTAGCCTTGGATGGCAACTGGTCCACTGCAGAACGGAATGGCAACCTACTGTGGGCGGGGGGAATCTGCTTTGTCAGTCATGTATCGAAAGATACATGATCGCCTAAGCATGTATCACACATGGCACATAACTGACTTACTCAAGATGGTCTTGCAGAGGCGATATACACTTGGCTTACATGAAAGGCGAGTTATTAGGATTGGTTTGTGACAACATTTTAAGCGTCTCTTTTCGTGTGGAGGCACAGTTGTTAGTGACTCAGACTCTTTGATATTCATATTAACATGTAATATATACACACTCCCACTTCAAAAAAAAAAAATATCAATGTTTTGAAGAGGTCACTTAGTTCATTTTAACTAATCTACACTAATTTCCAAACTAATCCAAATGCTCAATTACTATCACTGGCTTTTATAATGTCACATATTCTGGAACAAGATGAAGCTTTTTTTTTTTTTTTTTTTTTTTTTTTGCAAGAGGCTGAATTCGTACAGTATATGGGTGTTCAGTTGATGTAATTGATAGTGGCTTAAGCAATCTGTGAGTTAAGTTCCAGTTAGATTGCTGGGTCAGCTGCTAAGATTTCACTGGGTCGTGCAAGACAATTTTTTTTTCTCCAGAATCCATCTTGCATATCTATAAGTTTACTATTCATCCATGCTTAGAATATTATTGCCGCATATTGTCCCGTACCCCTGCTATTTACTTTGAGCTCCTTGATAAAATCTAAAGAAGAATCAGCAATATTATTGGTCCTGATCTGGTGGCTCAGTATCTTTTCTATAAATGCTTTCGTAGTGAAGAGGAGACAACCCATACCAAAAGGAGCCACATTCTAGAGTGATACTTGCAGACTTTGGTGTAAACACAACTAATGTCTACTTTTTTAACTTCTGTGTAAAGCAGACATCTGTCTACCTTTTTTAGGTATACATGAAAGTCAAAAAGGTAGACACTTTACACTAAAGTGGACCTGTGTCTATCTTTTTGACGAGTGCTTTTTGTCTCTAGTGCAAACCAGACCTGTGTCTGCTTTTTTGACTTTTCATTAAAAGATATTTGACTTTAAGTAACCCAACAGGAGTTGATATATTGCTAAATTAATCAATCTAACCTACTGGAGTCCTTTTTCTTTTTTTTTTTCTTTTTTTTTTTCTTAAAAATTTTCTTTGTCTAGAAAATTAAAAAAAAAACAATACAAATTATCAGAAATGAAGGCATGTCTTAGTGATATGAAAACTGTCATGTGAAGTGCAACTAAGGCATTGACGGGTTAATCATGTGCTGGGTTGAGTTTTTAGGATTTTCAGCTTTTGTAATTTCAGATAAGGGATTTGGCACTTTACTCATTTTCAAGAGCTGAGTGGTGGCATAATGGTTACCACCCTACGAAAAAAAAAAAAAAGGAAGTGTGAACATTTTTAACATTTCCCTCGGCTTTTGTCTGAGACGCATCTTTACAACATGCCATATTCATATGGGTGAGTGATCAAAAAAAGTAAGTCGCTCTTCTATAACTACATCGACTGCTGAGGCAGTAGTAACCGAAAGCTGTTACTCCATTTGACAGTCATTCCCAGTACTCACTGATGTACAAACTGTTCTTCCATATTTTTTATTTATGAATGAATACACATCTTGGTGCATCTGTTTAAGCTTTTTTAGATATGCCATTGGTCGACACTAATAAGGTCTGAAATTGATATTAATATACCAAAGTGTGTGTTGTGTTATTCACACATCAAAGTGCAAAACAAATGTTTCTAGATCTACCCAACTGGACCGAGATATTGAGTTTGTAATGAAATAAAAATAAAATATTTTGTCTTCACAAATAGTAGGATGGATCTGATCAACTTTTTGCTCTTAATACTACTGTTCACTTAATACAAGGCCAAAGAGTCACTCAAGGTAGATTTACTGAATAAGGCCATTGTAAAGGCATAAAAGGAGGAAGTAAGTTTTTGGAATTTCTTGGAGTAATGGATTCACTTGGTAATGCCTGTCACCTCTCTACATAACATTTGAATGAATGTATTTCATGGTAACATCACTGGAGAGTAGTTCCTGATCTAATTTGAAAAGGCCATTCATTTTCATTAATGTTAGGACAACTCTCCACCTCCAAGACAATACTAGCATCTTACCTTTCATCCATTCATAGTTACTTTTCTGTATTCCAGTCTGCTCATCCAAGAATAACAAATTATAAGAAGTTAGTAATAGTAGTAATCATAATACTACCATTAGTAATAACAGAAAAATGATATTCTTCTAGGTGTCACGTCCCTTCAGGACATGGGTGATCATGGCTTTCCAAAATTTCCTATCTCTTGTGGTCATTAATAGTTTTTCTCTTTTTGCTAAGGATTTATTGAGCCATAAACATGTTGAATCTAGTGTACTAATAACAGTAGTCATAATAATATTACTACTAATCAACAATACTTGTACTACTATTAATATAAAATTTTTCACCCAATACAAGACCCAAGAGCCACTTAAGGTAGAGGGTTGCTAAATGAGGTTGTTTTAATGGTGCATAAGGAGGGAGCAATAGGTGCATATTATTGGGATATATATAGGATAGATAATGGTTGACCCCTAGGCTTAAAGAGGTTAAAATTGTAGCAATTGGAGAAGCATCCTTTCAGGAGACTGTTTCACAAAGTAATAGTTTTGGGGGAAGAAGCTGAGTGGAACTTTGTTTTTGCCAATGGAATATGAAAAGAATGAGGATGAGTTGACCTTGTGTATGTGGCACATCAGGTTCCAATTATGTAGGTCTGTATTTGAGGAACTAAGGGATGCAACTTTTGTGACTATCTGCCATGAAAATAGCAGTGAGGGGCTCAGTGTTTCACCTGTGGGGAAGGGGGTTGTAAGGTGGAAAATAATTAATCACCTACAAGGCTATGTAAATGTTTTTGAACCCTGTCAAGCCTGGAAAGTGAGGATTGGGCACCCCCAGCACAGGCATGGCAGCAAATCTCCATTTTTGTCTGATGTGACTCTTCTAAAAATAGTGCATAGCAGAATGAGTCTAGTACTTTCTGGAGTAGTACAAGGAACTGACAATTTTTTTTCAGCATCTTTAGTAATGGATAGTGTATGGATAGTGTATACAAGTTCCATTTGAGGCCTACAAGGAGCCTTCTTAAGAGTATAGCTGTTCATCCGGACTGGAGAAAACTCTGGATCTGCTTGGTGAGGATGAAGCTTCAGCTTACAAGGGTGATATTAGTTGTTAGCTCCTATGATCATGAAATCTACCCCATAACAAAAAATCAACATCTTCTACCAAGTATTCAAAGAAATAGAACTCAAATTAACCCTTTCTTAAATGGAAACAATGATCTGGAATTAGAATGAAAGCAGGGATCACACATACTCTGAATCCATCATAAAAATCCAGAAGATGGAATTAGTAAATGCCAAACACTTAAAATATGATGTATGGATAAGTTATAACAAATTTAATATCAGAGATAAGGAAATTTAATGTAGAATAGGCTGCACTAGGGGTATTTTTCTCTAATACAGCAAGATGCTACAAAACTAAAATTAACTTAAAACTAAAGTCCTGTTCTTCACTAGAGTTGTCAGAGCAATTCTCATATGGATATCACTCATGACATCCAACTTTATCAGAAACATCTAAACTATTAGGTATATACAACCATTTTCTTGGATCAATGATTCGAAGGACTTCACATAAATGAACCCTGCAGGTTTCAAAGAGGACTACACTTTCTGGATCTTATAGATTAGTGCTACTTAATCACAAACAAAAAACTTTACCAAATAAAAGAAATCACATCAGTGGAAGATTTCAAACAAGAGCAACAACTAAAATGGATATTACATGTAACTTGAAGAGAAAATAATGACATAATCAAAATGTTAGCATGCCACACTACTTCAAATAAAAGGCTAGGAAGGAAACCACGATCAATAATAGAAAGAGCAATAGCAATGAACTTGAAAAGCCTATTTTCCTGCAAAAACTGTTTTAAGAGAAAGATTTTATGAATTTTAACCAACAATAATGCTAACTGCTTGGCTAATGAATGCTGAATGTTTCTTTTTATAAGGAAAAGGTTAATCTCACCATTACTATGGTTTGTGGTGCAGCGAAAGAGTTATGTTCTTGAAGATAATTTGATACATGGAGGTAACTTAGGCAGAAAAAAAAAAATAGAGGTTAGGTGGTGGTGCTATCCTCCATTACCATCGGAGGTCCTCAAATAATTTATTTTTATTATTTTTTTTATTGTCAAACTAAATACCTTAAAGGAGGAAAAAGTTTTATCTTGTAGAACACTTCCAGAGAAAATTTCCAAATTCTCTTTTACTATATATATATATATATATATATATATATATATATATATATTTTATTTTTATTTTTTAATACTTATTTAAAATGTAAAATTTAAAAATAGTTGCCAATTAGTGAAACTACCAGTGACCCAGACATTCTATTTACAAAGAATGTTATAAGTAAAGAAATAATTTAAAAGATATTGCAACAAATTCCTGTAGATGTTCAGCTGTTCAAAGCAATTGACACAGTTCTGGGCAGTTCAGAAGCCAGTTGAATTCCTCAACTTCTCTGAGCTGTTAGCGTTTCTTCCCACAGGCATTAACTAAAAGTTGAGATGCTTCTCAGCAATCTTGAACTTCCATAGCTGTTTGATAGAACTGTCAAGCAGCTTCTCTCATATGTCATCAAAGCAATTATCCTAACTGGGCTAAGCAAAAAGGAGGACAAGTTCATTCCTAGGATTCAGATAATTCCAACAGACTTGCCCTTTGAATTCAAGTAACCTCCAAATCAGTGACATCCAACAACATACAAGGGGTCAACATCACTAATGTTAACTTAAGTTTTCTATGCTTTTTCCCATAGCCAACATGCTGTTCTAGGGTTGGATCCCCAAACAATCGGGTACTCAGTTGGAGAAGTGTTAATGTTGTGTAACAGAAAACCCTGCCAATCTAAAGGACTAGACCATTTTGGATATTAGACTACTTTATTTCAACAACAGGTATTTTTCATCTATGAATAATATAATCTTTTTATATTGTTCAAGAAGATGATCTTTAATATAGTTAAAGATTTTCCTTGGAGTAAAAAAATTGTTATTGTTGCTATTAAAACGGACATATTTCATGGAAATGAAGAAAATGAAAACAATTTAACTACTGGGAACAGCAAGTCAAAAAAGAAAAAAAATGGCTGGGTGTTTTTTATTCTTTTCTCTTCAGAGATTGATTGCAAGAATAATACAAATATATGCCACAATTCAGAAGTGGGGAGACATTCTCAATGAGGATAAGTTATATATAATATATATATATATATATATACACGCACACATACACAGGCAGCATATCTTCATTCAAACATGTTTCATTGGATAATATAGACATGTGTCTATTTATTTTTATACTGATCCTTTCCAGATCTCTAATCAGTTTTTGATGTTAAGATGAAATTCGTCAAGGAAGCCGCCATAGTTTTTTCCTATTCAAGTACTTTCGATCTCTTCCAAGATCATCTCTAGGGGTAAATTATAAAGATAAATTTATTGTAACTGTCATAAAATTTGCATTTCTGTTGTGATGGTGAATATTTAAAAAAAATGTAAATGAACGTGCTCTGTTATA
Source organism: Acanthosepion esculentum (assembly GCA_964036315.1). Taxonomy (NCBI): domain Eukaryota; kingdom Metazoa; phylum Mollusca; class Cephalopoda; order Sepiida; family Sepiidae; genus Acanthosepion; species Acanthosepion esculentum. Next base: position 114,113,553 of record OZ038475.1, read on the forward strand.
ATCATTTTAAAATTTTTAATTTATCCATCATAGCTGTGGAATCTTTGCAAAACAAGCGTCCCGATATAAGGGAGCTGACCGGAAATTGGTAGCATGTAAAATGGCATTAAATGTTTCTTATATGCACATCAAGATGTTTCTGCTACACTTGTAATAAACGTGTTGGTTGGTTGCTTTGGATGATATTGGAGGAGATCAAAAGTACTTGGGTAGGAAAAACTATGGTGCTTTCCTTAATGAATTTCATCTTAACACCAAGAAACTGATTGTAGTGAAAGAGATAATCACCTAACTTGAAAAAGAGTTCATGTTTTGTTTGCGATCTGCTGAAGGAAAATTCAAGAAAGTAGTTAGCAAAAATCTACTTTAAGTATCAGAATCTATGCAAATGTTCTTTTTTCCCCTGAATGGGGGGCCAATCTGAAATATCACTCGGTGAATAAAAGCCGTTGTTTTTCGCTTACAAGGGTAGGTTTTTTTCTGAGCTTGGTGGAACATGCATTTTTGCTTGTTTGAAGTGAAGGTTGGATTTGTGGGCCCATTTTGTTGTTTCTACTTTGCCTGTTGGACTGTTATGATGAACTGTCATTTGGCTACAAATGTTGCAGACGAGAGACAGAAGAAACCTTTTGCAGGCGTTTATTGCTACTATAAGTTTACAGTTTTTTCTTTTCTTTACTACAACACTGATTAGAGAAGTGGAAAGAATCAGTATAAAAATAGACAGACAAAATATGTCTGTATTAATCACTAAAACAATGTGAACATTGAGGTCAACACCCAGTGGTGCCAGTCTGTTCCATGCTTAACTGCAATCTTCATGGAACTTATATATTTACATGTGCTTTATCCCTGATATTGAGCACTTGACTCATAAATATAATGTACCTTAAAATTATATTTTTATCATATTTTACATATATATTTGCATGTTTGATTAAAAGCCAATGACAGTCCTTATTGATTATTATTTTTTTTAATTGCTTTTCCAATATTTCTAATTTAATTCCAGTTAATAATTCTGTGGTGAACAATCATGTAGAAGCAAGCAAGTCAGAGTGGCTTGCATCTGGTGCAAATGAAAATAAGTTCCTTACCTTAACACACAAGACGTAGCATTGGCATTTTGTTCCTTGAAAATTGCATTAATCTCTCCTCTTCACGTTGCATGGTTTCAATAGTATGTGCTATAATGGTGGCTTTTGTACAGCTTAGCGTGGTTGATCCAATAGCAAGTCGTGTGCAGATTGGTTGGCCTGGAGAACGAAAGCGAAGAACGCTAATTGGTTAGTCAGCCATTGTGTTGGTGTGATAAGAGGGCTGAAGCAGTGAGAAGGGAGGATTTTTTTTTTTCTGTTGGTGAAGTGTGCAGAATTTGCAAACAGTGAATTGAACATAAGGTATTTTGGATTGTACAAACGACGTCCGAGGAATACTCATTTGACTACAATTTTTTTGTTTCCATTCAATATTTTTAATTTTTTTTTTTTTTTTTTAATGGGTGTAAATTAATTGCTGCTCAAATAAACCATATATATATATATATATATATATATATATATATATATATATGTGTGTGTGTGTATTTATTTATTAATTAGTACATATATGCGTATATGTACTAATTAATACATATCATTGCTCTGTATAAGTACATTGAGCACTATTGCGTTTACACCTCATGCATAAATTTAATGATTATTTATTTGCTTGCCTGTGTATGCACACGCGTACATGCCTGCTTATATTTGGCCGTTTTATTTACCCATGCTACAAGTATATATATATATATATAATCTCAAACAGATCCCACAAATATTACCAGGCTGACTCAGTTACACCAAAATCTACAATATTCACAAAGTTGATATTTTTATTGAAACCTATAGTCAACTGCAGGGACTCTCTATGCTAACCACCGTGTTTAGTCCTAGTGGATATGGTTCAATTCATTAAAAGTGAAGTCCTTGTCCTATGTTAGAAATACAAAACACACAGTGGAATTGATCATGTTTATGATTAAATTATAATTACTTAGCTATTATCCATAGTAATCATATGATAATCATGGATGTAGTGACCCTCTTCACCAGAGTTCCTACAGAAATACTGGAAATTGTGGTGAGTCATGATTGGCCACATCCTGAAGGAACATAACAGAAGAAGGTTGTGTGCATGCATTATGTTTTCATGTGTCAAATCTTCATTTGTTGATGAGTAGATAAGGAAATTAAACATAGAAAAGGCTGCACTTAGAGGTAATTTTGTCCATCTCTACAAATTGATACTAACCTTTAATGTGAAAACTCATATCATGTTCTTAAGTAGTATTGTCAGCTCAAGACTTTGATATGGATTGCATGCATGCTGCAAAACACGTGTAGAAATATCTAAACTGTTATCTATATACAACTACTTTCTAAGATCACTGCTTATAAATAGTTTTGATTGAGTGAAGCATTTGGGTCTTGGTGAAGACTATATTTCTTCAAAAATTGTGGAGTGCTGCTACAGAATCACTAACAAAGAACTATTAAATAACAGAAACCATATCACTTGAGGATTTTCAACAGTGGCAACGACTAAAATAGCTCGCTCATGTAACTTGAAGGGATTGGTTTGGATTGGGCATTTTTATTTAATGGCATATCATGGATGGATTATTTAATGCTGAAATTTAAATATGAAAATTCAAACTTTATAATTAATTAGAGAATGACATTAGTTTATGATTAAATTATAATTACTTAGCTTCATTTTTTTTTTTTTTTTTTTTTTTTTGTTTTTAACCAAATAATCTTACAAAATCAAACAAGAAGTGAAAACTTGTTTCTCCTTACAAGAAATGAGATTAATCATAGGAATTTTTTCTTTAATGTATGCCATGTCTTCAATTTTACAATAACATTTCTTGAGTGTCATTTTCCTATACAAATGTATTGTTGGTTATTTTACTATAAAAATGTACTTTTATACTTTCCTGGTGTTTTGATTTTTTTTTGGTGGGGGATTCACCATTTGCCACAGCTAGGACCCTAACATATCCTACCACACTGAGTCAGGGTTATTCTGGGAACAACAATTAAGAGATGGTTCCATGCTCCTCAAAACATTCAATCTACTGATCGGAGGTCCTGCAGCTGGATGTAGTTAATCATTGTACCCAGAAGGATGCATTGGGGGGATATTACCCCTCTGCAAGGGTGCAGTTGACATTTTATACAATCCCAGCTGACTGTGCGATAACTCTGAGAGAAAATAATTACATAATCAAGATGTTAACTCTTTTTCAAATAAAATGTTAGGAAGGAAACCCTCCTCAATACTGGAAAGAGCCATAACAGCTACTGGATTTGAGTAATGTATTTTCCCCAAAAAACTTTTGAGTGAAAGATTTTATAAATTTCAACTGACAGCAGTAGTGGATGTTCAATGCAATAAAAGCTGATTGTTTCCTTATAAGAACAGCTAATATTACCATTGTTTTGTGTCAGTGGGTGTATACTGAAATATATATATTAGCTGATTAAATAAATTACAGACATTATGTCTGCTAATTTTTAACAAAATCCGTTCATACTCACGAATAACCTTCTGTGTATTGACGTTAAAGGATGAGAGAAATGTGTTATAGTTGTTTAAATTTCTTTTATTTTCATTTCCCAAGTACTTTTGATCTTCTTCCAAGATCATCTTCAGGGGTGCAAGTAGTACAAAACTATATGTTGTGCATTAGTACAAGTGTCTATACAAAGTTATCCATTACCGTAATTTTTTTTCATTGTGCTTTTAAATGCAAAACAGTTGACAATGTGCTGAGTGTTCATTAGAATGCTGCAGTAATGTTCTGAAATGCATGTAAAGGAGCAGTTTTTTCACACTTTAACGCACACCTGACCATGACATAACATGGAGAACAAAATTCCATAACAGATAATTTTTTCATGTTCTAATTGTGTGTGTGTGTGTGTGTGTGTGTGTGTGTGTATATATATATATATTTCATACATGTTTCATTAAATAATATAGATAAGTGTTGTCTGTATATTTTATGTAAGTTCTTTTCATATCGTCTGATAAGCTTAATAACATTATCATTAAACAAAGAAAGAAAATCACAATATTGATACATATTTTTTTAATCCAATCTAAGCTTTCGGCTTACATAAGCCATTATCAAAGATGACAATTGCACAATATATTAAGCAATACACGAACAAGAACTTGATGATAGTCTGTTTTTGTTTACATGGATGTTTCCAAGCAACGATAAACACGTGCACAACAGCTCATGACGTCACACATGACCACACGAGAGTGAATCCGATGAGTATTGAGTATGGAAAGCCGTTGGTATGAACCAATGGCTTCTGTTACCAATTATAGGCATTTAAGGATATTTGTGGAGATTTCATAGTTTATTTTGTTCAGGTTAGGCTTCAACTGTTTTATGTATATAGCTTCAAGAATTTTTAGTTTTTGTTTATTGTTTTCATGTTTAAGTATAGTTGTGTTTTCGACGAGGATTTTCCGGAATTGGGTATGCGGCCAGGCATGTTGTTTTAAATGCCTAAAAATGTTAGAGTTATCATTCAAATGTAGTGTCAAGCGTCATGAAAGCGAGTTTGTGGTGTGACCAACATAGATATTATTTAGTTCGTTGGAGATACAATCTCCCAAAGATATATATATATATATATATATATATATATATATATAAATAAATTTTTGCTTGATAATGAAACAAGACCAGATACCTTAATTCAACATAATTTCAATAATTATATTGAGGGTCTCGGCTCTCGCTTTTGAAACATGAGAACTCTTATCTAGCGAAGGAATCATATTTTTTTAAAAAATATTATATATATATAACCAGGTGGATATAATCCAGGTAGACCTCAATGTCCAAGACAGAGCAAGAATATAATATAAAAGGCTCAAACACTTATATTCCATGGTTATAATTTATTACATTGGAATCATAATCACTATCCAATTCATCAGATGTTGAATTGGATTCTGATTACAGTTCCTTTAATATATATATATATATATATATATATATATATATATATATATATATATATATATATATATATATATATAATAATTTTATGAATGTGATTCATATAATGTAAGGCCAATTAAATATATTGTACTTGCTATTAATATAACCAGGGAGTATTTTTTATATATTGATTTATTTTTTATTTATTTATTTTTTTATAACTAAGATGTCAAAAGTTCTGGGCACTTTATTAATTACAGTGCAAATGCAGGAAGTCAGTCAATAGCCAAAATTCTCTTACATATTTAGCATGTTAAGTGTTATAGCAAGCATGTGAATTGAGAAAGTTGATTAGAAAAATGTACTCCTCCCCTTTGCATTTGTAATAACTCACTCTTAGTGAATATTAGTGGTGGTCAAAGGTGAAGGACATTGACAGGGAATTTGGTAAATGTAAATAAGCTTAGTAATAATAGAAGTATGAGCATATGGCATGATGTTTAGCGGCACAGAAAGTTGGATTGATTTAGATTCCACTCAGTCCCTTGTTCACTTTTGCATTAATGTCATTGAGAAAGGCATGAATCCATATATTTCCCCTCAGCTATGGGTTAAATAGAGTAATGTAGTGGACCGGCTGTGTGAGAATGGAAGAAGTAGAGAAGATGAATTATCTCTGGGTTAAGACTTCCGCTGGCCGGTCCAGCCACATAAAAATGTTGGACTTTAATGGAGTCCAAAGAAACAAACAAGACAGATATATGTATGCGAACAAATATATATTATTAACAAACAGGTTAAGAACATGAATTACAAATACATCATTTAGAACATGAAATAAAACGTTTAGTGTCTGTGTGGAAAGTTATTGTGTGTGTGTTTGAGTTGAAATGTCTGTACGGTTGTGAAATTTTGTTTTAGCGTATTCCTTGAACATGGGAAACGCTGGTTGTGTGTGAGAGTTCACATACTGGAGATGTTAAAAGGTTTTTGTACCTCGCACCACGTGCGACGGTTGCCGGCCTCAAGGGAGGCAAGTTGGCTGCACGTGGGCGCGGCCGTGGAAAGAGCTGTGGAAAGAGAGACAGAGGCGAAAGGTCAGCCCGTATTTATACTCCCGGGAGAGAGAGACCCCTGGTGAAGTGTTAAGAAAATGAAGGGGAGCTAACTGCGACAGTCTGAAGTAGAAAACAGGAAAAAACACTACAGTCTCTTATCAAGTATCAATTCACAGATAACAAAGAAATGGAATCTGTGAAGAGCCATGATCATCAACATCTTTATAAATAAAAAGAAACCTAAACACCCATTGATTATAAAAATTGAGAATAAAAATATGCTATTTAAGTATAGGTTTATAAAAATTTGCTTTTTAAAAAATTTTTTTTTTTTTACCTATAACTCATTATTTAACTTACTCATGCCTGCCATCTTAAAAATGAGACAATAGGCATGAATGGGTTAAAGGTGGTATTTTTACAAATGTTATAAGCTTTACTCAAAGAAATGGTTCAACAATGTTTAGTAATGAATCTGTATGTTGTGACTGAAAATCAGGAAAAGATTTTTTTTTTTGGTCAGGATTAGGAATTAGATAAGACCAAGAGGGCCATTTTTTTTCTTTCACTTGAATTTATCAAAAAGCATAGATAATGAATTAAAAACAAAATCTTTTTTGTTGACATGTATTTTCCTCTACATGTCAACATTCAATGTGTTTAAATTTTAAGGACTGACTTTGATAGTAACCAAGATTATGGACCAGGCATTAGTTCTGGACACATTTAGACAGCATTTATGCTCATTGAATGTAGATATGTTTTCTTGTACAGTAAATGAAAGTTACAGAGTTACTGGCCTTAGATGTTTTGCATACAAAAACAGACAATTACTGTGGTAGGGTTAAAAACAAAATTTTCTTAAATAACAAACAAATGGATATGTACATTTTTAATACAATGAAAAAATTTTACATAAATTAATAAAATTATGTATCTGTTTATTGTTTATTTATGATCAATAATTATTAACCTGAAATACTTTTATGGTAATTGTTCTGATAAACTTTCCTCTTTGGTACATACTCTATGAATTTAAGCACATTGGTGGCAAGATCTCATAATTTTACAGTTGAAAGGCTAGATGTAACCATAAGTCCAATGCTAACAGTTTCTTTATTTGCACTTCTTGCCTGTAGAACACAACTTTGATCTTCAAAAATTTCAGTAGAATGTCAATCAATATTTTCTCTTTTATTGTTCTTGCTCATTAACGCTTTTTTTTTTATATTGTTTTGCACTCAGTAGCCCCTTGCAATTTAGTGGCTTTCTTGCCTTTCTTGAAGTGAAATGATGAGAATAAAATCATCACACAGTGTTGTGTTTATGTTCTCAATATCTGTGTGTGTGTGTGTGTGTGTGTATATATATATATATATATAAGGGGGAAATCTCCCGTTGTATTCAATGTATGAGGGTCAAGCAGCTCAGTTCCTAGGAACTGACAGCCAGACACCAGCACATATGATTTGATTATTATGGTGAAGGCTTTGTGCAGAACCAACCACTCGTTTTAAAGGGCTGAATACAGACCTGGTGCACTATGTGCCACAAGGTCCCCAAACGCACCGGCGCTGGCTTTGAATTCTGAGTTGTCCTTCTCCTAAACCAAAAGATGCCTTCCAAAAGGTCCTTGTCAGTTGTATTCATTAATACTTGCCTAAATGAGAAATTGTATATATGGGTATACATTAGCAAAAAAAAAAAAAAAAAATGTCCAAGCCGTAGAATTGGTTAGATTGATAAATAAAAAGATCTATTATTTCAATATATATATATATATATATATATATATATATATATATATATATGTTTTATTTTCAGTCATTTAATTCTCTCTTATCTTGCACACTCATCAGCCGATACACACAGTTACTGGGTTGTGAAAATGAGTAACTGTTGCCTCCTTTTTATGAGAAAAATAACAATGCCAATTGTAAAAATGGCACATTGTTGAACCACTGACTTTGTGACCTGATAATTTTGACCATTCATTCCTTTTGTGCTTTATTAGGGCATTGGAGAGAGTGGGGCGGGTGTGGTTTTACTCCACCCACCAGTTATTCTACTTCGTTCCATCCTGTGCTCTACTCATCAACATCTCTGCTGGTCTTTACTGATGAATGGCTTTATTAGTCGCATAAAATAAAAAAACAAAAGTTTAGAAAAATGATACTAATTAACAATTGTTGTGGGTGTCTGTATGTGATTGTGTATGTGGGAGATTGATTTACTTATTTATTTTTTTACTCATCTGACACTTTTGAAAAAAAAAACTGAAAGTAATTAGTGTATGTATATATATATATATATATATAATTTTTTTTTTTTTTTTTTTTTTTTTTTCAAATTATGCTCAATATATAACTTTTGTTTCTTTTCATCTATGATTCTAAAAAACACACAAAATACACTGCTATGTAATATCAATGCCCCCCTTATGGTAGTGAATGCTGGACAATTTATTCACAGAGGAAAAAAGGCGGAAACTTTAGGCAAAAGAGATGTGGTTCCACAGAAGGATGCTGAGAATACCAAGGACTGAACATGCAAGTAGTAACAAAGTTTTAGGGAAACTGGAAACAAAAAGGACACTTGGAGGCTGTTGAAATTTCTGAGATACATGAGGAAAGTGGGTTTAAAGAATTTGACACTCACAGGCATATTAAAGGCAAGAGTTACATAGGGAAACAGTGAGTAACTTACCTAACAAACTTGTGTAAACAGATGGCAGAACAGATAGTAGGTGGGGTAATAAAAATGCAAACATTGCCAATTGCTACAAAGAATAGGAAGTTGTGGAAAGCTATGATCACCCACGTCCTGAAGGGACAGGGCTTTTAAAAGAAGTGTGGAAAATCAATTAAGTGAAATTGTTTTTAAAAAAACTAAATGAATTGATGAAAATGACATTCCAAAAATTAAGAATGCTGGATTGTTATGTGATATCCGTCCTTGTACATGGCAGTAAATGCTGAACAATCTCATCATGGAGAAGATAAAATTGGTGGCAATAGAAATATGGTTCTATGGAAGGATACAGAGAATTCCATGGATGGAATGAGTAAGCAACAAGGAATTCTCAAGGAAAATGTCAAAAAAAACAAAACGCTTATGCTCAGAAACTAAAATAGATAACTGAAATCCCTTGGACACATAATGAGAAAGGAGTGCTTGGAAAACTTAACCCTCACAGGTCATACTTAGGGCAAGAGAGATAGAAGACAGCAGCCCACTTACTTGATGAGCTTTTGTGAATGGATGGTAGAACAGGGTAGTGAGGAGACAGGAGCCTTATCAGAAGTAGAAAATCTGTTAAAGGCCACAAGGGATAAGGACTTGTGGAGAGCCATGGCCAGCCATGTCCTGAAAGGATGCAGCGCACAGAAAAAATTACTGGGTATATTTGAATAATTTCTGATAGTTTGGTGGGTTAGAGGTATTTTTTTTCCTTTTTACTTTGCTGCACCCATCACCTCTCCAAGAAACTCCATTGCCATTAATGACTTGGAATAGCATCTTAATGACCTATGGTGCAGTCTTAACAAAACTGGATGTTACAAGATTGAAGAGTTATTTTGAAAACAGTTATTTGCTTTGCATTTGTACCCCTTCAAATTAAGCATAAATAATCTTTCTCAATTCTGTTACCATTCTGTTGCTCTGTTAGTTTTCTATTCTCACAAATTAATTGTTGTCCTTATAGAATGTAGCACACTTAATCTAGATACCCACTCATTAGCTGAGAATTATATCCTTTACTTCTATATAAATACAAGAGAAAATAGCTTCATTCTGTTTCTCTTTTATCTTCAATTTTCTTTCCTCCTTATATATATATATATATATATATATATATACACACACACAATTGTCTCATCACATTTTTGCATTTTTAAACTTTAATCTATTTTTAGTCTTGCAGAACTACAAAACATGTATGTGTTAAATTTTAAATATTAATTATATTATTTACGTGCAGACTGTTGTCCTTATCTTTGTTGTTATTACAGCATTTTGGCCATTATAGTCTCTGGCCTTCATTCCATGTACGTTGATCTGGGTAACCTACAGGGAATTTTAAATTGAACCCTTTGCTCTAAGAGGGCAGACTGTTCTTGTCCCACTGCCCATATCTAGGGATATCTCATCTAGTTCTTATTTTTAGTACTGCTCAGTAATTGCTTGCCCAGTTTTCACAGTCCAATTCTATTAGGTTGGTGCAAAAATAATGTTTTTTGACGTTCAACTTCATGTGAGAAAACGACATTATTTTTGCACCAACCTAATACTAGTCAGCCCAGTAACTGAATTCACAATTACTGTGTTACCAAAACCTAAGAATATATTTAATTGGACAAATATTAAACCCCGTATATAAAAACCAGCCTCCTTTTGCTTTATGATATATAAAACATGCCACAATGTTTTTCATCATTTTCAGCATCAGTTCCGTGACCAGGGGTAGTTGTAAGGTGGCTGCAAAACTAACTGGTAACCTATCTTGTGAAAGTAGCCCTGGCAGAGTCAATCTCTCTTCGGATCAAACTGCAGCGCAGTTGTCATTCAGTTTGTTGTTTGCCGCGGTAAAAGACAAGAAGCCATTGATTCCAGTGGTGGAACCCTTCTCCCCCCTGTAATGGTGTCATCACTGCCCTAGCTGCATGCATAGCTATGAAGATTAGTCTACCCAATTGTGTTAGATGGCTATTGGGCCTACAAGAAGGTCTGTCTGCCCCTTTGACAAATCTTGCAGTTTAATACTTCTTGGTGTCTAGTTACCCTTTTCACCAGTAAAGACTATTTTAGTTTGCAAAAAACCCAACCATTCAGCATATTGTATTAAATGGTATCTGTAGCACTCGTAGCATGACCTGATATAATCTGTTTCTAGCTTTTATAATGAAATGTAAGGGATTTCTGGGTGGTGGAATTGCTATTGGAATGGGAAATGAAATCGGCAGGTTGAATTCAAATTCTAGCCAAGGCTATTGTGTTGTCCTTCTGCAAACAACCAGTAAATAGAGTAGACAGGGCTCTTTAGCCTTTGGAAGATAGCTAGTCTAACAAGACAATTCTGATTTCAAAGCCTTTTTTTTGACTCTGTACATGGTATGCTAGCTACTTCTCAGCTAGTACCTAACATCAGTCCCTTTGTATTTCACTGGTGAGGAGGAAATTCCACTCAGATAGCTTTTTCCCCAAAACAATTACTTTATGGAATGGATTCCTGAGAGCACGCTTCTCCAATCACAACGATCTTAACCTCTTCAAGACTAGGATCAACCATTATCTATCCTACATATCTCTATAATATGCACTTTTTACTTTTACAGTTTAAATATGACAAGTTTTCATACAAAAAAAAATACTGATAATAAAATCATATCCGTTTTTCATCACTTACCTCTATTGCATTCAAAGCATAATCAAATGTAATCATATCCCCATAATATGCAATTCCTACTTCTCTTTATGCTTTATTCTACTTTGAGTGGCTTTTGGGCCTTGTATCAAGTGAATAATAGTATTAAAATATAGCTGTGAATTCCCATGTCTTCCTGGAGATGATATTGGAGTGGATTCCTGTTATTTCTCCAGTTTTGAATTTAGTAGCCCTTTTAACCTGGTGCTGCTCATGGCTAGAGAGTCCAGTCTACCCTGCTATTTAACCCCTGTGTAGAAGAAGAGATGATTCATACTTTACACAATAGGAATTGAATGCAACAGATAAGGCCAAAATTTGAACTCGGGTTGCCAAGTCCACTTTCTGTGCTGGTAATAATTACATGACAAGCATATCCTTCTTGAATCTATTATGCAGGTAAAATTAGAGAAAATGACTACTTCATTTGTGTGGTGAACAGCCCCATAGAAGCAAGCAAGCCAGAGTGGCTTGTATTTGGTGTATAGGAAAATAAGGGTCTTACCTTAACGTGAGGCATGTGACATCAGCAAGTTTGCTCCGTGAAAATGGCATTACTCCCCCCTCCAGACATTTTAGTAGTACATGCAGTAATGAGGGTTTTTGTACAGTTTGGCGTGCTTCCACCGATAGCAAGACGTGTGCTGATTGGTCAAACTGGAGGAGGCAATTTGCCTGTGTAACTGAGAATAGAAGCGAAGAACACTGATTGGTTGGCCAACCACAGTGTTGGCCTGATAAAAGAGGGCTGGAGCAGTGAAAATGGGTGGAAGTGATGGCTTTACATAGTGACGTGTTCAGAAAACAAGGACGGTGAATTGTACCAGTGGCATTTTGATTTGTACAAGTGACATTGCAGCAATACAGACTCATTTGATTTACAATTTGTTATGAAATATGCCTATACACCTTTGGCTTTGTTGCATTTTCCGTCATCTCTTACTACACTGGCCAGACACTTGAGCTTCTATTCCTACTTGATTTGGACATTCCCAGTGCTTAGCATTGTCTTTGGACTGTCTCTCTTTCTGACAACCATGCATGCTGTCTTTTAACAGTTAGTCCTTTCTTCTTGCTTTCTTTTACTACTTTGTGTGAGAGTCCTTTCAGTTTTCCTTCTGAGTTTGCTATTTTGCCTACTTCAGCATGTCAAACAGAAAACAGGTTTGTCTTTAAAAATATGTGAAGTTGTTACATTCGTCTAGTGGATTAAAACTTTGGTTTGTAAATTTGGCGATAGTAATTGTGATTTCAATCCCTAGGATTGGCAGTGTGTACTTGCTGGAAGTAGGATGAGAAATAACTGAGCAGTACTAAATAAGAACTAGACGAAATATCCTTAAACTTGGGCAGTGGAATGAGAATAACCTATCCCTGTGGATTAAATAAAGGCAGAAAGAAATTCCCTGAAGGTTATCTGGATTGACAATCACCTGATGGAGTTCAAAGGGCGCAATAGTTGAAACGCTGAAATAATGACGACAAAGAATAATAGTCTAGGTGTAAATAAGGTAAATATTGATGACCCCTAATCCTAGAAACTTGGTTTTTTTTTTTTTTTTTTTTTTTTTTTTTTTTTTTGCAGCATTTCTTTTACTGTGTAACAAAATTCTCCCTGTACTCTATCAGTGATGTTTTAAATTTTAATATATTGCTAGTTACTTATAAGACTGTCAGTAAACGGATAGTGAGAGGCAGCATAACTTTATATTAAATACCTATACAATGAGTAAATAATTGCTGGATGAAGCTAATTTTGGTGCAAGGCTACATTTTTGGTAAGGAGTAAATTCACCATTGGCTCGTGAGACTAGCATACAATACATAGGTCAACTGCAGAACATCTTTGCCAATTTACCACCTATGTATGAACTAGCTGAAGTACCCATCTACACTAGATAGGAAGTCAAGATTTTGAAGGATGTTGCTTATGACAAAAGTTTTTTTTTAATGCCATGTCCCTTCAAGACATGGACAATTATCCATTATTTTATTTTATTTTTTATCTAAGAATTTCCATACTTTCTAGAGAAAGATAGTGGAGTTGGTTTCCTGTTGGAATTCAGTTTTCCTTTTAGACTTGTTGCCACCCAATGCTAGAGAGATTATTCTTCACTGCCATTTAACCTCTAGAAAAGATGGATTTATACTTGTTCTCGGGTTATTTGTGTGAAACTGAATGTAAGAAACTAGACGCATTTGAATTTCACTCACCAATTCTGCTTTCCATGTTAAGTTTTACGACTTACATGTGCAATAAAATGAATATTTACTCCTGAAATGTAGAGTTATGCAGCCTTTTATATCAAGGTGACAAAAGAAACTGAAATGTCTATCTGAATATTGAGAAGTTAAAAAAAAAAGTTTTGTCATTTGGACAGATTTTTGGGAAGTGTGAGACCAAGGACTCTTCATCATACCTTTTTATATATACAATCATTGTTGGGCAATAGAATGATAAAATAGAAAAAAAAAATCCTATGTAATGTTTGTTGGTTACAGTCTATTGGGAATGCATTTATAACAAATCCTGCAAATACATGCTGGGATTTTTTCCTAACTAATAAAAGTGGTCAATTTTTGGTTTCATCCCCATATTTTTTTTTCTTTCTTATCTTGAAGTCAGAATGTTATAATCACTTGACTGTATCCCTTTTGCATGTGAACAGAATTATTAATTTGGGATATATTTACATGGCCATTGTTAAAGAAGAACATAAAAGAGAAATCTTACTCAACAAGGTGGTTGGGTAATGTAAATGAGTGTTTGCTCGCAAAGGCCACTGGTTACCCGTAAACGAGAGTGTTTGCTCGCAAAGGCCACTGGTTACCCGTAAACGAGAGTGTTTGCTCGCAAAGGCCACTGGTTACCCGTAAACGAGAGTGTTTGCTCGCAAAGGCCACTGGTTACCCGTAAACGAGAGTGTTTGCTCGCAAAGGCCACTGGTTACCCGTAAACGAGAGTGTTTGCTCGCAAAGGCCACTGGTTACCCGTAAACGAGAGTGTTTGCTCGCAAAGGCCACTGGTTACCCGTAAACGAGAGTGTTTGCTCGCAAAGGCCACTGGTTACCCGTAAACGAGAGTGTTTGCTCGCAAAGGCCACTGGTTACCCGTAAACGAGAGTGTTTGCTCGCAAAGGCCACTGGTTACCCGTAAACGAGAGTGTTTGCTCGCAAAGGCCACTGGTTACCCGTAAACGAGAGTGTTTGCTCGCAAAGGCCACTGGTTACCCGTAAACGAGAGTGTTTGCTCGCAAAGGCCACTGGTTACCCGTAAACGAGAGTGTTTGCTCGCAAAGGCCACTGGTTACCCGTAAACGAGAAGGTTCACTTAAACTGGCCACTGATTAATGTAAACCAATGGGCTTGGTCAATGAGACCATTGGCTATTGTAAACAAGTTTTACTTAACAAAGATCGCAAATCACAAGAATAGTGATGCTGGCAAGAAAATAAGTAATTGTAGTGGACCATGCGGTGTGTGAATGGAAGAAGAGAAGATGAGTTATCTCTAGGTTATGGCTTCCGCTGGCCGTTTCAGCTACATAAGAATGTTGGACTTTGATGGAAACCAAAGAAACAAACAAGACCGATATACATGTATGCGATCAAATATATATTAATAACAAATAGATTAATACATGAGTTACAAATACATTGAAGACATGAATAAAATGTTACAGTGTCTGTATGGAAAGTTGTGTGTGTTGAATTGAATGTCCGTACGGGTGTGTATTTTGTTTTAGCGTGTTCCCAGAATATGGGAAACGCTGGTTGTGTATAAGAGTTCACATATTGGAAATTTTAAGAGAAAGTTTTATATACCTCGCCTCACGTGCGAGGTTGCGGCCCGCGGCCAAAGTCGATATAGTTGCTCGCACATGCGTGTAAGCAGAGAAAAGAGAGAAAGAGGCGAAAGGTCAGCCAGTATTTATACTCCCGGGAGGGAGAGACCCCTGTTGACGCGTTAAGGAAATGAGGAGGAGCTAACTGCGACATAATGTGCTGTGGTTGCTCAATCTGTCTCCTAACTTTTATTACAGTAAATTTTTAGAATTGATTGATTGTATTACGAGTTCTTGCTTTTAAACTTTCATTGTACCTAATTTTTAAAATAAACTTTGTCATAACTATATGATAAATAGGTAAAAATCGAATATGCGAGTAAATTTCGGATGGGAGTTTGATAGGTTGTTAAATTTGTAAGTCAATTTAGAAAACTATTTTGATATATATCAGCAATGTATGGGTATCATCAGAATAAGAATTTTATTTCAATAAAATCTAAATTAGCCAGACAGAACTTTCATCTTGCGAATGCAGATTTTGTTGAAATAAAATTCTTTGTTCAATGATGAATTCATTGGTGAATATCAGAATTTTGGATTTCCAAATTGACTTACATATTTATCATATGCATATATAAATGTCTTGTACTATTCTTGATTTCAGACATGATTTTCAGACTGGGGGTTTTAGATCTTACCCCACATCACTAAAGTGGGGGATACAGTATTTCCTTTTATACTTCCTTCCCTCCTTCATTTGATATTCCTTCACTTCCATGTTTTTTCTTTTTATTTGTATTCCAACCTTAGTGCTTCTCAATGCCTTTTTTCTTTCCACATCTCTCTACATATATTTGCATCTCTTTGAATCCATTTTTATTCCTTCTCTCACACACATTTTCATCCTTTCTTTTTCTGTCCTGCATTCTTTGTCTTTTTCTATATTTCTCACACTTCTCTTTCAGTTGTTCTCGTTCATTCTCTTATGTTTTGTTCTTTTTTTTTTCTATCTCACTATCTCTTTTTCAATATTTTCCTATCTCCTTATAATTCTTTCCTCTTTTTCTGTATTTCCAACTCTTTAATTATCCCCTCTCTATATATTTCTTATCGTCTTACTCTTTCTATTTTCCACTTTCTAAGAAAGAAAGAAAAAAAACACCTCTTTTTTTCTCTTCTCTCCTCTCCTCTTTTTTTCTCTTCTCTCCTCTCCTCTTTTTTTCTCTTCTCTCCTCTCCTCTTTTTTTCTCTTCTCTCCTCTCCTCTTTTTGTCTCTTCTCTCCTCTCCTCTTTTTGTCTCTTCTCTCCTCTCCTCTTTTTGTCTCTTCTCTCCTCTCCTCTTTTTGTCTCTTCTCTCCTCTCCTCTTTTTGTCTCTTCTCTCCTCTCCTCTTTTTGTCTCTTCTCTCCTCTCCTCTTTTTGTCTCTTCTCTCCTCTCCTCTTTTTGTCTCTTCTCTCCTCTCCTCTTTTTGTCTCTTCTCTCCTCTCCTCTTTTTGTCTCTTCTCTCCTCTCCTCTTTTTGTCTCTTCTCTCCTCTCCTCTTTTTGTCTCTTCTCTCCTCTCCTCTTTTTGTCTCTTCTCTTTCTCCTCTTTTTGTCTCTTCTCTTTCTCCTCTTTTTGTCTCTTCTCTTTCTCCTCTTTTTGTCTCTTCTCTTTCTCCTCTTTTTGTCTCTTCTCTTTCTCCTCTTTTTGTCTCTTCTCTTTCTCCTCTTTTTGTCTCTTCTCTTTCTCCTCTTTTTGTCTCTTCTCTTTCTCCTCTTTTTGTCTCTTCTCTTTCTCCTCTTTTTGTCTCTTCTCTTTCTCCTCTTTCTTTTTTCTCTTTTCTTTCTCCTCTTTCTTTTTTCTCTTTTCTTTCTCCTCTTTCTTTTTTCTCTTTTCTTTCTCCTCTTTCTTTTTTCTCTTTTCTTTCTCCTCTTTCTTTTTTCTCTTTTCTTTCTCCTCTTTCTTTTTTCTCTTTTCTTTCTCCTCTTTCTTTTTTCTCTTTTCTTTCTCCTCTTTCTTTTTTCTCTTTTCTTTCTCCTCTTTCTTTTTTCTCTTTTCTTTCTCCTCTTTCTTTTTTCTCTTTTCTTTCTCCTCTTTCTTTTTTCTCTTTTCTTTCTCCTCTTTCTTTTTTCTCTTTTCTTTCTCCTCTTTCTTTTTTCTCTTTTCTTTCTCCTCTTTCTTTTTTCTCTTTTCTTTCTCCTCTTTCTTTTTTCTCTTTTCTTTCTCCTCTTTCTTTTTTCTCTTTTCTTTCTCCTCTTTCTTTTTTCTCTTTTCTTTCTCCTCTTTCTTTTTTCTCTTTTCTTTCTCCTCTTTCTTTTTTCTCTTTTCTTTCTCCTCTTTCTTTTTTCTCTTTTCTTTCTCCTCTTTCTTTTTTCTCTTTTCTTTCTCCTCTTTCTTTTTTCTCTTTTCTTTCTCCTCTTTCTTTTTTCTCTTTTCTTTCTCCTCTTTCTTTTTTCTCTTTTCTTTCTCCTCTTTCTTTTTTCTCTTTTCTTTCTCCTCTTTCTTTTTTCTCTTTTCTTTCTCCTCTTTCTTTTTTCTCTTTTCTTTCTCCTCTTTCTTTTTTCTCTTTTCTTTCTCCTCTTTCTTTTTTCTCTTTTCTTTCTCCTCTTTCTTTTTTCTCTTTTCTTTCTCCTCTTTCTTTTTTCTCTTTTCTTTCTCCTCTTTCTTTTTTCTCTTTTCTTTCTCCTCTTTCTTTTTTCTCTTTTCTCTTTCATAATTCATTCTTTTTTTTTCCACTACTATCATTCATGAACCCTCCTCTTTGCCCCCTCCCCAGTTTACTTTTCATATCTTGTCCCCTTCTCTCCCACTGTTTCTATAACTTCTATCCATAACCAAATTTTTGGTAAGCTAGCAAAACCTGGCACCAGTCTGTCTTGCAAGCAATTCTGGAGTATAAGTGGCTTTATTGTATTTATTTCTCAGATTAGTCAGACAGACAAAGAAACAATGTAAATATCAAATGCGCTCTGAAGTCTGCCAGGACTTGGGGCTGACTAATACATAGGTATGTGCTCCTCACCCACAGGAAGGAGAGGCTAAAGCAAATAGGCATGTAAACATACAGCCTGCTTAGTTAGTTTTGCACACACAGAAAAGTAGACTTTGAGTGAGATGAGAGGAAGTTTCTAATACTACAACTGTCACCATTCTGTTAATTATACCATTATTCTATCATCTTAATATTCAGTCATTATTTTTTATATTTTATTTCCTTATCTCTTTACATTATTATTATTTGTTGCTCTTTTCTGTTATTTTTTTGTCTTGCTTTTCCTTTCTTTTTCTGCCTTTTCATTTATTTTATCTATTTATTTTTTGTTTACCTGGTTATTTTTTAAATCTTTTTTCTTATTTCTTCCTCCCTTCTCTTTTTCCCCTTTTCCATCTTTTTCCCCTTTTTCCTTTTCTCTTCCTTCTTTTCTATTCTCTTGCCCCTTTTCCTTCTTCTTTTCACCCTTTTCCTTCTTCTTTTCACCCTTTTCCTTCTTCTTTTCACCCTTTTCCTTCTTCTTTTCACCCTTTTACTTCTCTTCCTTCTTTTCTATTCTCTTGCCCCTTTTCCTTCTTCTTTTCACCCTTTTCCTTCTCTTCCTTCTTTTCTATTCTCTTGCCCCTTTTCCTTCTTCTTTTCACCCTTTTCCTTCTTCTTTTCACCCTTTTCCTTCTCTTCCTTCTTTTCTCTTCCTTCTTTTCTATTCTCTTGCCCCTTTTCCTTCTTCTTTTCACCCTTTTCCTTCTTCTTTTCTCTTTATCTAGTTTACATTTTTTTGTTCCTCTCCATGGCATTATCAATCCATATTTTTGCTTCTCTTTTATTCTCTTACCTTCATTCTATTTTTTCTTTTTCTTTCCAATTTTAGCTCCTAACCGTTTTTCTTTTTTTAGTTTCTTCATTTGTACTCCTTTTTTTCTTTTTCTACTTATCATTTCTTAACTTTATTCTATTCTTCTTATAATCCCACCCTTTTCATTTAACATCTTTTCTTCCATCTTCTTTCTTTTTTTACACTTCATTCTTTCCCCTTGTCTAAATATATAACTTGTCTTAATTAAATGTATTCGTCGCCATACATCTAAATATGTTTTACATTTCTAGTCTTGCATCCATCGCAACAGTATATTTTGAATTTGATAAAAATTCCACTAGACACGCCCATAAAACAAATTATACCAACATATAAACAGATATTCTCTTTGCTGTACATTGTCTACAGAAGCATGCAGGTATTGAAAGTTAAAAGTGCAGTATGAATGCATCTACTGTACAATAACTCATCCACTTTTATTTGCAGATATCTCAAGGTATAGATGAAAGCAATGAATTTTAGGTTTAGCTTTTCTCTTCCATGTCTGCCATGTTTAGACTTACAAGAAAGTTTACTTCATTAATAATGATGTACACACACACACACACACACACACATATATATATATATATATATATATATATATATATTATATATATATATGAGAGAGAGAGAGTAATCCATCAAGTCTGGAAGCATCCTCAACAGAATGCAGAAAGCACTGGATGGGCATTTTGTGTTGTACTGAAATGCTCTGGGTTCGATTATTGGTAGTGTATGCGCACTGCTGATGACTTCCAAGTAGGACAAAATGGCCATCCAGTGCTTTCTGCATTCTGTTGAGAATTCCTTTAGACTCAATGAATTACTATATGATTATTCTAATTCCTCAAAATTCTTTCACTTGTACATCCTTGCTTGACCCAGCTAATGCTCTTTGATGGAGTGATTATGGGGAAAGGAAAGACATTGCTCTTGGGGCACCACCCATTGGGTTATGAATACTTGAATGAGTATCACCACAGAATTTGTGAGTATTCTGTTTCTTCTCTGTCACCGAGGGTTGTTGGTACAGTTGGTATGATGCTTGGATTGTAGCAAAATGGTCCAGGATCGATTATCAGTGGTGGATGCGCACTGCTGAGGAGTCACAAATAGGACAAAATGGCCGTCCACTGCTTTCTGCATTCTGTTGAGGATTCTTCTAGACTTGATGAATTACTGTATGATTATTCTAATTCCTCAAAATTCTTTCACATATATATATGATAAAAATATAGTTTTTAAGGTATGTGTTAAGTGGTCAAATCGGGGATAGAGCATATGTAAATATAAATTGAACATTGAGGTCAATAACCATCAGTGACGGTCTGTTTCATGCTTAAATGCAATTGTCAGGCCTGATGATTGTGTTTGAGCATGAAGCAGACTGTTGCTGCTGGGTGTTGACCTCGTCCACTTATGGTATTTTTATTTATTTTTATTTATTTATTTTTATTTTTATTTTTTTAAAATACCATGTGACCAGAGTAATTCTGGAAGAACATGTTTTTAAGGTCTGAAGACAAGATCAGTGTGTGTTCACCAAAGAAAGACACCGGAACAAGGAATGTTGTACTTATGCACAGAATGTTATCGGAAAGAGCAATCCAAATGCAGAAGCAGGTGTACCTGTGATTTATAGATTATGTAAAGGTGTTCAATAAAATATGCCACACAGATCTGTTGGTGCTTGACATATTTGGGAAAGATATTAGAATAATCAATAACCTATACTGGCAGGAAACTGCCTACATGCAGATATAAAATGATTTCAGCTAATACACAAAAATAGGGGTGTAAGATAAGGATGTGTTTTCTTAATGGATTTTTCAACCTGTACAGTTAGGCAATTCTGCAACTAGATGTCCTGCTGGAATTTGTTGTTGGTGGCCACAATCTTAACAACATACGATTTCTATTCTTTTTAAATGTTTCTGCATACTTACACACATATATATAGGTGTGTCCTTAGAATTCCCTAAAAAACTTCTCTAAAAAATATTAGGTGATGACTTTAGTATTCAATTATCAAAAATCTAAATATTTTATCATCAATAATGATTATTAAAGGGTAATACATTTAAATTCAATTACCAATTTAAAAAAATTTTTCCTTAAAACAATTTTAAAAAGATATATGTAGGTATTAATACATGAAATTACCTATGTATATCGGTACATGTGTACCCGTATGAGTGACTGCACATGTAAAAGAATGTATGTATATGTGAAATTTGCATGGATGTGTTTACAATATATGATAGAGCAAGATCTCTAATATTACCTTCAAATATCACTCCATATTAACTTAAAAACTAAATTTTAAGTAAGGGAAATTACCAATCTAAAAATAGTCGATAATTAAATTCATGAATAAAATTCAAACTGATATAGATATCACCTTAATAATCAATTACAACTAGAAGTAAACTTATATTTGAAAATAAAATTTTAGTGTTTTAATGTAAATTCTATGAATATTTTTCTAATTGACTATTTCATATTCTCAAAATGTTTGTAATAAACTTTTTAAAAAAAAACTTTAACAAACATATAATTAAATTCCTTAGACTGTTTAAACATTCAAACTTATATCAAACATTATGATATTTATGAACTCTCTAAGTAAAGCCAAACAACAGCGTCTATTTCATTCCAAAGAAAGTTAATGACACTTTCTCTCATAACTTCTTTTTCTCCTCCCCCTCTTACATATCAATATATAACTTCCATTAAGTTAACCATTTAATGTGTCAATGTCTGGATTTCCTCAAACAATTTAAATTTGAAAGAATAGAAATGTTACATCTAACTCAATCATGTCTCTCTCCCCCCTCACTTCCTCACTTCACATATACTTCATACTGCCCTTCATAAATGTGTAAATTTCTTTTCATTTTTCTTTTCAACATTTGGAAGTAAAATCTGATGATCTGCGGTCCTTTAAAAGGGCTGTGGTGAAATAATTTATTATATGGAACCATAAAGTACTGATCACTGTCTTTTCAGGAATACTTACTGAAAGCCTGATGTAATGGTAATATTAGCCGTTTCCTTACAAGGAAACGATCATCATTTATTGACTGTGCAGTTTGTACTACTTTCGGTTTAAGTTTATAAAATCTTTCTCTTAAAACAATTTTTCAGGAAAATAGGTTTATCAAGTCTAATCACTGTTATCGATCATTCCACTATCAATGGTTTCCTTGCTAACCTTTTATTTGAAGTAGTGTGGAATGTGAATATCTTTATTGTCATTATTTTCTCTTCAAGTTATATGTGATATTCATTTTAGTTGTTGCTGCTGTTGAATGTCTGTAAGCGATGTGTTTTTCTATTATCTGGTACAGTTCTTTGTGTACTGGCACTACAGAATCACAATGTTCAAAGAAAGATGGTTTTTGTCAAGTCCTGCAAGCTTCACTCACTTCTTATTGAGCTGCTACACCACACCCATCCAGTGTTGCACACAGAGCTCTGCCTGGGGTGTTAAGGTTTCAAGGTTGTTAACTTTGCGTGGATCTTCAAGACTAGAGCACTAGTTCCATAGTTTGTGATTGCTCCCATTGGCAGTTGAGATCAACATCAGTGGCATATCCTTGTTTTTGAAGGCTACAGTGACCATCAGCTGTTCAGAGGCGATTTAGACAGGACCTGAAGGGTCAGGCATCACTGGAGCTAGTGGGGAGGGATTCTGTAAGACTGAGAGAGCTTGTGTTCCATGTCATTAAGGTGGCTGGACCACAGGGACAGACATTGATTAAGAACTATGTTGCTCAGTGGTTCGGCTGAGTGTAAAAAGCTGTCTTGACTCGAGTCTCTTTGTCATTGATTCCCAGCTGCTACTCGACCCGCTTCACTTGCTAAAAGCCATTTTTAACCATTGATCTGAGAAATTGGTTCTATACAGCTGTGAGTTTGTTTCTGCATGCCATTCATATGGAAATCTCAATCTAATGAGGCTTTTTAAGTACATGACTCTAGTATTAAGACAAATATTCTTAAAGAAGCTTTTCATCAACTGTGATTACTTTTAATATTTTTGACCCGTATGATGAGTTCTTAAAAGTTCTTGGTCCAACCAAGAGGCCCATTGAAAGGCATCCTGGATATGACAATAAACTACATGGGTGACCTGGGTAAGACGATAAACTATGTCCAACAGCAAGGCCTCTGATCGGGAGGTTTTGAGGAGCATGGAACCACCTCTTAATTGCTGGTATTCTCGGGTCCACCCTAACCTGGGGTGGTAGCATCTGTTAAGGTCCCAGATATGGGTAAATAGTTAACACCCAAACTGTGATCAAAACACTATGAAAGTGTAAAAATAGGTTTTAATATCAGAAATACTTTGTAAAAAATATTATTACCAGCAATAAATTTTTGAAAAAAAATATAAATAAAAATCCATGCTGTAAAACAAACCAAACCGATTGAAAAGCAAATAAAATCTGCTGTTTATTCATTTGGTTTGTATTGGGAAGTGGGTCAGGTAGTGAAACTTTTCAGCAGCCATTGTATTTCTTTCCTTTTAATTTTATTGATCATAACTTTGAGATTCAGCAAGTAGCATGGAAGATAATGTTTCCAGGAAGATTTAAATTTGCATCAAGTTTTTTTTTTTTTTTTTTTTTTCTCTAAATCTTTCTTTTTGGGAGTTGTGATAAGATGCAATGAAAATAAAATGAAAAATCCTACTCCCCATAATTAGTAATTGACAGTTCTTCATGTAAAAAAAAAAAGTCAACTGCTGTTACATTATTTACATTCGAACTATTCTTCCCATCTTTGTTCTTATTAAACTATGCTATTATTATATTATTTTGTTGTTATTATTATAGTATTAAACTATGCTATTATTATATTATTTTGTTGTTATTATTATAGTATTAAACTATGCTATTATTATATTATTTTGTTGTTATTATTATAGTATTGTTACATATGTTATTATTATATTATGTTATTATTAACTATGGTGTTATTATATTGTTGTAAAGCTTTGACCGTTGTGCCCTATGACTTTCATCAGGTGTTATTAAAGGGTTCACTTTGAAATTCCCTGAATGTTACCCTGATCGACAAACACCTTGGTTTGTTTTGTTTTACAGTATACCAACCTCAATGGGTTATTTAATGCCGACAAGATTTTTATTGCTGGTAATATTTTTTTTTTTTTCAAATTTATAGCTGGTAACATTTTTTTTTTTTTTTTTTTTTTTTCGATCAGGGTAACATTCAGGTAATTTCAAACTGAAGCCTTTAATTAATTTATTAGGGGTGATTGTTTTTGTTCCACTGTTCATATCTAGGGATAGCTTGTCTAGTTCCTATTTAGCACTGCTTGGTTATTGTTTATCCAGTTTCTACTATACTATTATTATTTTATAAACATGAAAAAATGATTTTAACATTTTATAAAAATATTCATAAAAATACTTATGGTAGACAATTATATTGCTAGTAAATATTAAAAAAAATATATTTACACTTTTGTGAGGTGGGTTAAGAGAGAAAGAAAAATGGGATTTTGACAAAATCCTCTGTGTAGTGTTTTGAACCTCCACTTCTCAAAAATACAGTTCCAGGGTCGATCCTACCTAATGGGTAGCACTACAGTTTTATATTGTGGACATGTGGGTAACATCACATTGATATGGAAAGTGGAATTGGCATTCCAAGTTCAAATTCTGTTTCATTCAATTTACACTAATGCATTTGGGAAGGGCAATGGATCAATCTTCTCTCAGCTATAGCAAAGCAGACAATGCTCTCTTGTCTTGGCTGGCAGCTAATCTGGGAGAAAGAAAACTGAATTTAGACCCATGTAAATAATATAGAATAGCATGCATTTTAGCCCTGGTTGAGCAGCCAGTTGAAGAGAGCAATTAAGAACTAACCTGAAGAGGAATTTGCTCTGTCAGGCTATTTTGCACTAAAGGGACCCATTGCTGACCTTAAATGGTTATGGTACTCATGATTGTGATTTTAAAAATAAGAGATACCTTGGTAGCATAGGTAGTTGTGTATTTACAAAAAGTGAAAAAGCCAATTTGTGTGACCAGACAAACTTTTACTACATGGAAGATTACTGTAACACAACCTTCCATTTCTTCTTAAAACCCTGTGTTAAATTTTAGCTAAACTTATTCAGGGGTGGATCTTGAAGTCCATTGACTGAAATGTAGTTATTAGCTGATATTAGATTTTAAATTTTAAGGTATTAGCCAAATACCCATCCTATGAATACTTTTTATTAATAATTCAAAAGACAATGTTAATTTGATTATTTGAATAATTTTCTAATGTTTGTATTAATAATAATTAATTTAGTGTTTTTCTTTTACTTTATTAAATAATTTGGGACTGTTTAAGAAAATCTAATTAAAGAGATTATTTTGACTTAATTACATAATTCCATAATTTTTTTTTCTGACTCCATTCAACTACTCTGTAGTAATGGAAAATGTTAGATAAACTTGTAACTTAAATTGCTGGGCCTAAAATTATAGAAATTAATGTCCACTTACTGAGGAAAAAAATTTTTTTAATTTTTTTTAAATTTTTTTATTAAGCGGTATTACCCCATGCAAGGTAGTAAAGTCACTAAGACATAAGGAGTTATAGGGTGTGGAAGAATTAGGAACAAAAACATTAATAATGAGCTGAAAGAGAAAAGAGTAATCAGGAGGACAATAGATAGTGATTGACATTGCATTTAAATTTTTGCATATTAAAGTTGGCTAGAAAGCATGGAGCTGGATTGGGAGTTCCACAAATGAGAAGTATGAGAAAAGAAAATTTTAGCATAGAATTTATGGCTACATATAGCTAGCTTAACTGGTAATTGATATTACAACACCAGCCTAGTACTGCACTTAAATTCAAAAAGTATAGGTACCATAGTGAAGAGCTCCTCCGAACAATGACCATGAAAGTATTTATAGAAAAGACATAGAGGCAACCTTCCAGCAGTAGGAAAGTGAGTGAAGTCAAGCTGCCAGATCAGGACCAATAATATTGCTGATTCTTCTTTGACCTGCTCAAGGTAAATAGCAGGAGCACTGGACCATATGTAACAGCAATATTCTAAGCATGGGCAAATGTTAGACTTATAGAGATGTAAGATAGATTCTGGAGATAAAAATTGTCTCACGCGACACAGCAAACTAACTTTCATAGCAACTGAATGAATGAATTCAATATAGTCTTTCAACTTCTTGTTATCTGAAAACATTAGTCCCAGAAGGTCGATGTATTTAATATTGATCGTCGTCTTCTTGAATCTTGTCCTTTTATTATCCTTTCTCCTTAATAATGCTGTTGTATTTTTTTTTTTTTTTTTAGTTTCTTTTACATTTAGTAGCTTCCTTGCCTCTTATTGGCTTTATTGCCTTGCTTGAGTTGAAATGATAAAAAAAAAAAGTATTTCATTTGTGACGCATAATAGGTTTTTCTTAAACAATCACAGGGTTGTCTAATTATTAATGAAATCAATAAGACTGGGGTTGGGGTGGGGGAAAGGGATATCACATTCCTCATTCCAATATTTGAGTAGCATCTTTATTGTCCCCCCGCTTCATACACTATACACACACAATAACAATAATCATTATGACCATGTCACGTGTTTAAGCATAATGGAATTCAATTGCTGATCCTGCCATTATGCACTCTCTCCCTCAAGAAACTGTAACTAAGGTTCACTCGGCACAGTTTCAGCATTATACACAGGTGTGCTTGGAAAAGAAGAGTAGTTGGCCAAGATCAAGGTTTGAATCTCGCCATGCTTAATTTGTCAGAAGATGACTATTTGATGATGTTGCCATGGGAAGATGATCCCAGCATGTTTCCCCCTTTTGGAAAGGGCTTAAAAACCACATCTTGTGCTGACCCAATCCTTGTGAGTGACTTTGGATAAACAAAACTGTTGATGGTTGTGCTAGTACAAAGTAAGTCATCATGACAGTTTTTGAGCATGCTGTTCTTGCTCAAACTGTTGATTATGCCAGATGATGTGCTCTCTTGCAGAAGGTGTAACAAAGGTCTGCTCAGCATAGTTGTAGTATAAACCATCACTTATATTGAACAAACATGTTCCTGAGCAGGCATCTGCATCAGGGATTAGCAAGATGCCCTAGCAGACAAGTATACTTGAAAGAAAATAGCCTAGCAATTTTTTATATATATATATATACATACATACATATACATATACATATATATACATACATACATACATATATATATATATATATATATATATATATATATATATATATATATATATATATATATGAAGAAGAGGTTATAGTAGTTCCAATGAGAGAAAAGTGTGTATATTAAAAAGAGAGAAACTGCAAACGTTTTTGGTTGTAATGTGGATTTAAAAAAAAAAAAAAAAAAATATATATATATATATATATATATATATATAGGGTGAGAAAGAGGAAAGATGTATGACAAATTGGAAAAGGATTTTGTGTGACTTATTTCATCCTTTAGGGCTGCGCATGAATGCGACCTGACAGATGCAGGTTTGATTTCTGCTGAAGAGTACAAGTTTTTCTCTTAGATTTCTCCTACATTCAGGCCAGTAGGTGAAAATAAATAAATATACTGTTTAATAAATAAATGGAGCACCTACTCAAATATGAGTATCCGCTAAAAATAACATTTAAATGATAGAAAATATGTGTATACATATATATGCGCATCCATACATACCTGTTCACATAATAACACAACATACACATACACATCATGGGACTTTTGAAGCTAATTTAAAGGAGGTTGCATCATACATGAGATATAAAATAAAAAATATGTACTGCTGGCCCTGGGTATGCTGGTGACAATAGACATCACGTGTGTGTGTATATATATATATATATATATATATATATATATATATATATATATATATATATATATATATATTATATGCTCATGCACATCACCTACTTATATATACCTGTGTTCACCATCATATACATTTGCATACATACACACACACACACACACATAACCACACTACCATATAATATCTATATCAATATACAGCCCAACTTATGGTGTTTCGTGGTTACAGCACCATCTCATGATATATATTGTTACGTGGCACTATATGATGAAGATGGCATTGTTTCTTCACCAGCTGTATGCCATATTGGATAGTGCTACATTCACTATCTCTTGTTTGTATTGTTTTGGGGGGAAACTTTTTGCCCTTCATTATGACTCCCAAGCATAAAGCAGACTTGTGGGTGCTTACGTAGGTGAGTTCAGACATATGATGAAAGTCAAGTTATGTCGCGGCATAGGAAGGGATCTCCAGTGTAAGTCGAGGATCCCCTCTCTGTGTGTGTGTATGTATGTATGGATGGATGTATGGATGGTGTTTTGTTTTTCTGATGTTTGCATTGGTGTGCCTGGTTTGTTTGTTTGCTTACACATGCACAACATGCATACCCGTACATACTCACACTACATATCCACATATATAATCTTAGATTTCTGAAAAATTCCTGCAAAGTACCCAAATTATAGTAAATTTCTGTGAAGTTTGTCAATCCTGTTTGACAACTGATATTATCTATAATAAAAAAATTGGTATTTTCATGTGAAGTAATGTTTCTCTGGTACCATGTGAAAATTTATGGAGCCAAGCGAATTGACTTAGACTGTTTTGATTTTCATTACCTCATGATAATCGCAGGATTAAGCTGCATTGAATCTATGTGGATTAATTTTTATCTACTTTGTTATTACTTCTGCTACTACCACCACTGCTCATTGCAGATGGAGAGCAAAATTGCTTGATTTAATAGAATTTTATTTAAAGTATTATAACAATTTTTAAGAGTTTTAAAATAAAATGTAATTTTATTCCTGTCATTGACAAGGCAGACACACCATATAAATTGGATATTAAAAAAAGGATTCTGGATTGCTAAAAGGAAGCCAAATTTAAATATACTAATTCAATTCTATGTGAGTCTTCAGGATGTAAAAATAATTTTGTAGGATTATAACCTCTCTTTGTTATGCAACTTATGCTTTCTTTTATTTTTTTTCTCTTTCCAAGAATTTTGAGGTACTGTCTACTATAAGTCTAGGACATTTGTATTTGAACTGAAAATGAACTCGCTCTTAATCTTTGACTGATAAGAACAGAAGTCCAGAAAAGTATCAACATTCAATGAAAATCATGTTATATACAGTTTTTGTCTACAATGTAAAAAAAAAAAATAAAGTGTGAAAGTTGTATAAATTGTCAAGGCAAAGCATAAAAATAAGATTCTTCTTCTCTCAGTTTAACCTCTCTTTCCATATGCATTCATTAAACTTGCCATCCACATCTCCCAAGTAGACCCCCACAATTTCAAACTGCTATGGATCAATAAGTCTTTATTTAATGAGTTCTTACTTGGATGTCAACAGAAACGGTTTGGTTTGTGTGTGCTCTGAATATAAGTTAAAGAATCACTGAAGTTGCAGTATGGAAGCATTTTCATTAATATTTTTATCGTACTCTCATAACTGTTCTATTGTGGGGGAAAAGGAAATAAAATCGATGAATAAAATAATAATAATGAGTAACGAAAAAGAAATACATTTTCCCATGATACTAAGAATAATGAAACTGGAAATATGGTTACCCCACTTTGTTTCATCAAATGTTAGATGATGTTTTTGAAGCCTATAAAAAGGCAAAAATTCCCTTCCTCCCTCTCTTTCTCCAAAATTTAACACCATGTGGAATTAAGTTTCCACTGAGAAACCTTAGTTTCACCAGTCCACTGACAACACTGTCATTGTAACAATGCTTATACTGGCTTACCCTAAATTCTGGACCAAGAAAAAAAACCCAGATATCTCATAACCATATTTAAACTTCCCAATGATAAAATAAGCAGACATTTTCCTTTGGTTGTTCCAACTTTGCACATGGCTGACTTGAACTTAACCATAAGTATGTTACTTGTACTTACCTACCCTAACTTCTGGACCAGAAAGAGAATGGGGCATACCCAAGAGACACAGAACTTAGTTACAACACAGTCACCATAAAAAGAATAAATGTCCATAGTACAAATTCAAGTTTTTGTATGCTCCTATCTTCTTTGGTTATATATTGAACATGCACCTACATATAATACACACACACACAACCTGTTCATTTTCATATGCATCCCCAAGTAGATCCTGCCATTTCTAGAACTGCCACTGATCAATAGGTCTTTATTTAATGATTCTTTACTTGATTATAAGAATGTCAAGAGAAACAAATTGGTTTGTGTGTGCTCTGAATAGAAGTTAAAGAATCCTTTAGTCCCCAATATTTTTAGTGTACTCGAGCGATATCCAGTGTGAAAACTGGAAACTGAATTCTCAACAAATAGTTTTGATCCTTTTTCTGTTGCATTTAACTTTCTCACATTTCTTTAAACAGAAAATTATTCAAGTATTGATGCTCTGTTTTTTAAACATTAATTTATTTCTTCTTGCAGAACTTGTTGCCGTTAAATACATGAACAGGGATCTGTATAAGGACTGCCATGGAAAACAGGCTTTTTGGCAGGCAAAGGTAAAGTTAAATGATTTATTCATTTGTTTTTAAGATATCTTTTATATTCTGTTGCTTTCATCACATAATTAAAAAAATTCTGAAATATTGTTTCTTTTACTAATTCATGTGGCCAAGGGGTCAGAATGTTCGCTTTCTGACCATGAAACCCGGGTTCGAATCTTACCATGGTTGATTTGTCAGGAAGGCGACTTCTTGATGTTATCGAAACATGAAGCTCCTTTGTCTAAAAACGAAACCCTGGGTTAACCTATGCCTTATGAGTGAAATTTGGTAGACTTGATTTTTGGGGGTTGTCAATGGTTGCGCTTGCATAAAGTCACAACTGCTCATGACTTGAAGGTTTGAGCACACTGGAAGAGAGCTCATTATCTGGCATGAGCAACTGTCTGAACAAGATTATTGATCATACTGAATAAAGCTCTTTCTCTTAGAAACTGTAACTAAGGTCCGCTCAGCATAGTTACAGTATAAAACGGTGGGCTCTGTGGGTCTTGAACAAATACACATTAGCCTGAGCAGGCATTTGCAGCAGGGATTGGCTAGCCAGCCTACTAGACAGGCGTACTCGGATATGAGCGACCAGCCATTACTAATTCAAGGAAACCATTTATTGTGAATTATTAACAGAATATTTAATTTTAATTTAAACTAATGTACTTTTCATTGGCATTAATTTTTATAAAAATATCTTTTCTGATAACATCTGAATTTTAATTTTTTTTTTTTTTTTAAAGACATCTGTTTTTTATGGTGTGATGTAACCTGGTTTTTGATAGAGGTTGGAACTCACCTACATATGCACCAATTAGCCTGCCTTACACTTGGGTGCCATAATGAAGGGCAAAAAGTTCCCAAAAAATTTATACAAACAAGAGATAGCGAATGTAGCACAATCCAATATGGCATACAGCCAGTGAAGAAACAATGCTGTATTCCTCATATAGCACTGTATTATGGGAGATAGCGCTGTTATCATGGAATGCTGTATGTCTGATCCAATATAACCTCATTTGATGAATTATTCAAGCTTGAACTGGTATTTTAGTTGGTTTTAATTACATTTGAAAACACTTATATTGTTCAAGTCATTAACATGCACAATATTGTTGTGATATTTTAATCTTTTTGGTATATTTGCTGTAGTTAACATATTTCAGCTAATCCATCCTTTAAGTAGATCAAGGAGACATGCATGTAGGTATCACCACATTTTCGCCAAAAATGAGCATACCATGATGAAAAAGGCCCCAAACTTGATGAAAACAAAGTTTTATTCTCAAAATGTTTGTCATTATTAAAAGGAAAGACCAAAGTATTTTTTGATTATTTTATTAAATTTTTTCATTATTTTTTAGAACATTTGAAATTTTTGTATATTTACTGTAGTTAACGTATTTCAGCTAATCCATCCTTCAACCTTTAAATTTGATTCAAGTTTTATCTTTGCTTTGTATCCTGAATATTTAATTTTTTAAATATATTTTATTATGGTGTTCCCAACATATTTGGTTTGTGAAAGATTGTTCTCACCGTTATACATAGTCAATCTAATTTAATTATACACTATGGACAAATAGAAGTTTCATTTGCTTTTCTAACCATTCAGAATTCTTGTGGTGGTGCCAAGAGGAAGTTTTGATACCAGCAAGCCTGAAGCTCATTCTACAGTTGGCAAACAGTAAAGAAAAGTAAACATCATTATTATGTAATTTCAGGCCAGTGTGCTCATTTTGGTTGTTATACTCACAACAGCCCAGCTGTAGTATCATCTGGCCTTCTTCAGGGGTATTTATACTTGGTAACCTTCTGGAAATTTCAAACCAAACTCTGTTTAATCCTCTGGTTAGATTGTTCTCATTTGACTTTCCATGCTTTAAGGATATTTAATAGTGAATATTTCCCAACCTTGTTCAGCTTTGTGTCACTTATTTGTTCCATATGTGACCTTCTATCAGGGAATATGTATGTGCGTGTACACACACATACATATATATATATATATGTGTGTGTGTGTGTGTATAAGTATGTTTGTGTATGTATGTCTATATATATGTGTGTGTGTGTGTGTGTATAAGTATGTTTGTGTATGTATGTCTATATATATGTGTGTGTGTGTGTATAAGTATGTTTGTGTATGTATGTCTATATATATGTGTGTGTGTGTGTGTATAAGTATGTTTGTGTATGTATGTCTATATATATGTGTGTGTGTGTGTGTATAAGTATGTTTGTGTATGTATGTCTATATATGTGTGTGTGTGTGTGTGTATAAGTATGTTTGTGTATGTATGTCTATATATGTGTGTGTGTGTGTGTGTATAAGTATGTTTGTGTATGTATGTCTATATATATGTGTGTGTGTGTGTGTGTGTGTATAAGTATGTTTGTGTATGTATGTCTATATATGTGTGTGTGTGTATAAGTATGTTTGTGTATGTATGTCTATATATATATATGTGTGTGTGTATAAGTATGTTTGTGTATGTATGTCTATATATATATGTGTGTGTGTGTGTATAAGTATGTTTGTGTATGTATGTCTATATATATATATGTGTGTGTGTGTGTATAAGTATGTTTGTGTATGTATGTCTGTATATATATATATATATATATATATATATATATATGTGTGTGTACAAGTATGTTTGTGTATGTATGTCTATATATATATATGTGTGTGTGTATAAGTATGTTTGTGTATGTATGTCTATATATATATATATATATATATATATATATATATATAAGCTTCTAAACAATGAAGTGAACTTGTCTCAGTACACAGGATGATAGTAAAAAATAGATTTTCATTGTTAGTCTGTTTGTCAATAGTGAACCATCTATAAACCTGGGGATGTAGTTGGGGGTGGGGAATCTGTTGTACACTGAATAAATATTCAGTTCAACAACTCATGATGTTGGTAAAGTCTGTGAGCCATTTCACTGAGGTATGGTACAGTTGTTGTGGTTTTGGAGAAATGTTTCATGAGATTTTATCTCAAGTGTTGCTTTGTTGATTCTTAGTACCCTGAACCAAAGTTGGCAGGAAGAGACACATTAGATTTTGTTCCTAAAAATTTATCAGCAACTACAGTTTGGTAAAATGAGTCACTCTGAACTTCCTCAATGGGAGCAATACTTCCATTAACATTGTTCTACATAAGTGGTCAAAGGTGCTTTGGTAGATATTTGCTTTAAATATTGATTTGTTGTACAATTATTTATATAAACACATGACTCAAAGAGTGGCTCGAGGGGTGAAATAAACATTTTCCTGTTGGCCAGAGGATGACTGTTTTTTTTTTTTTTTTTTTTTTTTTTGTGGAGGTGCAACTTCAGGATAATACAAAATTTTGAATTAAAACTAAATATATCTCTTCTGAAATCTTTCTTAGAATAATAAAAAAAAATATGTATCCTTACTGGTGGTCTTTTTAATAATTAGAACATGTGTACACACACACACACGCATATTGGACAAACATTTTTAAAATTGTGAATGACACCCAGATGAAAAATAAAAGCTGAAGGACTTAAATTTAAATATTTGTATTTATTTGCAAATGTGAAAAAGCTTAGTCTCTCAATATGGCTATAGGTATGACAGTAGACGAGACTACATCCAGCAGAAAGGCCTCCGATTGGGAGGTTTTGAGGAGTGTGGAACCGCCTCTTAATTGCTGTTGTTTCCAGGCCCACCCTGATTGGGATGATAGTACCTGTTAAGGTCTCAGCTATGGGTCGAAACAGTATGAAAGTATAAAAAAATTTATAGTAAAAATAACAGCAGTTAATTTTTGTAAAAGAAATTACTAATGCTCCAAAGAAAATTAAATTTTGGCATTAAATGATATATAAGGAGTTGATATGCTGCTAAATAATCTCACATTATAAGAAACAATTTTGCTTTAATAAATGGGAGTTGACCATAGTTTGGATCATCGAGTCAATGTGAATGATCCTTTCCTTAGTTGCATAATGCTACATATAGTTTTGAGTTGAGTTTTCCTTCTAGACCAGTTGCCACCCAAAGCTATAGAACCCAGTCAGTCATACTATTTACCCATAGCTGGGGAGAGAAGAGTTGCATTCATACCTTTCCCAAGGGTATTAGCACATAAGTGAATGTAATGAACTCGACTGGAATTCACTCAGCTCTCCAATTCCTCAATCTTCAATGATAAACTAAAATTGTCTTTTGTTTTTCT
The DNA here is from genome assembly GCA_964036315.1 of Acanthosepion esculentum. Taxonomy (NCBI): domain Eukaryota; kingdom Metazoa; phylum Mollusca; class Cephalopoda; order Sepiida; family Sepiidae; genus Acanthosepion; species Acanthosepion esculentum. The sequence continues at coordinate 114,148,470 of OZ038475.1, forward strand.
GTGGGTTTTTGGTTAACAAACTATAATGAACTACTAACAGGTATCATTTATGTGTTTTGTTTTCTACTTATGATAAACTAAATTGAAATGTGCAACTGCTAACTGTAAATCTTTGTTCATGGCTCTCCTGTACAGCAATACAACACAAAGAAAGCAATGGCCAAGTGGTGGTGTAGTGTTTGTACAACATGGAGACCATAGTTTAAAGAATGAATAGATCAAAATATTTACTTCCTAAATATTTTAATGGTGTTTTTATTATGCTACTAACAACTATGAATGATAACAAACTTTAAAAAAAAACATTTTTGGCAGGTTTAAAATATTTGGTGGGGCAGTTCTGGGATGATGGTTAAAAAAAAAGAAAGAAAAAAACGAAAAAAAAGAAGTTAGTTTGGAACCCTGCAGTGACTACTGTCTCGATTCTCTGATTCATATTTGTTTGCTTTTCATTTGCCTTTTCTGTTGATCTATTTTTGATATCTTTTCGGCTGTCACCTGCTTATAGAACCACTCAGGTATTTTTAGCTTTGGAATATCAAGACTGTCTATAGACAGAGGAACATCAATACATCCACAGCCTAATGGTGAAAGAAGCACTTGGACAAAAAAAAAAATATTTATAATAATTATTATTAATTTTTGACTAGTATTTTTCAGTTTCATCTTAATTATATGTAGTAATTGAATCCTTCTAAAATCACTGTCTCAACACTTCTAAAATCCACTGCTTCCTCACATCTCAATGATGAGGCAAAAAGTGACTGTTGATCATTCAAAGTAGTGTCTACGCATTTGCTGTCATGGAAAACAAAAATGGCAGTTGTCACAAATGAATCCAATATCAAGGACACTTAGTCCTGTTTATTACATTATGTAAGCAAATATGTGGATGTAGATCCGACGGCATGATGAAAAATATGGAAAAGACAAAACAAAATCCGAATATGCCAGTTTACTGTTTTAATGTTGTTTTACTGTCGACGTCAGACGTTTCGGTCTAGAAGACCATCTTCAGGACATGGTTATTAGAAACCTACTTAGGATTAGACGATATTTAAGTCAACATGAAAAGACGGTAGACACAAGACTAATCAGAAACAGAACAACTGAAATTCTAAAGTCAGTGTTAATTACATTATATAATATCAATCTGCCTATATGGAAGTGAATGCTGAACAGTTTAAATCATAGAGAAAGAGCACACTTTAGGCAACAAATGTGATTCTCCATGGATGGAGCATCTAAACAAGTTTTAAGAAAAATGAAAAAACATAGAATCGGATAGATGAAATTTCTGGGACATAGCGAGCAATTATAGTTTGAAGAATTTGACACCCACAAGATACAGACGGATAGAAAAGTCGGTATACAGTAATGAAAAGCAAACATATTGTATTGATAATACAAGAAGCATATCAATAATAATCTATCTACACTTCTTGTCCATTAAGTTACCAGCCTTTGTTAAATTACCACTTTACCTGTAAAAAAAAAAAATATAATAAATGTATTATAATAAAAATTATGGAAATAAAAATATTAAAAATGATTTTAATGAATTCTAGTATTAAATGAATCCTATAACCACTATTATAATAATGGCATAATACTTACTATATACCTACTTTTGCAGCCCCCTCTATATTGAAGGCAAGCGGGTCAGAGAGGAAACAACAATTAACCTAGATAATAAGTTTGTGTAAATGGATAGCAGAACAGTGAGTGGAAGGGTTGGTAAAATGAAAAACATTACTAAGAGCTACAAAGGATTGAAGTTGTGGAGAGTCATGATCGCTGCCCATGTCCTGAAGTGACAGAGCACATAAAAGAATGAAAGCAAAAATACTAATCAAAAATTAATAATGCCTGACAATTCATCATCAGATATAAAATTAAAATATTCTTAATTTTAAAACTATTAGTGTAAAAGCAAAGACAATATGGCAGTGATGAAGATTAAGGAATGAAATGATGGTTTTAACAGATTATAGTCTTTTTCAGACCATCACATTCTCACAGCTTATTTGGTTAGAGGAGTTTGGCATTTGCCTGGCTTAGCTTACCAAGGTTTTTGTCTTTTATTTCTTATTTGTTCTGTCTATTCACTTGCATAGGCTTGATGGGTTGAGTACAGTCATGCTAAAAAGAAACAATTAAGATGAAAGTTGAAACAGCTGACAATGTATCCTCAAATTTAAAATAAAAATAAATTTGAGCTCAAAAATTGGAAAATTTGGTACTTTTTCAATTTTATTTTAACACATTCTAAGATTATCTTTCTTACACTATTTACATTACTTGAACCATTATCCTCATCTTTGTTGCCATATTTATCACAACGTTTCAGTCGTTGTATGCTCCAGCCTTCTTCAGGTGGTTGGAATGTTGAAGTGAAAACTTTATTTCGCTCGCTGGGGTAGACTGTTCTAGTTCCACGTGCCATGTCTAATGGATGTCAGTTATCTCCTGTTAATTCACCTCTCCAAGTTCTCCACTGCTTTAACCAGATATTGCACTCGCATCTCTTTGGGTCCTGTCACTGGATCTAACCAACACCTTCATCCACTGTGCCATGTGTCCTTAAGGACACATGGCACAGTGAAATAAAGGGTTCAGTTCGACATTCCAACCACCTGAAGAAGGCTGGAGTGTACAATGGCTGAAACGTTGTGATTAATATGTCAACAAAGATGAGGACAATAGTCCGAATAATGCAAATAGTGTACATAATACCTCATCTCAGAAATATAGACAGAATTATCGTATCTGTTTTTATTTAATATAACCACAAATAATTTAGTGAGAGTTACTTAAAAGTAAAGTTTACCATTTTTTTTTTTTTCCATTGTTCCAACTGGAATGGGAATATTGTATATTTTCTGAGGGTAAAGCAGTAGATCTTCATTGTCAGGAGAAAGAAAATAAAACAGGTTGGCAGGTGGCAGGTCATAACATGAACAGCATTGAGGTTGCTTTGAAAGAAGAAATTAGAGACCTGCTGCTTGATAAGTCACCCCATATATTTGCATCTCTGTAAAAAGAAAAATGGTGACTGTACGTACATACATATGTACATTCTCACATTATCCTTGTTTTGGATGGTTAGCTAAAATTTCAGAATAATTTATTGAATTAAAATATATAAATAAAACACTAAAACCATTTGCTACAATGTGGTGAAGGTTGTATTTAACTGCTTTCAGAATGGATTGCACATTACCTATTTCTTCAAGAGTGGCAACATCTATTTTTTGTCAAAATGATGTTGATTTGATCCAACAGATCAACTGTTTACTGACTATGCATATACCATGGACCTCAGCTAAAC
>OZ038475.1:114156800-114216800 GCA_964036315.1 Acanthosepion esculentum
TCTTTTCTTCCTGTTATTTTTTTTTATTTGTTTTCTCTCTTTGATGTTTCCTGTGTCAGAAGTTACTGTTTTCATATTGATAGTAGTTCTTGACCAAATATATTAAAATCACCTGAGGGATAGCGACCCATCTCCTATAGTGCATCTTAATATTGCACATGCGCAGAGTAGGGTCGCGCTATTCCTTGATATCTAAAGCTTGATTGTTACACTTTGAAATTTGGTGGAGATCAGAGCTCACATTAAATTCTGTAACCAAATAAATGGTCACAAATCCGTGATGTAACAAAATCTACGATCAGTATCAACCAAACATACAAAAGTACTGAAAACCCCTTGGTATTCAAATATAGCAGTTTATATACCCACATTCAAGATGCCCATGACTGGTAAGTATTAAAGTAGAAAGTTAAAGTATATTGGTAGAAATGGTAGCAGAGATTTTGACATTTTCAAGAAGCATTGACACTCTGGGAAGACAACAAAACTCAAATCAGTACATTATGGGAAGTGAAGCCAAAAATATATTCTAGATATTCTTTCTCACGACGAGTAGACGTAAATGTGTACAACTCGGTTTTGGAAAAATTCAATGCCTACTTCATGCCTAAAAGAAATATAATTCATGAAAGCGCAAAATTTTATCTTAGAGTTCAATTACCAGGAGGACCTGTGAAGACCTTTATTCATGCATTGCATGAATTACCAAAAGCATGTGAGTTTTCAAAGAAAAATGAGCAAATCAGAGCCTGACTAGGTCTACAGAATAAAGAGCTATTCGAAAGATTACAATTAATTCCTGATTTTAAACTTGAAAAAGCTATGGAGATGGCCAGGAGCAGTGAGCAAATAAAATCTAAAATGGAAGAAATCCATGAGAAAAATGTAGACTAACTAAAGACCCAGAGAAACCTTTGAGATACAAAATTAAAAAGAAAATGTAGAAATAACAACAGTAATTACCATAAATGTAATAAAAACATGATTTTAAAAACTGTCCAGCAAAAGGGAAACGCTGCCAGAAAGGTGGGAGAATGAATCATTTCTCTGGAGGCTGCAGAACTAAAACGAACACGATACAAACAGTAAATGAAGAAAAGAAATATTTCCTAGGAGAGCTGACAGAAACAAATTTAAATGACCCATGTTTTAAAAATTAAATTTGTAAAACAGTGATGAGAATTTAAAATTGATACAGGCACCGATATAAATATTATCACAACCGAAACTTACAAAAATCTGAGAGAAAAACCTATATTAAAACCAGTAAATAGTATCTTCACAAGTGTATAAAAAAAATTTAATACCATTACAGAAGAAGGTAAGGACAAATATCATTTGGATATATGTCATTGAGTGTGTGAAGAGAGAAATTTGTTGTCTAGAAAAACAAAAATGAATTTAGTGAAATGTTTAAACAAAATAGAACGGGGAACTTCATCTGATGTCGGGGAGGGTGTATGAATGGAGACCCAGTGATAAAAATTCTGAAAGAAAACGATGCTTTACCCTAATGTGTAACAACAGCTAGGAGAGTCCCATTCCCTATTTTACCAAGAGTGAAGGAAGAATTGAATAGACTGGAAAATCAACCAATTATTGAAAAGGTTATTGGTGTGCACCTATAGTACCTGTAATAAAAATAAATGGAAAAGTCTGAATATGTGTAGATTTGAAGAAGCAGAATTTAGCAGTGGAAAGGGAACATTACATATTACCAAGTTTAGTTGATATTTCACCTAAACTAAATTGAGCTAAACTTTTTTTCTAAATTGGATATTACCTGCAGATTCTACTAAATTCCATTAAGTAAAGAAACTTATCTACTTACAACTTTCATTACTCCTTTTGGAAGATATTGCTTCAAAAGATTACTTTTTGGTATAACATCATCTCTGGAAATCTTTTAAATATGTCAGAATTATTGAAAAATATTCAAGGAGTTGAAACAATTATCGACGATGTTCTAAACTATTGTAGAACTATAGAGGAACACATCAAAAGACTAAAAATTGTTCTTAGAACATTACGAAAGGCCAGACTCAAGCATAATAAAGAAAAGTGTGAATTCAAAAAGACACAACTAGAATATTTTGGATACATAATTTCTGGAGATGAAATTCAACTCAACAAGGAAAGGCATTTCAGGAGTTTGACTAAATTATGTCGTATAATTGGCATGGTCAAATACTTAGGAAAATTCTTACCAAACTTGTCTCAAACAATACTACCAATGACTGAATTATCTAAAAAGGGCACTGTATTTGTGTGGTATTACCCACAAGAGAATTCTTTTAAAAGAAGGAAGGAATTATGAACTTAAGCAACAATTCTATCCTACTATGATGCAACCAAACTTAGAGTAGTTAGTGCCGACACTAGCAGTTATGATTTCGGAGCAGCTCTATTTTAAAAAAATAAAAAATAGATGGAAATTTAAAAATAATAGCATTTGCCTCACACGCACTCAATAGCACTGAGGACAGATGCACAAATTGAAAAAGAGTATTTGAGCTGTGTATGGGCATGTGAGAAGTTTGACAGATATCACTAGATTTGAATCCTTGAAACTATTAATGGACCATAAAACACTTATACGTTAATAAACACACATGAACTGTACAATACTGCATTACAATGTCAAAGACTTCTGATGAGACTGAGAAGATATAACCTAGTAGCAGAATATGTTCTAGGGAAGGCACTAGTTGTACTTGATATACTATCAAGAAGTCCTTTATTGGACATTGATAGTAACATAGTAAAAATAGCCACTCAGCAGGACACTTTATTACAGTAAATAATACATCTCACACTAAATGGCTGGACACACAAAGAAGGAAGAATAAAAGAAGGCATAAGGCCATATTTTCCAAATTGGAATGAATTTTCAGTTCATAAGTTTACTATGGTCTCAGGATAGAAGTAATGATGATTGCAAGGAGTTCCAGTCTCATCAAGATTGATCCAGTGGGGAGTTTAAATAAAATATATTGTTGAGTTTGTGTTGTCTCATCTTTGTGTTCCTTTGACTTTTCAGTGGCCAGTCTTGTATAATATATCTTTCCACCCTAAGCCCAATGAAAACATCTTTTCCACCTTAAGCCTAATGAAAATCACCTACCTTGAAAAAGAGTTTGTGTTTTGTGCGTGGTCTGCCAAAGGAAAAATAAAGAAAATTGTTAGCAAAAACCTACCATTTAAGTATCAGAAGAACTATGCTAATGTTCTTCCTCCCTGACTGGCATGGCCAATGAGTAAAATTGCTCTGTTGCAAGGTGTTGCTTTGATTAACGAGGGGGAGAATGATTTTTGAGCTTGGTGAATGAAGGTGCATTTCCTCTGTTGCGAGTGGAAGGTTGGATTTTTGACCCTGATTTTGGTATTAATTTACCTGCTGGACTGTTTATGACCGCTTTTGCTTTGATTTTGAACTTTTTGTACATTGATTTGCGATTGAACTTATTGTTGATACAAAATTTTTTTTCTTTTCTTTTCTTTTTACTGACCCCATTGGTTAATATTCTCACACAGTCAAATCAAAATTTGCATGTCCTGCCAATTTCCATAATAAACAAAATAAAAACACACCTTGGGTTTTCTTTTTAACTTATACAGGGAAAACACGTGACCTGTGAATGTTTCATTTATTGAGGAAAATAACTGCTTTTAGTACTACAGATTCCAATGTAATATTTGCATCACGGTTATTTGAGGATCCTTGATATTAAATGCCTCTTGGGGTAGAAAATAAATAAATCTGTCTTCAGTCAGAAACCATGTGGCAAAATGTCAGACTTTTCCATTTCTTTTGCTCTGGTTGTTTTACTTGTGTACAATTGCCCTACATATTAGATAAATTATGTAAGTTACTCATTGGTGTGGCATCTGTACCTCTGCTCATCCCAACGTATGCTTGCCTTGCTAGCAGGGCTGAAAATACACCAAATGCATATTGTTGAAATAAAGATCCCCATATTGGGAAAGGTGCAGGATCATAGTTAATGAATGCCAAGTAATTCTGCCACCATACTGCATGATATCCATTCTCAGCCTATTAATAAACAGGAGTGGGTGTCAAATAAAAGGAGGCTGGAAGTCTTTCAAAATTATAATTTTCCAAAAATTTAATAAAACGGAGGGTTCAAAAGGGTTGTACTTATTTTTTTCCCCCCCAAGATAGAAATAATTAAAATGCCTTCCTAAGTATGTATAAAGTCAAATAGTATATGTTGAAATTTTTTACATAATAGAATATTCTACTAATACTGAATGAAGATGAGTAAACATTAATTTTTCATGACCTACATTGTTTGCTGTTATGGAATTTTATTAGATGTTGGGGAGGTCTCTTGTGTTTTTTCAAAAATGTTGTACCCCCAACCTTATTCAGGAGTAGGTATCTCTTACCTCTAATTTTCTTTCTGCTAATGAATTGGTGCCACATCTAAAGATTGAGAAGTCCTGCATATTTAATGTCAGGATTGAGGTTCTTGTCCAAATTTTTGGATCTATTGTACACAGAAAGATTACAATATTTTATTAAAAATGTGTTTAGTATTTTCAATTTATTTTACGTGTCATGTTTTTAGTTTTAAATATAACATTGGAGCACGTCTTTGTTGTTTCTTTTTTAATTATTGGGTAGACTTAATGTTTGTCGCTAAAATGAATGACATTTTATTTATAATTGATTTGTTTTTCTTATGATTAATGCTTCTCATATTTATAGTCTAAGCAACTCGTCAGAAATGAGGAAAAAGATAATTCTTAGAGAAGGAAGTTTAATTAGTCTTTAATTAAACCAACATAATGAAAAGCAGTTACCAAAATACACATGCACACACCTTTTTATATATATATATATATATATATATATATATATAGCTGCCTAACTAAGCCATCTTGGCAGAAACCATGGTTGCAAAAATGGTCAGTTTTTTCGATAATATATATCTTGGCTTACATTTTTGTTTTGTGAAAATCAAATTGAGCACTCTTAATTTAGTTGTTCTTTTGGTGAATACATTTATTTTTCAGCAAGTTTTAGACTTTCTACCATTGCACATAAACACCATTTGTTTTAGTTACATAACTAAAGTCCATGAAAATAGCTAATAGCTTACCATTTTTTTTTTTTTGTTTTTTTTTAACCCAAAATTAACTTAAGCAAAGTTAAGTTTTTCAAGTTAACCCAAAGCAAGGCATTAAGGCTAATGAAAGACAAAGGTAATGATGGCCAGCAACTGCACACATTCGGTTCAGAAAACTATGAAAAAAAATTGTTTTATTTCACATTCAAGACATTAAAAAATACTTTCTCTCAAAGTTTTTGTTTCATTTGAAGTAATGAGTAGTTTTGCATGAATGAATGTAAATCTATGAAAGTGAAGATATGTATTGTTCACATGTAACATTCACTTTATATATATATATATATATATAGTGTGTGTGCAGCAGAAATATCTTTCACATAATGGTAAGGCATTAGTGGGAATGGTGTCTTCATCTAGCTAATGTCTTACCTTTATGTAGAGGTATTTCTACTGCACCTTGTGTATGTATGTAATTCATATATATATGATAAAAATACAGTTTTAGGGTAAACTATATTTATGGATTAAAGTTCTCAATATCAGGGATAATATATATAAGAATAAAAATGGGCATTGAAGTCAACACCCAGTTGCAACAGTCCGTTTCATGTTTGAATGCACCAAAGATTGTGTTCAAGAATGAAACAGACTGTTGCTTCTGGGTCATGACCTCGATGTCCATTTTTATATATAATGTATATGGTCTATCAATTTATTATTTTGTATTTTTCCAATTTTTAGATAAGGTGTTGAATATTGATATTGAGATCAAAGTTGTGGATAAACTGCCTGAAGTTACAGTATTTTCAATCATGTCACTCCTTTTCAAGAACCATGTCCGGTTTGTGTGGTAGACAAAACTGTTTGCTACCTCCTGGTATTCTTTAGAAAGCTAAAAGTTTAAAATAGACTATGGTGATGTCACACGTAGCAGTTAAGTGCAGGGAGACTGCACCAAAATGAAAGTCTTTTTTTTTTCTTTTTTGAAATGCATATTAAATATTCACAATTAAACAATTCAATAAATAAGGATGGTTCTACACAAGACCTCACTGCCATCACCACTGTAATCAGATTCTCCATAGGTAGTCTAGTGATACATTTCTGAATTTCACAGGCTTTAGCATTAATGTACATCTTTTTTGTCCTAATTAATCTATTACAGAACATTTATGTTTATATTAATCCATTAAAAGACATCATTTATGTCTATGAGTTGATTAAAGGACATCTTTTTTGATCCTATTAATCCATTAAAAACATCTTTTTTGTTCCTGATAATCCATTAAAGGAGATCCTTCTTGTCCTGACTAATCCATTAAATCAAAAGTTTACTGTCTGTATGAAATATTTTTCTTCATATTTATCAACGTGCAGATATATAATTAAATGCATATATGTAGAATATTTTCCTGGTGTATCAGAATGTTTTTGTAAGCTGAGTAATGATTTCCTGTTTAATAAACTGTATCTTTATATGTTTAAAGAAAATATAAGCAGACCAATTTTATTTTCACTCTTAAACTGCTAAAGACCTAATTCTGGGGTGGCATTAATTCCCCTCCCCCAGCTCATCCATGCATACTATACACTCTGTTTCAAAATAAATTTTTTTCCTTTTTTTTTCTCATCATTTACTAATACATTTTCCTTTCTCTGACTTAAGCTTTTCGCAATTCTGTAACTAAATAATAAATTCTCTTGAGTGCTATTTACAAATATGACTCATTATTTTATATTTCTGTGAAATGTTTTTACAAATAAACACTCTGCATATTTCTCTTGAAATGATTAGAAAAAATTTTTTTTCTAATTCATAACCTTAAAATCAGCTGTTAAAATATGTTTAACATGTAACTCTTCAAAATAAAGGGAAAAAATATATTCCCTTTACTTTCTCAGTTGCATCTTTCTGTTTTCTCCCATTCTGTTTACATATGGCTAATAAGAAAAGGGTACTGAACTGCTATTTAATATCAATCTTTCTATATAACTGTGAATGCTGGAAAATTTCCTCACAGATGAAGAGAAGACTTGAAGTAATGGAGATGTGGTTATACAGAAAGAGTGAGAATATCACAAAAGAGATCAACAAGGAAGTTTTAAAGAAAATGGGGTAAAAAGGATATATATAATAGAACTAGGAAGACACAGTGGAAAATTTTGGGATGCATAATAAAAAAGAGGATTTGGAGAATTTGATACTCACAGCATATATTGAAGGCAAGAAGAGAAATGAAACCTTGAGTAAATTATTAAACAACTTGTGTAAATAAATGGCAGAATACTGTTAGGTATTCCTTTTTTCAATTTTACTCTTTTTGTAGTTCTATAACTGAAAAGAAAGAACCTTAAGGCAACAGATGTGGTTTTACAGAATGATGTGGAGAATACCACAGATGGAAGATGTATGCAACATGGAAGTTTTAAAGAAAATGGAAACAAGGACACTGTTATGGAGGTAGAGATGGGTAACCTGGAAAATAAAACCTTGTTGTTACTGTGGGGGAGGTTAATTCCTTCTCCACCTTGGCAAGTGTAAATCTAAGGATCAAACAAAAGTGGACATTGAGTAGGGGGTAAATAAATGTATAATTTATTTACATATATACAATGATTGGTAATTTGCTGTTTCTAAGGCAGCAGGAAGGGAAAGTGGTGAAATTAGAAGTGAAATGGATATTTAGTGATGGTCAAACATAGTGGTGTTTCTCTCACACCGTATCAGTGTCAACATCAAATACTGGTCTGTGTTGAGTCTCTTTGAATTTGGGTATATATAGTTTTTAGCTGGCTTGATATTAAGGTTTTATTTTTTTTTTTTTGACTGGTCATAATATATTATTCTGTTTTGTTTAAAGTGGATGTATGCGTTGAGCTAGCCTTATATATATATATATATATATATATAAGGCCATCTTCAAGTGAAGGTGAAAAAGGTAAATCCAGCAGAAGTTTAACAGTATACAATGCACTCATGCGCAGAAAACGTTTTGGAGCATCCAGCAGTCAACATTTGGTTTGTGTAGAAATGCAAGATGTATGACAACACTTAGAATAAAAAAAAAACAAAACCAGCAACAGTGGATCAGGTAAGGGAATAGAACAAACAGTAGAGTCTTGAAATCAGGTTGACACCATCCATCTTCAAACATTGTGGACTAGGACTACAGAATCACAATGAAACTGTACCAGATAACAAAACCACATCACTTGAGCACTTTCAACAGCAGCAACAGCCCAAATTGATGGCAAATATAACTCAGAGAAAATATTGACATAATCAAGATCTTGACACTCTACACTACTTAAATAAAAGGTTATAAGCAAAGAGCAATCGCAGCTATTGGTCTTGAGAAATGTATTATCCTGAAAAATTGTTTTAAAAGAAAGATTTTATAAATTTCAACTAAAAGTTGCATTGGCTGCTTGGTCAATGAATGCTGAATGGTTCCTTATAAGGAAACAGCTAATATTGCCATAGAATATTTTCTATCTTTAGGCAACTATTATGTGACATAGGATTATATTCATTACTCATGGTTTTTCGTAAATTAGATTGAAAACCATAACATCACATAGGTCTTGACGTTTGTTATATACTATTTTTGCTGTCAATGTACACACAAAAAAAAGAAACACGAAGAAGCTATACCAGTAGTAAATAGTAAAAATTGGGCACAATTACATGCACTGGTATTTTGACTATGTAGCTGTCCTCACCAAAGTTCAAAATGGATAGGTATGTGGGTTGAATGTGTAGTCTCCATATTCCCTGCCGTCCCACAAATATCATCCTTATAGGTTGTCAAATAGCTTATCATGGTTGAAGTTTTTGTGCACATACTTACATTAGAGTTTGAAATTACAATATAATAAGGAAAATGTTTAACAACATCGATATGACTCTCAAAAATAGATTCAAAACATCCCATTCAATTTGATACAAAAATAAAACCTTTAATTTTTACAAGACTACTGATATTTGCCAAATGAATGTAATTTTTTTATTTTTTTTATACAGTTTCAATGTTCACAAGTGACATGAATGTTTCATGAAGGGAGTTATTTTATACAAAGTTCAATGAAATAGAGGGGGAAAGATGAAAGCAATTTTTCTTCCTAATACTAAATTTGGTTTTCTCACCTGGATCAGCTGATCTCAATGTCCCAGAGAATTTTGTTTCATTCTCTAGTACAGATTCTTGTCTGTATATGCACTTGTTTAAGGATCAAAATGCAGTGGCTTGCGCAGTTGCCAGTGAATCATCCTTACCACCCAATCGTGCCTACTCTTGTATTATTTTGGAGTCAATTTCACTACATTTTCAGATTATTGCCATCTCATCTTTTTCTATATCAGCTATATTTACTGTTTTTTTTTTTTCTTTTTATTGATGTTACCTCTTTTTATTTTATGATTTTAGTTTTGTTATATTTTATCATTTAAATTTTTTTAAATGTCTTATTTTTTTTATATATCTTTCTCATTGTAACATCTTTTTGCATCTTTCTTATTAAAAGGAGAAAGACATTAATATCTTTCTCATTTTAATGTTTCTTGTACTTTTTAAATTTTTGGTTTGTTTATTTTATTTTTTTTTAATAAAAAAGTTTGTTTTTTTATTCAAATGTTTTATTTTTATTTTTGCAAGAAATATTTACTTTGGTGAAAAAGTCCTTCAGGCTTCATAAGTAAAAAAAAAAATGTTTATCATGAAAATTCTTATGAAATTTACTGCTTCAATTTTTAGTCTCTTTTCTGTACATAACCTGTTAGTGTGCAATATGAGTGTCATATTTTACCACATACTCCTTTATTAGTGAATACGATATGCAGGATAGTGGTGTCAGCTGTAATTATAGATAATTGTGACAAACACCAAACTAGATACCAATATTAACACTTGTATGCAGATATAATTCTTTAACTCGATGACCATAACAATTCATTACTATTTTGAATGTATTTGTTTTTTATCGGTGAAGCAGTTAACCTTTCTTTTTGTAAGGGTTATTTATGTTGAGATTGCTCACAATTTACTAATTTTTTTTTTCTAATTTTAAAAAGGCCTTTTTTATTTCCTTCCATCTGTTCTAAAACTAATTCTGTCTTTCTACAGGAAAAAAAGTGTCCTTCCATTGGGTTTGCATATCTGTTTTTTTTCTTTTTCCATAAATTTGTTTTGAGGTTTTATATTAAATGGCATCTGGTTTACAATTACAAATCCATTGTTTGGAAATAATGCTTAATGATTAATTCAGACCACAAAAATAAGTGTAGAAAAGCAAAAATAAAAAACTATTTTTAAAATTTTTTTTTTATTGAAATGAAAACATTATTGTTGAGGTTCAGTTAAATAAAAAAACAAAAATAAATGGTTTCTCACTAAAATTATTTTTGGTAATAAAATTCAAGTTAAAAAAAAAATGGCTTGCTGAAAACAATAGAACCAATTCTTTGTGTCCCAGAAAATAACTTCATTGTACATTATTGCTGATTTTAGGTTTTCCAACACTTTATAAATTTCAAAGTAAATTTTAAACAATTTTATGCCAAAAATAATACCAAAATACAAATGTGTCAAGAAGAATAAGTAGCAAGGAATACCATAATGTCACATTCTTTCTACTTGATTTGTCTTTGGGGTGTATACTGTTACCATCATTTGGATGGATTTAACCCCCAAACAAGGATTTAATAACTACTAACTTTTTTTTTTTTTTCTTAGCAAAGATTTTCTCTATATTCTGGCATAAAGGAAAATTATATGTAACTAGTGTGTGTGTGTGTAAATATTCAGATATAACTAGATCAGTCGGTTATGTACCATGCGTGACACATGCTTAGGAAATCATGTATCTTTCGATACATGACTGATGAGGCAGATTTTTTCCTGCACTAGGTTGCCATTTCATTCTGTGGTAGACCAGTACCATCCAAGGCTATAGAACCCAGTCTGTCCAGCTATTTACCTATAGATGGGGGGGGGGGGAGAAGAGGATTCATACCTTTCCCAAGGGTATTAACACACAACTGAATGTAATGGATTTGACTGGAATTTGAACTCTGCTCTCTGATTCCTCAATCCAAGATGCTATCCATTACTCGATCGTACCTCCAGATATATTTTTAAAAAGCCACTATAAATAAAGACAAAAGAAAACTTATCTTAGCGAACACGTTTTCTCCTTTGATGAACTTTATCAAGACAAATGTAAGGATTTTAATTTGCAACAAGTATTTAGAGTCGAGTAAAAATGTTAGTTTTTCAGAATTAAAAATTAAGAATGCTCATAGATATACTTCAGGCTAAATTGAAGTTGAGATAAATTACAGATGATGCAAAGTGATTCAATTTAATGTCTAATAAATGAAAGTGAGTAAATGTTGTTTTTGAATTTTTTTTATAATTATTATTCATATTATTTTAACTTTAGAAATTATGTATTATATGTTTTAAATAATAGGTTTTGAATTTAGCTGATTTTTCAATTTAAAATATTTTTGTAATCATGTATGTTGGCTGGGGAATGTAGTATTTCTTTTTGGAAAGGAAATATTTGAAAATAATCTGTGGTGCAAATTTATATTTTGGTAAGATTGAGTAGTGGCACTCTAAAGAATTTTTCATCTAAGTAGGTTACTTTCTCTTTTAGTAAGTGTGGTATTCTTTAGATCAAAGTTGTGTCGTAGTGATGAAGGTTAAAACTGGTGGAATTAAGGAATGTAGTTTGTCCAAGTACTTTCCATGGAATTAGTGATAGAGGAGCGAGAGGCTTTTTCTTGCACTTCTCACCTGTGGAACTTTCTTCCAGCTTGTTGCTTTCCAACCAACTTTGATATTCAAAAATTTTAAATGAAATTATCATTATCTACTGTCTTCTTGATTCTTCTTTTTTATTGTTCTCATTCCTTTTTTTTTTTGTTTTTTTAGTTTTTTTATTCTTTTGCAATCAATAACCCTTATGTCTTCTTGGCTACATAACATTGTTGGAGGTGAAATGATTAAAAAAAAAAATGAAAAGTATTTGCAGACATTAGAATTTGTTTTGGTCTTCTATTTTTTAAAATGTTAAATTGTTTTTTAAATAATTTTATTTCTCTTTTATATTTGACTATAATAAATAAAAAAAAAAAGATTAATTTAAACACAAAAGAAAAAAAATAGTAGTGTAATATCATTTTTGTATTGTCCAAAAATTAATCTGAAGAAGGTTGCTGACCTGATTGGCTGAAAGAAAACAAAAATAAATGGGAGATAATCAGTTGGATTTGTTATAAGCTTGGATGAAGTAAAGTATGCAAGAACAAGTGGTTGGGAGCTAAGAATTGCTCAGAGGCACTAAAGCTTGCAAAGTCAAGTAGTTCTGGAGAGGAGCCTTAGATTTCGAATTTCAATATGAGCATCTTGTCATTCAGTAAACTAGGATTGTATCTGACAAGATGTAATGCATACATTGTTGTTATATCTGTTACTATTTGTTTCTGTTTGCTTGTTTTTAATTTGCTCACACACACACACACACAATGTGCGTGTTTCGAAAGAATTAATGAATTTATATTTATTCAGACATTTTTATTACTTCAAGCGTTATTATAGTGGATACTTAGTATTTCAAATAGACACACCATTTTTATTTATTAAAAAGTGTGTATTAAATCTACCTGTCTATTGACATACAGGATCAAATGGTGGTTTCATCCTACAAAAAGGGGAAACTGGTTCTATCCCTGTGATCCCTGTTGCGAACACATTTTCTTTACAAGATAAATGGAAAGCAAATGCTCAGGTCGATATAATGAATATAAAATAAATGAGGTGACTATTGCAAATACAAAGTATCCACTATATATATATATGATACAATATGGTAATACGTATAAAATTTCTAGGAGGATATAGATCCAGGGAGAGCTCTGTCAACAGACAGAGCAAAATTATTATTATTTAAAAAATATCAAACACTTAAAATCCCATAGGCAATAATTTTTATTTCATGAGAGCTTTAAAAAAGCAGCTCTCAATCTTCAAGACCTACAAGCAAATCGCAAATCTACTATGATCTGTATTACCACCAGGCAAGGGAGTACAGTCACTAACATGAAAGGGTTTACAGAGTGTGGACGATTTAGAAACAGACTATTTAGTAATTTACAGTTGGCTGGATACCATGGAGTCGGAAGTGAGTTCCACAAACAAGAAATGTGACAAAAACTGTCAGTATAGAAGTTATGGCTACATCGAGATCAACTGTAAATTAATGAGATCTCCTTGTCAATCTAATATTGTGCTTAAGTCAGTCTAGGCACCAAAGCAAGGAGCTCATGCAAACAATTAGCATGAAAGTATTTATAAAAAAAAGCCATCTTACAGTGGTGTGTAAGTGAGAGAAACAGAGTGGCCAGATTAGGGCCAATTATATTGCTGACTCTTCTGTGGAACTTCAGGTAAATAGCAAGGGCATTGGACCATATATGACAGCAATATTCTCCACATGGATGAATGATAAACTTCTAGATATGCAAGATAGATTCCAGAAAGAAAAATTGTCTCACCTGGCACAGTGAACTGACTTTCTTAGCAGCTGACCTAGCAACAGATTCAACATAGTCTTTCCACTTCATGTCAGCTGAGAACATTAGCCCAAGAAGGTACAACAAGTCACTTTCCAGAAGGATAACATCAGCCATGCTGATGGAAGGCAGAGAGGGATCTCTCGGATGATTAATGGAGAGAAGTATGATTTTGAGGCGTTAAAATTGACAAGCCATCTTTTGCCTCAGTTAATGACGGTTTTGACGTCGCTTTAGACATCAGCTGCTATATATATATATATATATAATGGTGGCATCCTTCTGATTAACATGAATTGATTCTGAAACTTCTAAAAGCTTAGTGGACCGGTTATTGGATTATCCCAAAATAATCTTACATATTAATAGCTGATAGTGTAGGTAAAATGTTATGCTGTGCTTGTGGGCACACCTAGTGAAACCCTAATAGACATACACCTCCTACCATTTTGAAGTTAAATGACAAATCTTCTAGTCATAAATTTGATAGTCTTCCATTGGATCTTTGTGACTGCAGCAATTCAGTTTGAACATGGCCAAGATACTGTTGTAACCTAGAAAAGTTTACAGAATGAGGAATAACCAAAATGGAGGCTGGAAATGAAAGGGTAATCTTTATAACATCATCAAAATACAATACTCGCCAGCAGCGTGAAGTAGGTAAACCACTGCTAGTGGTGGACTACTTAGATAGCATATTACCCTGACTTACAATTGTGTCCAACGTATTTATGAGGATTGGGACATACCCATTAGTGTTCATAGGTACGGTATATAACAGAAACCATAACACAGCTGATGACACTAGAATCAAAAAGCATTATACTTCTGAACAGAAATATTACAAGAACAGAATTTCAATTTGGAAATATCTTAATAAATAAATGTTTTCTGTTAAATTATCAAAATGGTTTAATTCTTTTTAATACTATAAAGTGATTTGTTTCCATTCTCAGATTGAAAAGAAAATAATCGGAATAGATTCCTAAAGATTACCTGCCTTTTATAGAACCGGCTCCTGGAGATTTAGGATGTCGCCACTTGTGTGTGAGTGTGTGTGTGTGTGTATATATATATATATATATATATATAATAAAGAACCCAGCAAGGGTTGACATATTAAATTAATCAACAAAAAATCATGATGTGATGAACACTGAAATGAACTGAAAATACATGGATTCAATCTGGCAGAATGATTAAATCTGGAACAAGTTAGAAAACCTTTATTATTTTAATGTCTTATTTATTTGACTTCAGAAATTTCTGAAAATGGAATCCAGTGGAATTGTTTTAATTTTGAAACTTAATTTTGAAATTATTTGCATTATTTACATTTGAATCATTTTTTGAGTCTGTTGTTATCAAAATGTTTTGTGATCATAATGTTCATTCTGTTCTGTAGCCTTCATAAGTTGCTTGTTGATCCTCCAGGGAATTTCGAACTGAAACCTTTTATTTAATCTATGGGGATTGATTGTTCTTGTTCCACTATCCATATCGAGAGATATACCTTATTTAGTGCTTTTCGATTATTGCTCACCTTGTTTTCATTGAATCTAAATCTGCATGATTTGCCCAAGGATTAAGCTCACAATTACTATTAACCAAATTCACAAAGCAACACTTTAAACCACAAAGCCATTGCACCATGGGACAGTCCCAAGTGTAGAACTTGGAGCCTTAAGCCTACTCTACATGTTTCTAAGACTGCTGCTGCTGCAGTTTTTGAAAACTGAAACATAACTCAACATTATTTCATTTTCTAAAATTTATGATGACGCTAATCAAATAGCAAAACCTGTATAATTTATAATGGTTGTTCTACTTGTTTCTTATTTAATTGAAATGTTTAGCAAAAGTACCTACTATTTTTGTATGTTAATTAAATTTGTATTACCTGGAAAGCTTGAATTTCAGAGTTACCTTCATTTTTTTTTTTTTTTTTTTTTTTTTTTAAATAAATAGCTTTAATATTTGATAAATAGTAACAGATTGGGGTTGATAGCCAATGTATTTTCTGGGATGTAAATTAAATACCTATAGTTTGGCATGGAATATTTAGAAAAAAAAACCTGAAACTCTAATTATAAAACTTGTGTGCAATTGTTTTTATATTATTTTCATTTGAATTTTTTAATCATACTGATTTTGGTTTTTATAAACATTTTATTTTGAATCCTAATTTAATCATTTATAATCAGATATATTTTATTCTTGGGGGTTCAGCATGCACGGTGCCTTAGTAAGAGATGGGATGCAGATTCAGCCACCTTACTATGTCGTTGGGAAAAGCTAAACAGTATAAATTTACCTTCTTCACCTCGGTCTATGGCAGTGCTGTTGAGCTGGGCTGTATCATTTGTCTAAAATCATACTCCTTTTCTGTGACATTTCAGGTAATCAAGTCTCTCCAGAACTTCCTATCATTCATAGCTCTAAGTAATGTTTTTCCTCTTACTATCTTTCCTACTCCCTGTTCTACTTAGGTAGGTTACTTGCTGTTTCTCTCTGTCTATCATAATCTTAATAGGTCCTGTGAGTGTCTAATTCTCCAAGCCCTCTTCTCTCTGCATTCCAGGCTTGTACAAAAGTGGAGTGTTGTAATGTTGAGAAATTTTTGTGAGTAGCCTTGTGTACTTTTATTAAAAAAATTAATGATTTTGCATTTTTGTTCTTTATATAAATTTGGTGTTGATGGCAAGGACAAGTTCAGAAATAGACTTTCAGCAGAATATTTGATGGGACAGAAAATATGTATATTTAATACTTAATATTTAAGGTTGGCAAAACAAAAGGGAGACTGAGAATCTATAATTTTGGTCAAGTTGAGCCTATCTCTACCTATATAAGCAGACAAGAATTAGCATTTAGACAACAGTATAGCAACAAAGGAGAAGCAACCATATCAATGAACCAGGAATGACACATCTACATCACACACCGATGCTGTAAAATTCCACTCATTACTCCCATAAGAGGAATTTAGCACAAGAACTAATGTCCTGCTAATAGATAATTGGATTTATTTGTAAGTATGAACTTCATATACTAAAATCAAATATGCTCTCAAAAGCTTATACATGTGATTTATAACCAATGCTTGCTGTTCCCACAATGAAATATTTGCTCTAACAGACTCATCCTTTTACTTTTCTACAATGCCAGTTTTCCACCTAATAAATAGTTGTTATTGTGTCTATAAATCCATCTTTGTGTTTGTTTCTGTATTTACACATAGCTATCTTAGGGCTGATGAAACGAATCTTAGCTATTACATCCCCTACAAACCCAAAATGTGTTAATAAACAATAAATAGATCAATTAATCAATTCAAAGTTCATATTAAAGTTATGTGATTTCTGATGAAAATTTTAATATAAATTATCCTGAGCATTTTTGGCTTTCATAGGCTGTTATCAATGAGTGTTGTTTTTTTTGTGTGCTATATTGGTTTCATTGTTTTTTAAATATTGTCTTTACATGTCATGTTAATTTTTTAAAGTTTCACATCCTCACATGACAGTTTTGTGGTATCATTTTTTATTTTTTTTTTATTTTTTTCTTTATCAATGAAATATTTCAATACAAGTAGACAGGTTCACCTATCGTCTGGTTCACACTCCTCGTCAGTCTTTTGAACAGGAGTAGAGGTTTATCCCTTATTTCATGTTCATGATTAGGTTTCTATTTCCTTTTAAAGTTTTTTCATTCTCTCACTCTCAGTAGCTCCTTACATCTTAGTGGCATTATTGTCTTGCTTGGGGTGAATTGATCTAAAAAAAATTATATATATTTACTATATTTGTTCCGAAATTTGATAACATTCTATTGGAATTAAAAATATTTAGATATATTTTAAATATGGGGATAATTCATAGCAGTGCAGATCAGTGAAGAATTCAGTAGTGGGGATTTGACATATATTCATCTGTCAATGTTCAAATGTTATGATCAGTTAAAATATTAAAAGAACAACTTTTGATTAACCCTTGACTGTTATCTAACACACATATCAGCATAAACTGTGCTTCTTACTCTGTAACCTTCTACCTTGAGTGGCCCTCAAGCCTTGTACAGGTTGAACATCATGATAAAAAATATACTGGAAAGAGAAATAATTAAGAAACACTTTTTTTCCAAACAATTGTTTTAAGAGTAAGATTTTATAAATTTCAACAACACTGAGTGCTTGGTCAATGAATGCTGAATGTTTCCTCATAAGGAAAAAGCTAATATGTTGTAACTTGTGCTCATCAAGAAACTCTATAAGCAATGGAATCCAAATGGCTGTGTGGCGGTTGGTCAAGGTAAGAAGCAGGGAATCTGTTTTTCTTTGTCAACCAGTTTTTTATATTTACTGTTGTAGTAGATCCTATCTGATTGGATGGACGAGACTACAATACATTTAAAAGAGACTGTCTGGAAAGCTATAAAGGAAATCCCTTTCACCCTCCAGATACTTAGTAACAGACTAACAGAAAACACTATGTCATATTGTTACGGTATTAGATACGGTATAAAAACAAAGACAGACGTTGCTTGCAATGAGGCAATTTGTTGCAATCTCAAACTATTATTACCCAGGGGACACTGAAGTGCTGCTACAACTGGCAAGAATTCTATCATTTTTTTCTCCTTTCAAATCGAGTTTTTGTGCACAATGCTTCTGAGTTGCCTAGTTGTCCAAGTTTCTCCCTCACCCAATCCGTAGGCATAAAAAATCTTACAAATATTATCATTATCATAAGATTACCATTATCATAAGATTACCATTAGTACAGTGGATCTCAACCAGGTTTTGTGACGTCTTGCTCATGGTAGGAGGAATTAGGACTACAGATTCAGACTCTTAAAATAGGAATTCCAAAATTACACACATTGAAAGTGGTGAATGACTTTCTGACATGATGAAAAGAGTACCTAGTTAAAAAAAAAAAGAAAAAAAGTCGAGAACCGCTGGTTTAATCAGTCTCAAGCATATTGGTAAAGCATAATTTTCCTGATAGTCATGAGGCAAATCTTAGTCAAGAACAATTTTTGAGAAGCTGACAATAAATCTCAACTAAATTCTATGTTTATACTATCCCTTTCCTTATTTTACTTATATTATCTTCCTCCTTTCCAACTTGCATAGCTTTTATACTGACAGCCTCACCCTATCTATTCTGAACTGCCTGACACAGGCCTGTGCCCTACCTATCTGTGCCTGGTTTACTGGAAAGGAACCCTTTTAGTGTGTCCTGAAACTAGAGGGTAGGGCTTTGAATGAGTCATATCAAACTAACCTTGTTTTCACCTCAGATAAAAGTTGGAAGAACTTATTTTTTTCTTTTTTTGCTGTGTAACATCACTCATCCTTACAAATTAATGAATTCATGCTTATCTAACCAGTTATTCTTTGACTT
This sequence comes from Acanthosepion esculentum, assembly GCA_964036315.1. Classification (NCBI taxonomy): domain Eukaryota; kingdom Metazoa; phylum Mollusca; class Cephalopoda; order Sepiida; family Sepiidae; genus Acanthosepion; species Acanthosepion esculentum. The sequence goes on from OZ038475.1 coordinate 114,175,883, forward strand.
ATTCTTAAATCTATAAAGGTGAAGATAATGGCTTTTGCTTCAATGATTATTTCACCAAATTTCAAGTCAGTTAATGGTCTTGGGTTATTTAGCATCTTTTAAGTTAAGGAGTGAATATGTGATATTTGAAAAACAATAACAAACACACTGGGATATGACACCTAATTGATGTGACACAAAACAAAACAATCAAAGAAGCGCTATACATTCTTCTAGACACTCAAAAATAATTCTTTCTTAATGACTTACGATAACTGAAACTGCTCCAAAGACATCGGACTATGTTCAAATTCTTACTGGAAGCCAGAAAACCAGATTTGAACAATACAACAATTAAGTTAAAAAATCTTAAAGAACTTTTGTATATTACCCAAATACACCTGATATATATCCAATATTTTTCACCCCAAGTAAGGTGTTAATGCCCCTAGAATGTATAGGGGGTAAAAGTGAAAGAGAATAAGACTGAGAATGGTGAGGATTGAGGAAGGAACAAAAAGTAACATGTTTCAAGAAAGAGGAAGATTACAATTGACATTGCATTTAAATTTTTGAAGATTGTAGTTGACAGGGAAGCAAGAAATCGGTAGGGAATTCCACAGTGGGAAGTGTGAGAAAAGACTGTTTAAGTAAAAGTAATGGTTGCATTTAGCTAGTTCAACAGTATCACTTCAATATTATTTTTTATTGGATACCAATATTTGATATGCTCCATTTTATTTTACTTTTTAAACAGTATGTGTGTGTGTACATACATATATATATATATATATATATATATATATATATATATATACAGTTCCTCAGTGCGATTAGACATCCGGATGCCTCAAGCCAGGATTGAAACCCAACCGATTTGGTGTCAGAGTTTCTACCAATGAGCTATCTTCATTTAACAGAGAAAAACAGCTAAATCTAGCATATTGTTTTTACGATTGTAAACAAATGCCAATCAGCTGGAAGGCTCCAATTCATTTTACTGAAGAGATTTGCATTAACACAGGTGTCTGTTGTTTATAGAATTAGCCTATCACTTAACAGTGATCATCTGAAATATTATATATATATATATAGATATATAATTACACACATGCACACACTGTATTTTTAACTAAGCATGTTTTTCAATAAATATTTTTGAATATATTAAAAATATGTATATTTTTTTTTCCCTAAAATTATTCTTCACTGTGTTAAGTTTACTGATTTATATAATTTCTTTTCACTTGGTATTGCACTCTTGCCATCTACAAGTTTTTGGCTCCCTAATTAACCAAATATGATAGAAGCACAAATGTAGAAAGCAATGCAGTGTGAATAACCACAAGAGGTACTTCAAGCTTTATATTTTCTCCAAAGAAACTTACCTAAATAAACAGCAGAATGAACATTTGCATCAAACCCCCCAAAATAAATCTGAATAGACAAGAAGAAGCAGAGGAAGAAGAAATACAAATAAAAAGAGAAATGCAATTTAAGAAAAGTCTTTGATGTCGGGAAGATTCTGAAAAGATAAGATGCTGGGGAAGATGCTCACGATAATTGTAAAAATATGATAAATTAGAAAGTAAATATTAAGTTTTATTTCATAAGGCATAAACTTTAGGTGCATGTGAGTGCTTGAGATTCGCACAGACCTGCACATACATTCATATGAATTGAAATCAAATATGGATGAAGATCAGATAGAATAAGGAACAAATGTTCATTAATTTAACATGTTTTGCTTTTATTTAAGCTTCATCGTAAATTTTAGAAAATGAGTTTAGGAATAGAATGTTCCAGTACATTTGAATTTTGTCTTGTTTGTTTTTCATTGGTCAAGTAGTTATCATGTGTTTGTATCTTGTGGTGTTTATGTGTGTGTGTATATCTGGATACTAGTGGGCATTTTTGTGGTTGTGTGGTTGTGTCTTTGTTTAATTCCTGAAGATGGTACTGGGAGGAAGCAATTTGTTTTATTTTAATCTGCCATTAATTCTTATTACATTTTACACACACACACATATATATATGATTATTGTCATCCACAGACACTGTTTCACTGTATCACAGCTCTTCACTGTGGCTAGACGTCCGGTTAGCTAGGATCAAAACCCGATTGAATTGGAGTCAGTCGGGAATTCTACCACTAAGCCGGCGGCGCACGGCAGGGATGAAGGTGAATTTTAGCGTATTTATTTTTAGATAAACACACTTTGACCCGACAGGACTCCATTCACTTTTGCTGAAGAGTCACGCTATATTAGCTTTAATAGTCACTGTTTACAAACCCACACTTCCTTCCCCGGAGAGAGCTCAACAAAAAATTAATTTTTCAGGAGCCTATATTATTGTCATCCACAGACAGACTGTTTTGCTGTATCACAGCTCTTCAGTACAGTCTAATGAAGTCCTAAGGGATGAAATGCATCATGTGGGATAACGACATATAAATTTTTATATATCAAGAGGCGTTTTGGAGGAAAGATGTATGACAAAGTGTAAAAAGTTTCCTTTAGGACAAAACGTGTTTCATGAGAACATTTTCTACTTTGTCATACTATCTCTCTCTCTCTCTCTCTCTCTCTCTCTATATATATATATATATATATATATATATATATATATATATATATATATATATATATATATATATATATATATATGTAGGTTGCAGAAAAATACTTCCCACATAATGGTATCATATTAGCTAGATGAAGACACCATTGTCACAAATGTCTTTCAAGACCAGCAGTCTTTGTTATTTGTAGTATTTAATATCAAGAGATCAAGGACTAATAGTAATAAATAAAATTAAATGTTCACTTGTTTCTTTAAGTTTCATAGGGATTGCATCCACTCATCAGAAGACTTTATTCTAAAACTGAATTTATTTTAAAAAAATTATAGGAACAAGATAAGTGAATATTAAATATTATTTATTACTAATATGTAAAGAATGGGTATGTAGCAGAGTAGTTAGAATGGTACCATTCTGACCACGAGACCCAGAGATGAATCTCACCATGTTTAATTTATCAAGAAAGTGACTTTTTTGAATATACCAGCTTGGAGAGATGGTCCCAGCATGTGGCATTGTTGACCTTATACTGTTGGTTGACCTAAGCCTTCTGAATGAAATAAACAACAGGTGAGCTTTTGGGTGTTGAGGAAACAAATATGCCTGAGCAGGTACCTGGAACAGGGATTAGCTAGTGACTCTAGCAGACGGGCACACTCAGAAAATGAGCAGGCAGCAATTATATGAGTAAAGTTGAATGAGAATGAAACAGAGTGGTAAATATATGGAAAATTTCTATTTGAAAAATAATACACTATTGTAAGATGGGGTATCTCATCCTTAGAAGCAAACAGATTAAGTAATGCAAGTGTCAGTGGTAAAAACAGGTTTTGCTGTTTTTACCACTGACACTTGCATTACTTAATCTGCTTGCTTCTAAGGATGAGATACCTCATCTTATAATAGCGTATTATTTTTGTAATGTTTAAATGAGATGAGTTTTCATACAATGAAAAACACTGATAATAAAATCATGTTTTCCATCACTTTCCTTGATCATATTCAAATATAATCATATCCACACAATAAGCACTTCCTACTTTTCTTTATGCTTTTATAACAACCTTATTCAGTAACTTTCTACTTTGAATGGCTGTTAGGCCTTGTGATGGGTGAACAATATTATTATTATTATTATAAAATGTTAAAAAATATGAATTTGGCAGTAAACAAATTAAAAAAGACTAAAAGAATCTTTTTTTTAAAGCCAGAAAATATTTTGCAAGAATTGTTTTTTAATAATGATTAAGTGATACAAATCTTACTAATTAACCCATAGCTGGTGGAAGATGATGTGGATTAATACCTTTCCCAATGATATTTGCACGTAGGTGAACATAACAAACCTAATTGGAATTGAAACTCAGTTCTCCAATTAACAATTCTTAACCATTATCTATTGCACAGCCAACATATCCAAGTTTACAGCACCTGGTATTCCCAAGTGGTTACCCATCTACACACTAACCAGGATGGATGTTGCTTAACTTGGTGATCGTATGGGAAATGGTGTTTTAACATGATGGTGCCATAAGCCTCAAAGATATGAAATTAACAGCGAAATTCATCCATAAGGATCAGAGGAAAAGTTTAGACTGGTTAACGTATTGCTAGTTTATTAGTGCTTTGTATAAATATTAAATGTAAATGTAAGCTATTTTAAATCTTAGATTTAAAATAATTTATATTTATTTTAAATAGATATTATGTTGATATGTACTTACCTGATATAAATTTTGTTAAACGATTTAAATCCATCAATCATTGTGTTCTTTGTTTGTCCGGAGTGTTTATACCTGTATTTTATTTGAAGGAGCTATTTAAGATTAGTATGGCAGCGAAGAAGAGATTTGAGGCAACAGGTATGCTTCTGAAGGAGGATGCTGAGAATACCTAGGACAGAATATGTGAGAAAAAAAATTCTTGTAGAAAAATGGAAACAAAAATGTCACTTATACTTAAAATCAGAAAGCGACAGTTGAAATTTCTAGAATGCATAATGAGGAAAGAGAGTTTGGAGAATTTGAATCTCAGCAGACAATAGGAACAGAGCAATGTGTAAATGTGTGGAAGAACAGATTAGATAGATAAAACGTTTGTATCCTTTCTAATTCTCAGCCCTTATTTTGTTGAATTTGCATCCCTAAATTTACTGAAATTGTATCAGTAGCAAAATTAGTCTATACAGATGAGAGCAAAACTTTGCACTGATTAGCATATTGTTAGCTTATTCCTGTTTTATCTAAATATAATCCTCTTAAATATAAATGCAAAATATTTTAAATCTTAAATAGATTTCTGATGTAAGCTTATACCATTCTCTTATCTTAAATTGCATTTTAAGAAAATCTGCATTTGATGCAGTTAGATAAGAACAAAATAAAAAAAAAAAATAACAGACAAAAATGTTATTTTCAAAACCCTGCAGCCTTCACCGAATTCTGTAGAGCTGTTGCAAAGAATATTCAAGTGATGATGTCCCAGGCACTGGGCGGAGCTTGTTTGTGAGGGTCAGTGTCACAGAAAATCTTGTCTCCACATACCCTTTCATATATTGTTCAGTTTCTTTCTTTCTTCATTTTTGTCTTTTTCTTTTCAAAGCCTGCAATTTCTACCACATTAGGCTTACCACAGACATTCCTTCTTTATCCTACCTTCTACTCATGGTTTTTCCTGCCACTCTAAAATCCTGTCTCCAATTCCATATTTTGGAATTCTTTTTCATGCACCACCTCAACTGCCACCCCTCATGTCTGACTTTGTCACTTGGCATTCTTGGCTTTTTAGGACACCCACTTTTTTTTGACTCAATTACTTATGCTATCTAACATTTTTCCATCTTTCTCAGCCTGCTTGACTTTGTCTTCACCTACAAAGAAAGTTATGTCATTCACGATTCTTTGGGTGTGTGTGTGTGTAGGGGGAGACATATTTTCATATTCTCATTGTCATATTTTTAAGATTTTGAGAGCAATGATATTATTTTTAATGTTTGGAACACATTGTAAGCAAAAGTGGTCTGTTGCTATTTCACTGTTGCTACAACTTTTACCTCTGCCATGTAATCTGTGTATAAATGAATATGATTTTAATTAATCTGCATTAATATTTCTTCTATGCCATAAACATAGAATGAGCAAAATACTCTTCAGTGTGGAATAAGCAAGGTGATGGATCAATTGGTAGTGTGGTTGGAAATTTTTTCAAGATTTAATCTAAACAGCGGGTACAATTAATTGAGAATTGAGTTTATTTTAATGAAGGTATGGTTGTTTCAGCATACAACAAATTATTTAAAGAGTTTTTTTTTCTAATGTTTACCCACTACAAGACCCAAGAGCCACTCAAGGTAGAGGGTTACTGTGTGGAATTGTATTAACATAAGAAAGGGCAAGATAAAAATGAAAGATAGCTTATTCTAGACTTGAAGAGGTTAAGATTTAATTAGGGAATAAAATTTCAGGGTTCAGGTGGAGATGTTAGAAGTATAGAGTTGAACAGAAAACCAGGGATAAACCCCTACTCCTGTTCAAATGGCCATTTTGTTCCATATCAAAATACTTGCCATAAATAAATATAAAACTTATAAAGTTACTTTCTGACAATATCCATCATTAGTTATTTCTTCATGAATTGTTCTTGAACTGATGGTGTTGATGATGTTTGTTGATGAATAAAGCTTCACACTCATTAAGGACTCCAGATGCCATTTTCCATATTTTTTTAAGGTATTTTTTTATTTTTTTAATTACAAAGAAAGATATTGTGGCACATAATTAAAATATTGTGATTTATGATGCAAATGAATTTTATAATTGAATGAATTATCAGTTAAATTTTTAGGTTCTGTTTCAAATCAATTTTTCAGTTCTCAATGATCATAAATTGAAATGTTTTTTTTCTAGCATGTTCCCATGAGAATAAATAAATTAGGGGTGGTGTTGGAATTAAAAAAAAAAAAAATAATAAATTGGGTTATATAATTCTATAGATATTAGCTTAACTGACATGAGATGGAATCAAGTACCCGAGAAAATATTACCTTTTTTAAATTTAAAAAAAATTAAATTATTAAGAAACGGGAAGATTTTATTTGAAACAAAGAGTACTGAACTGTTATGTAATATCAGTCCCCTTTCTGGCAGTGAATGCTGGGTAATCTTCATATAGATGAAGAAGAGACTTGAAGCATCAGAAATGTTGTTCTACAGATAGATGCTGAGAATATCGTGGACTGAGCAATGATGGTGTAAGAGAAAAGGGAAACAAAAAGGACACTTAACATCAGGAACAGTTGAAATTTCTTTTGAGGTCGATATTATTGTGGCGTCAAGATTTTTTATTTTTGTCTGTAGTGTTTATACCTATTTTCTGTGTGTAGAAGCCACTTAAGATCAATAAACTTATTTTGATTATTAATTTCATTTTTTAATAACATATAGCCACTAAAAATATCATTTATAGAAATATCTATATATCTATCTTGTGTTGTGGTGTGATGGATATCAGCTCGGAGTGAGAACTCGGAGAGCTGAGTTCAAATTTAATTTGAGTCCATTAGATTCACTTATGCAGAAATATCCTTGGGAAAGGTGTGAATTCATCTCTTCTCCCGTCAGCTATGGGTTGAATAACAGGACAGACTGGGTTCTTTAATCTTGGTTGGCAACCAGTCTACCGCAAAAAGAGATGGCAATCTACAGTGGGAAAAAGTCTCTCATCAGTCATGTATCGAAAGATATGTGCTTGCCCAAGCATGTATCATGTATGGCACTTGACTGCTTGATTTAGCTATCTATATATCTATCTCTATCTCTCTATATATCTATCTCTATCCAACTATCTATCTACACACACACACACACACACAGTGCCCCCCCCCAAAAAAAATGTAGTCATTTTTTGACTTTGTTTGAATATTTATAAATATGCATTAAATATTTAATTTAAACTGTTAATCGTTAATAAACATTAGTATATCTTAATTTTAACCAATCTTGTTTGTAATTCAGTAAACACATTTATTGTCATTTGAAGTATATATGTGTGTATCTATTTATCTATATATATATATATATATATATATATATATATATATATATATATAAGAGAGAGTAGATCGGAATCCAACAGGATGATAAAATAAAAGAACAAATATTAAATATATATCAATTTAATGTTTCACTTTTATTAAAGCTTCACCAGAAATTGAGAGAAAATAGACAAAAAACAAACAGAAACACTGGTATTTTAAATTATGTTTGGGTCAGTTTTCATTATTAAAATGGGCAAGATTATGAATTTTGTGTAATTTTTGTTAGAACTGTTAGTGGTGGTATCAGTTTTTTGGCTTTGTGTATTTTGTGAGTTTGGCTTTTTGTGCTGAGGATAAAGTGATGTGGATAGTTGAGAAGTTTGAAAGTTTTCTTAATATATCTCTCTTCTACATTTAGTTATCCTGGGCAACATATCCTAAGGTCTCTAAGGTAAAATCCTGTGACTAGCCCAGATGTTATTTTTTGGTTGTGGTGGGAATAGAATTTGATTAGATCATTTTTGTTTGTAAGTTTGTGATTTACCTTAAAATCTAATTTCTGATTGTTGTGTTTTAGTAACATGTCGATGAAAGGTAGAGAATGGTTTACTTCAAATTCATGTGTGAATTCAATGGTAGCTTCAACATTATTGAGTTTCCTCATTATAGATAATAGGTTCATATCTTGGGGATATCATTTTTTTTTTTTTCTAACTTTTCACCACAAGCAAGGTGGGAGTGCCACTAGTACGCATGGGAAAGTGGGAACAAGAGTAAAGAGGTGTGAGAGAGGAAAGGAAGAAGAGAAGGACAGGAAATAGATCAAGGCATCTGGGGATGTTTATTGACATTGCATTTTAATAGTTGGAGATTATAGCTATCAGGGAAGCAAGTAAGAGGAAGGGAGTTTCACAGACAGGAAGTGTGAGCCATGAAGCTATTGGAATAGAAGAGACAACTACATTTAACTATTTTGACGGTGAAAGGGTGGGACCAAGATGCCGGCCTATTGGCACATGTAAATTTATGTAGTTTGGGAACTAGCAAAAATAGCTTGTCGGAGCAGTTACTGTGAAAGTATTTGTAGAAAAGACCAAGGGAGGTGACTGCACATCTGTGAGAGAGCGACTATAAGCGAGATTTCAGATCAGGGCCAACCACATTGCATATTCATCTCTGGATTTTGTTGAGGACCCTAAGACGAACAGCGGGGGCTCCAGATCATATATGACAGCAATATTCCATGCAAGGGTGAATGGTTCATTTATAGATTTGAGGGATGGACTCTGGAGGTAAGTAGAGCTGTTTGGTATGATGTGTCTAAATAGACTGGATTCTAAGAATTCTAGAAAAAGGCAAGCAAGAACACTGCTGATAGGTGACCTCATAAGTAAATTGAATTTTAATTTTTGCTTGTAGAGAATATTGTTGAAAGAGAAGAAGCAGTGGTGTGTAACTAGTTTGCATATTTTTATAATTTTGTGGGCGGGTCGAGGAAGCTTCTTTTTTGGTGCTTTCTCAATATGTTGAGTCATTTCATGATGGGATATATATATATATATATATATATATATATATATATGTGTGTGTGTGTGTGTGATAGAAATTATTAATTATAATTAAGTAATTCATCGAGTCTAGAAGAAACCTCAACAGAATGCAGAAAGCACTGGACAGCCATTTCGTCCTATATTTGGGACTCATCAGCAGTGTGCATCCACTACTGAGAATTTAAACCTGGACAGTTACGTTATCAGGCAAACGTCATACCAACTGTTTAAAACAGGTCTTGTTGATGAAGAGATATCGAATTAGACTCTACATAATGCCGCTCAATCATATATATATATATAAAGACATTTATGATATGTTTAACGTTCTTTTTATAGATACAAGAAAAGAACGTTAAACATATCATAAATGTCTTTAAATAAATTGTTGGACTTTGTCCAATTCAAATATATATATATATATATATATATATATATATATATATATATATATATATATATATATATAATGTTTATTTTCTCTTTAAATGACTGCTGAATTCCTTCCAGCCTCTTAGTTGTAAAGTTGAAATTTTGTGTTGACTTTTTGTCTATAATACCAATGTGTTGAAAGCAGTGTAGTACTTGGATACTTTTTAGATCTTTAATTTTGTTCTGTAAACATCTGCTCTTTTCAGTGGAAGATTGTTGCTAATTTCTGTGTTATTTATTGTGGATTCAATTTACATTTGCTCAGTAGTAACCTTCCCATAATATCAGTGCACAATTTTAGTTGTGGTTATGCAATGGAACAAGTCAGCCAGAAATGAATGAAGCTGAAAGCAATTAAAATGTCTGTTTGTGGTACAGTGGAAAATGATACCGCCAAAAAATATTGGTTTGTTTACAAGGCTATGTCAAATAAAATGTCCCATTAAAAAGGGAAGAGAGATGTGACTGGTGGTTTCCTATAGAACATTAACAGTTGTAATTATTATTTCTTTCTTTTGTATATAAAATCAAATGAACATTTCTTTATATACAGTATGTTTAATGCCACAAAGCCAGATGTGAGGAAGGAAAGGCATTGAATTATTAGATTATGCCAAACCAGTTGGGTCTGCTTTTTTAGAAAATTTAGAAATGTTAATATTTACCTGAGCAGAAACATTGATTTCTGACAATAATGTAAAATATATGGCTATGAGGTAGACTACTATATTATATAAGGGGGTGCTGAAAAGTTCTCAGGCTGACCAAAAAGCTCCACCCCCACCAAAAAAAAAATATATGTAAGTTATATTTGATTATATTTATTTTAGAAAGATGTAGAATCCAAAGACTTTTCAGTACCCCCCCATTGCATGAGTTATGTTTTTCTTGTATCCCTGATTTAATCTGTATACCATATAAGCATAGAAGCTGCCTGAAATTATCAGTTCCGGCAGATGGTATCTGCCCCCAAAAACCTTGGATACTGATGATTCATCTGTGCCAGTTTAATAAGGACCTTCTTGGTACATGTTATCACTGATCCTGCCTTTCTTTAAAATGAGGTTCAGTTTGGCAGACAGAATTATATTTTGGAATGAATTTAGAAAAACGAAAGTAAAATTATAGTTAAGGTTAGGATGCTCTTTTCTGAACTCCTCACCATAGCATAAAAAAGTAACTGATGTTCCTTCAATAATGGCATATATGCTTTACCACATATCCTGATTTGGTTTCAGCTGGTTCAGGTTTTCAGAGTTTTATCTCTAATATATGTATTGCAAAAATTAAAAACAGATTTTTGTTTGGGGCTTAGAAATTAGGGCAAGCTTATATATAAACCATGACAGGAACCTTAAGAATATATTCATGTTTAAGAATGACATCTTAAAAATTTAGGTCTACACTTTTGATTGTGACACAAATATTGATTACATACAATTTTGGGGAATGTTTTATTTGGGTTTTACAATTTATCACTATAAATGCTATGTCACTTGAGGACATAGGTGATTATGGATATCTGTAGCTTCTCTTTCTTTAATATCAACCTGCAATGAATGTTTTTTTTTTCCTCCTTTCAATAGGAGTAAATAGGTTTGCCTGCTGTCTGGTTCACACTCCTCCCTGGTCTTTTTACTCCTCTCTGGTCTTTTGAACAGGAGTTTTTTGGGAAGATATTGGTATGGCTTTTCATTGTCTTCTATGTAGTTTAGAATTGCTATTCTAGACTGCTTACCAAACAGGAGGCCTCCGTCTTTTCTTCTATTTTACACTGTGCTATAGAGATGAATTTAGATCTTCACCAAGGGCATTGGTGTAAAATGAACACAACAACTTTTACTGGGAATTGAACTTGACCTGCTGTTTCCATTTTTTGCACTGTTAACTGTTACACTGACTGTGCATTCTACACATTTCAAATTTTCTAAACAGGCATTTGACACATTATTATTATTTTTTTTTTTTAACTCTCCTATTTATCTTTCAGTAACTATCTTAATACTATTTGCAGTTTTTACTTTTAAATTGTTCTCACTTTTTTTATTTTTACCCTGCTTCTTTGATTTAAAATACATAAGTGCATGCTGAAAATTCTCAGCCCAAGTAGAATTTATTCCACCCAAAATTCTGATATTTGGTTACATTTTTGGAAGTGCCTTGGGCTGAGAATTTTTCAGCACATCTTTGTCATATATATGTGTATGTGTGTGTATATAATAAAATATAGTTTTAAGGTATGCTATATTTATGGAGTAAAAGTGATGGATAGAGCATATGCAAATGTAAGCACCTCAGACACAGAAATCAACACAAAATGAGGACAATCTGTTTCAGGCTTGAATGCTGTATTCAGATCATCCAAAGCACAGAACAGTCTGTCACCATTCTGTATTGATTTGTGTTCACACAGATTTTATATTTTGTTTGTGTGTTACCGGTTATCAGCTTTGAAAAGGAAATTAGTGATTGATTGATTGGTTTTTTAAAACCCTATCAACCTTTTGCTGGTTATTTAAAACAAAAAAAATATTTTTAGATTGTAAGAAGTTTTTGGAGATAAAAATGATTTACTGATCAAAGTCCAACTAATTAACCCATAGCTGAGGAGAGAAGAGGTGGATTCAGACCATTCCCAAGAGTATTTGCTCATAAGTGAATATAACAAACCTGACTAGAACTGGAACTCTGCTCTCCAATTTCCAATTCTGAACCATTATCCATTACACCACCTGCACATACAAGCTTACAGCACCTGGTATTCCCAAGCAGTCACTCATCTAGGTACTGACTAATCTTTATTTCTCTTGTTTATTTTAGATGGATCCATGCAGTTTGATTGCCTGTGATTGGAGGTAGCTGCTGGAGAGATCAGCACAAAATCAAAAATGTACGTAGATATTTTGATTTAGATGATGAAAAAATGATAACCTATTTTCTATATAAATGCTTGGATTTATGTTTCTGTTTTATATGTGATGCTTATACTATTAATTATAAGTTGTGGCATTAAACAATGGGATGATATAGAACAAAGAATATTCTCTCGGTGAAATTGAAATTCTCATCTTTCAGATGTATCTGTATTAGGCAATCTTGGACCTTCATGACTACAAAAAAATGGAGTGTCAAAAAGACGTCTTCTTGACACCTTCACTCCTTGGCAATGTTTATTTTAAAAAGCAATGATTAGAATTTTAATAAAACCTAAAAATATGAATGTGAATATATTTGTTTTTGAGAAAACAAAAAATATTAAATACTATTTATTTGTTTATCAGAATTGTTGACAAAACATTGGCTAATTGCCGATCATTTCAAACTTTATAAAATGGTAAATAATAAGGATTTTTTTTTCTTTTTAAGCATTTCACCCCAAGCAGGATACCACTAGCACACAAGGGGTTACAGAGAGTGGAAGCAATAGTAAAGAGGCGTGATAGAGGAAAGGATGAAGAGAAGGACAGGGAATAGATCAAGGCATCAGGAGATGTCAATTGACATTGCATTTGAATAGTTGGAGATTATAGCTATCAGGGAAACGAGTAATAGGAAGGGAAATCCACAGATGGGAGGTGAGAGACATGAAGCTATTGGAGTAGAAGAGACCGCTACATTTAACTGTTTTGACAGTGAAAAGGTGGACTGTGATGCCAGCCTAGTAGTACATTTAAATTCATGCAGTCTGGGAACTAGCGAAAGTAGCTTGGTGGAGCAGTTACCGTGAATTGTCATTATAGTTGGTTCACATATTTTTATAATTCAGTAAATGTTTATAAGTTTATGAATAAAAAAAAAAATTGTTTTTATATTAATTTCTTTATGAATTGGTAAATGATAAATATTGCTTTAGTTTTTTTATTACAATTGTATTAGTTTTTAAATTTTAAATTGTAGATATAAAAATTATTCTTGAAAATAATGAAAAAATGTATAAATTTACTTTCATCGTATGTTTAGGTCTTGTTACAATCTGTTACAATTCTAATCATTGTTTTCTAAAACAAACATTGCCAAGGAGTGAGATTAAAATTAATTAATTTATTCCCATAGACACTGCTATTATTAAAATAATAGCAGTGTCTATGGGAAAAAAAATATCTTTTTGACACTCATTTCAAGAAAAGTTATTTAGGCATAAATTAGGTGTGCCATTCAGAAATCAGTTTGCCCATGACTGCTTTGGACAGTGATTATGTAGTACAAACAGCATGAGAGACCTATTTGAAAATGTCAGTGTAGATGACCTACTATTCTTCATATAGAATATAGGTTGATACTCCAAAGTGTTATGATCTGACTAGATGTGCATTACTTGAAAATTGTTAGTATGATATATACCATGTGTAAGAAACTCAGAGTTGTGCCAAATGGTGAGAAACAAATATATATATATATATATATATATAAGAATTAATGGATTAATTTTTAATTCAACATCTGTATTACTTCAAACATTATTTTTAGTGGATACCTATGTTTAAAATAGACGTCCCATTTTTATTTTAAACTGTGTGTATTATATCTATCAGTCTGTACATATACATTTTTTTTCCTCACCAGTAACACAACTCTGAGTTTCATGCCTGATGCAATCGTCAGGTGCCGAATGTAAACTGATTGTTGCATAATTTAAATATTGATATTTAACTTATGAAACTCAGTTTTCACTCTGCACCTGACATTTGCATCTTGCATGAAACTCAGAGTTGTTACTTATGTGTAAAACAAAATGTATGTTTATTAAAGTTCATTATTATTATTATTTGTGAAACTAAATGTCAGCTTTGAATAATACAAGTTTTTATTTACAGATTAGTCATATTTTTGGAATTAACTAACATCATCTGATGTAGTTGCTTCTGATTTCTAAAGCTATTTAATAATAAATACTTATTACCATATTTTCTGTTTTATAAATCACACATTTGTCCCCTAAAATTCCTCAGCATATGGTACTCTGATAGTTCTGTCATGGGTACAGTATTCTTATCTGAACATAATTATCTAGATGAGACTACTTGGGAATACCAGGTGCTGTAAGCTTAGATGTGCAGGTGATATAATGGTTAATGGCTTGGAATTGGAAATACCTTGAGAAAGGTATGAATCCACCTCCACCCCACCAGCTATGGGTCAATTAGTAGAACTTGCGTCAGTAAATCATTATCTTCAAAAACTTCTTAGAATTAAAAAAAAAAATGCTTTCTGTTCTCCAGTTCACACATCTCTAGTCTTTCAAACAAGAGTATAGGTTTATCTCTTGTTCACTGATTAGGATTGTGTTTCCAGTTCCTTCTAAAGTCTTTTCATTCCCTTTCACTTTAAGTAACTGTTTGCATCTTAGTGGCATTATCGCCTTGCTTGGGATGAATGGATTTACCCCCCCCCCCCAAAAAAAACGCTGATAAGCTGTAAAAAAAACCAAAAAATCTTAAAGAATTTTGATGAAAGGAATTCCTAGTTTGTTTTAAAAAATCTGGAGATATTAAAGCATTCTTTAAAAAAATCCTCTAAAAGTTTGTCAGCTGAGACAACAATATTATTCTTTCCTAGCTTGAGATTAATTAATCTCGTTTATTTAGTATGAAATGCATAATCACTCTACTTTTCTTGGAAAATGAAAACAGAAAATAATCTTCCATCAACTCAGGATGAATAGCCGTAATTCCAAGCCTTTTTCACCCTGGTCATGTAGCACACAGATAATTTGGTAACGAATATTTAGCAAAAAAATAAGACCCTAACAATGCTTGTGTATAATTGCTATATATTAACATTATTTTGATTGTAAACATTTATAATCGTTCTGGGATCATTAGATGACTAATGTGTCAAATCGGGTTTATTTTCAGTTTTTCTGTGTATTCTTTATATGATGGAAAATATGATAGTTATTAACTTTTATAATCTTTTTTGCCTCATTATCTGTCTTGCATTTCAGACTTGATTCAACTAGGATTCATTCTAGTTTATAAAATTATTTCCTGTTTATCTAAAGAGTCTAATCACAATGACAAGTTGAAAATATTTCAAACTATGATCACTGTGAGTGGTTGAAAGGCTGGTATTAAAATGAATACAATTATTCTATTAAACCAGCGAGGCCCAGAAATTTGCTTCTGTATATTGTTGGCTCTAATAATAAAGACATTTGTACTGTATACTTTAAAACTATTCAGTTTAATTTTGTGCTGTAATGAAATAACCTGTCACCCCCATGAGTAACTACACTATAAGTATCTGTAAGTCAATGGACTACAGAGACTAGCTGGGATCTGTTGAGTATGACCCAGACTTATGCGAGAACTACCGACCTAATAGCACTCATTACTGGATTGACTTGTGTCGACCTTGTGCATAACTGTTACCTTTATTCTTATTGTACAGGCTTTACTTATTTTATCCACCTTGTTTTTCAAGTATATATTAATATTAGCATGGAATATAACATTTTGTTAAAAATCTTAATTGTTCCTTGAAAATCTTTGGTCTTTCATAAGTTATTCTTTGAGAGAAAGAAGGAATATTTCCGTCTTCTTTTTGGGGAAAAAATACTTTCATTAGCTGAACACTAATATTTGGGATTAGTATTTTTTGGAACAGGATGTTTGTGATTATTGTTTTGGATCGGGATGTTTTGGAATTTGATTTTTGGGTATAGGATATTTTGGATCATGATATTAGCATTAAGTATTTTTGGGATCAGGATGCTTTGGATCAGGATTTTTGGGATTTGTGTTTTTGATCTGTAAGTCTGGAATTCATTTTTGGGATCAGGATGTTTGCAATTAGTATGTTTCTGTGGAACGGTTAGTGCTCACAACATTCCTCAATTACCATATTTCTTGGCAAATCCTGTGCTGAAGAGAATGTTTTCTCAAAGAAAAAAAAGTATATCCCTAAAAAGACCCATTCGTTCCCTCTACATATCTTCAAGATTTGAAGTTTTGAAGTTCAGTTCTTGTTGAAATCAAAGTTTCTCTTGTTTCTAGTTTTCCTTTTTGCTTATTCTCATTTCTTGTTTGCTTTCCAGCTAAGACTATCGATTTCTTTGTAAGTTTGCTATAGTGCATAAGCAAATTGGCATTTGCTAAAAGCTGAAATTGATCCCCTAAGCTATATCTCAAATATTGTTAAGACTTACATGCATAAACTGAGCAGTTTTTGTATATGTAAAAATTCAGGTATAACTGGGAATATTTGAGCCAGATAAAATAATGTTTTTATCTTGTAAAAAAGAAAAAAAGAAAAAGAAAAATCGATTTGTTTAATTTTATAGAAAAGATGTGCTGGTAGTTTAAACATTATTGGTGTGCCAAAATGGAATCAGCAAACCAAGTTCAAATTCTATCCCTGTCTGTTGCATTTTTTTTGTACTAATACTCTTGGAAAAAGTATGACTATATCTCTTTTCTTGTCAGTTATGGATTGAATAGCAGGATAGACTGGGCTCAGTAGACGTTAGTAGCAGCTCGTCTAAAATGAGGACAATGCTGAATTCAAAATATGGAAAGAGGTGGGAGTGGAGAAACTATTTTACTGTCCTTACCAAGACAGCATGGCAATTTGTAGATATTAACCCATATCCGTCTGGTGTCAGGTTTTTATTACATGCAACTGAACTCAAATTATAAAGTATAATTTCAGAAAGTATTAATTTTAGTGAAACATTTTGTTTTACTGAAATTTTCTTTTGAAATCAAGAAATTACAAACTTTAAGCAAGTTGGTCACAATAATGGAAAAAAGAAAGTCGGTTTAAACAGTCACTTTAGTTCTTTTCAATAAATCTAAATTATATTTATCAACTATAATTTTGTGAAGTGAAAATTCCACAGAAATATAATGGAATTATGAACTATAAGCAAAATTGTATCAATATGAGGGGAAAGGGTGTCACTTTAAACTGATAGCAGGTGGATATGGATTTAAAAAAAAGAAACTGTGGAGAGCCATGATTGTCTATATTCTGAAGGTTTCTGTGAATTTGTAGAGTAATTGGCCATGGTTAAATGTAAGTGGGAGGAATAAAAGTTTCTAATAAACAGTAAGAAAGGTAAGAAAAGGATAGGGTAAAGATTATACTGAGCAGGCATATATATAATGTGGGAAGGTCAGAAAAATTACTGTGTTGAACAAAATGTACCTATGAAAAAGCGCTCAGTACCATGCTCAAAGAAATGAACATGCAGAGCAAGTCAATACAATAAAAAAGGTAAAACACTATATCCTACTGCACTAACTTGGCTTCAACCATGAGGTCTTGTCAAGTGGCTAGGTAACACACACACACACACACACACATATATATATTGTCATCCACAGACAGACTGTTTTGCTGTATCACGGCTCATCAGTGTAGCTAGACGTCCGGTTGCCTCTGGCTAGAATCGAAAACCTCCTGAATTCGCGTCAGTCGGAAATTTTACCCTGAAGCCGTTGGCTCACGGCAGAGAAGAAGGTGAATTTCAGCGTATTTATTTTTAGATAAACACACAGTGACTGAGAGAACTCGATTCGATTTACCGAAGAGTCTTGCATTATGAGCCGTAATAGTCACTGTTTACAAACCCACACATCCTCCCCAGAGAGCTCAACCGAAATAAATTTTTCAGGAGCATATATATTGTCATCCACAGACTGTTTCGCTGTATCACAGCTCATCAGTGTGGCTAGACGTCTGGTTGCCTCTGGCTAGAATCGAAAACTGGCTGAATTTGCGTCAGTCGGATAATGAGAAAAAGCCAGAAAAATTACTGTGTGTGTGTGTGTGTGTGTATATATATATATATATATATATATATATATATATATATATAATAAAAAAGGCTTAAACACTAATATTCCATGGTCATAATTTATTCTTTTGGAATCGTAAATACGATCCTATATATATATATATTAAGGTATGCTATATTTATGGGTTAACATGGTCAATATCAGGGATAGAGGGTATGTAAATATAAAAGTGGACATTGAAGTCAACACCTGGTGGTGACAATTTGTTTCATGCATTTAAACATGAAACAGACTGTCACTGCTGGATGTCCACTTTCATATATTTTTATATATATATATATATATATATATATATATGCATGGCTAAAATAAGCAAAGCAATAGTAATAAGGCTGAAAAGTTCATAGACTATGAATGTTGTTAACACACAAAAGGGATACAGACAAGTGATTGTGGCATTCTGACTTCAAGACAAGAAAGAACAAGAATATGGCGGACAAGATCAAGAAGTGTTATATCTTATTGGTTAGGGAGAAATTTGTACAGTTTCTCTATAAATTTAGTGTGGTGGGGATATTTTTGTAATCATTTTCTATTGGATGGGAACAAACAGAATTATTTGATTTGTTATCCTTATCAGTGTTGTCTTTATCACAACATTTAGGCTGGTGTACTCTCTGAGTGTGAAACTGCTAAGACCTGCAGCAAGGGTTGTGTGTAGTTTTCCTTTGGTAGTTGTCTCGCAGGTAGATTTCTCTGCTGATTCCCATAAGAGGCATGATAAATCTGAGTCAAGCTCCCAGGACAGGGCCACGTGTCTTCTGCAAGGATTGAGTAGCCTTTCGAGCTAAGCTTGAAGGTTGCGATTGCTGTAAAGGAAAAGTGGAAAAGTGTTTGCCTTGAATGTAGAGGCCACTAAAATAGAAAAGGGAGCTGGCTGTGAGGGAGAGGCCGCTGAAAAGGAAGACAAAAAAGAGGCTGAACAGGGCTCTGTTTGTGTTTTCATGACTTCTGGGACTACTCTGCTGACTATTTCCATTATTGCCGCTGAATCAGGCAAAGTAAGGAAGCCCTAACATGCCACAATAGCCAACAAGTGAGATAGTTTTGATAATTTTGCTAGCTGACAATGTTCTGAAAAAGATCCTTAGAAATGAGGACAAAGAACTAGAAATTCACCAATGGGTTTATGACGATCATCACCACACACACACACACATACACCCTTACAAATTAAAATCGCCAACAGCATTCATTCATTGGTCAGGAAGCAACACTGCTATTTGAAGCGACAATTTTAAAATCGCTATATTTTCATATAGTAAATTTTGTGCACTTCTGGGAGAACCAGCTCCCAGAAGTCTCCCTGAAACTCATGCACTGCATGTAGAGAATGATTCTTCCCGCGCGGCACTCCTGATTCAATGACCACCTATATAAGCATAAGAAAAGAGGAGCCGCACTAGTGAGAATTCAGCTGCCACAGAAATCCACGACAGCTGAAGCTATGTGCCCATCTTCTCACTCAACTCTCAACCGCATGTCACACCTACATAATATTCCTCTTGCATGGCAGAACTGTTTAAAACATTTATAACTGACTAAACTCTTTCATTTTCTTTCTGAGAACTTTGATAGACTTTGATTGTCAAAGAGAGGCAACTCTCGTCTTACTCTTTGCATGCTTTTTCCTATACATTCTTTATTGTATGTTTCGTTGAATACAATTTTATATATATTGATACCTATGCCTTGTAACTTTATTTTACATCAGTTTAGGTTCCTAAACAAATTAAACAAAATTAATGTGGTAAAAGGCCGCCACAGGTTTATTTAGCACAATTTTTTTTTAATTTTTTTTTTTTTAATTGGAATCACCCTATGCAAGGCAATAATGTCACTAAAACATAAGAGGTTACAGAGTGTGGAAGAATTAGGAACAGAAACATTAATGATGAGCAGAAAGAGAAGAGAGTAATCAGGTGGACAGTAGATAGCAATTGATACTGCATTTACATTTTTGAAGATTAAAGTTGGCTGGAAAGCATGAAACTGGAAGGGAGTTCCACAAGCAAGAAGTGCGGGAGAAGAAACTCTTAGCATAGAATTTACGGCTACATCTAGGCAGCTCTGATGATATTTCTATGCCAGTTTAGTGCTGAGCTTAAATTAAAAAATTCTATGTACCATAGCAAAGAGCTCATTTGAACAATTACCATGAAAGTATTTCTAGAAAAGACATAGAGAGACAACCATACGTTGATAAGATTAGAGAAAAACCATGAAAAGCAAATGAAATGCTTCATATGAATTTACTGGAAAGCATTTGATATTAATGAAAATAAATATATTGGAAATGTTAGAGGTTCTTGCTAAAAACTAAAGAATCTGCATTATTATTGGTCCTGACCTGACATCTCTGTAATGTTGCTTCCCTGTGTCTTATCTATAAAAAAATTTTCATGGTAATTGTTTGGATGATCTCTTTGCTAGGGTACCTAGACTTTATGAATTTAAGTGCAATACTAGATTGGCAACAAGGTGTCATCAATTGACAGTCAAGTTGGCTTGATACAACCAGAAGTTCTATGCCAACAGTTTCTTTTCTCACATTTCTCACTTATGGAACTCTCTTCCAGCTACATGCTTCCCAGCTAACTTAAATCTTCAAAGATTTAAATGCAATGTCAATCATTGTCTACTGTCTTCGCGATTACTCTTCTATTGTTCTCGCTTGTCAATAATGATTCTCTCTTTTCTTAATCTTTCACTCTCAGTAACCACTTGCGTTTTAGTGACTCTACTGCCTTGTTTGGGGTGAAATGATTAGTTAGGATCGCAGTGGGGTGTTCCTTATTTCATCACATATTGAGAAGCATGCTGCAAATATGCTTAAAATGAAAAAGTATGGGCATGAATTCTATAACCTTGAGAGATTGCATCTATAAAAGGAATGTATGTTGGGACCACCTTTTAAACTCACTTGTCATACACATGAACAAAACTGGCTGTAACTTTAATTTTACAAATGCCACTCTAATTAAGAAAAAGAACATAATTCTTTGCGTCAAAAATACTTCAAGGGAATCCTGATAAATATTTACCTACTATAAACGTACATCAAAATCACTTTATTACATCTCCCACATTTATGAAATCCATTCTTTAAGAATCTAATGTATGTTTATCTACCAGAACTTGTGTTTATGTAAAAACGTCCCCAAATGAACATGTGGACAACCACCAAACATAAATAATGTCTACTAGACACACACACACACACACACACACACACCCACACACATATTATCATCTGAATTCCACATATAGAAACTAAAATTATGATACTCTTACATACATAAAGAAGAGACCATTGTCTGTCCTTTAGTTTGGAACACCTTAAATTATGCTAACACTGCTTAACTAGTCAAATGCACATGAAGCCTGCTTAACCAATGAAAATCAAACAATGCAAAATAAAAATACCAGAATTTCCTTTCTCTCCATATCTCATTCTCTGATGAAGCTTTAATAAAAGTGAAACATGTCAGATTGATAAATGTTTCCTGTTTATTCTTTATCCTATCATTCTCCTCAGATTCCGATCCATATTTGATCTGAATTTGATCCTAATTCAGACATTGTATTGTATGGATATTAGCTTTTGCAAGTTCTTTATTTAGAATAATAGTAATTGCAATATGCTCTTTCTTTTTACACTTCAGACAATGGGAGTTCAGCATTCAAAGAAGAAGAAAGAAAAAAAATGGAAGAAGTATACAGACAAGGTGCCACCCGGCTTAACTAACACTGATTATGGACAGTACCAATTACATCGAGCCAAAGAATTTTATGGTCGACCCGTAAGCAGTGGACCCAAATTCTACTGCTCACAACCCACGGACTACCCGGAATCTAGCAGCACACTGAAAACTGTAGCATCATCAGCGCCATCAGAAAGTATGCTGTCAATGTATAATACTGGCACCCGGCCGTGGTCCTCATCGCTTGGACATTTTGGCTCGGACACGTTTTTTAAATATAATTTAGACAACCATCCGGATGTGACTAAACTTCAAAATGAACAAAATGCACGTCGGGAAAATATGGAACAACGGATAAGCAAAATACGGACAAGCGCTATCCAGGCAGCTGAGCGGCGGAAATTTGCAGAGATGTTCAAGGCAATTCCGAAGGAATCATCACCCCATCCCCCTTCACTTCAGCATCGAACAACACGGCTATTGCAAGAGGCCAGTGCTGCTCTGAATGCTTTTGTGACTATGGACACGTCAAATAGCACAACTACCCTGACAACAAGTGGGGTAGGCTCTAGCTGCGTGAGGAGGCAACAGAGCCCTGCAACAAAATCACGAATGCAGTTGGAGGATGATGATGATGACGACAAAGGAGAAATTATACCTGTGCAGATTCTTACTAAAGATGAAAGATTAGCAAAAGAAAACCAAGCATTAAATTTTGGTGCCTTGAATTTTAGTAAGTATTTTTCAATTTTGATTGGATTGATTAATGTAAAGATAATAATGAGAACTTTATAAAGATTTGGGCATATGTAAGAGTTCCCTGTGCTGTATATTTTTTTTTTTTCAAGAATTAGGCATATGTCGGAGTTCCCTGTGCTCTCTTTTTTTTCGAAAAATAAAAACTGAATATATTAAATTTTTTTAATTAAAAAAAAAAAAATGTTTCCAAATGTTACGGATTAGTATGTCACAGAATATCATGGATCAAATGGATTGGTGTTAGGATATCCGGAATTGGTATGTGTCAGATTGTCTGCGATGGGTGTGTGTTGGATTGTGTTGCAAAAAAATTCTAGTTCTCTAGAAGAACAAGAGATTGGTCAGGTAGTTAATTTAATTTCTTTAAAAAAAAAAATAATAATAATATTAAAAAGTAATTGTACAAGAAGTGGATTAATTTATAAAGTTTATGAGTGCCTGCTTGGAAGTATTTCTGAGCTGTTGAGAACTTTTAATAGACATGAACAAATATCTGGGTGTTTCAGTTGCACTTTGTTGCTTTTGTTGGCTGGAAAAAATTGCTTGATACTGCCATCTTATCGGGCATTTCTGTATTCAACATGGTGCGTTTGGCCAGTATGCAAATTTTCTGAGATTTTACATTTGGAGTTCACAGTGGTGGGTATATAGAACCAGCATAGCAGTGTGGAGTAGCATGCAAATTGTAAGGTAACCAACATTTTTGCGGCTATGCTGGTTCTATATACCGGCCACAGTGAACCAAAAAATGAAAAATCTCCGGTAGTATAAATATATAAATAGGTCTCTTCTGGATGGTCATGACTATAAATTTCATGGGTACAGTAGCATGCGATTGTCAGGCAGCTGACATTGAAATTTATAGTGGTGACCATCAAGAAGTGACACCTATTTATATAAGGAATATATAATATAATATATATATAATATATATAATATAAGGAATTTAGTGGATATGCATGTTTGAGTAGATATTTTTTCATACAAGCTTCGGTTTTTCAAGAGTCTTTAATTGAGAATATGTTCCCAGTAGTGTTGGAACCTGCAGGACCCTTATAGAGGAGAAACATCCCACAGAGCTCAATGTGCTTTAGACAGACTCCGTCACAAAGAATTGGCAAAGCAAGGTTCAATTATCTTTATGAAGGAAAACACCTCACATTAAGAACTTTCAAAAATCTATATCTCTTAACTTTATTTCTGTATCTGAAACAAACAATGCAGTTTTTATTTTAAGGAATAAATGGATTTTTTAAAGAATTAATTGATTTTTTTTTTTTTTAAAAGAATTAATTGACTTTTTTTAAAGAATTAATTGATTTTTAAAAAGAATTAATGGATTTTATCCTTAATCCGACATTATTTCTTATTACTGCATGCATTATATTTAATGGATATATATATCCAAAGAAATAAAATTAAAAGTTTACTTAGCTGTTCCTACTCTGAGTTTCACACAGATTGCATTCAGTCATCAGAAAGTGTTATCATAAAATTGAATTCATTTACATATATCATTTTTTTAAAAGGTATTCATTTTTCTTAAATATACATTAATAAATAAAAACAGATGCACGAACATTTTATTTTATTTATTATTGTTAATGCTCTATCTCTTTATATCAAGCACTTTTGAACATCTGACTAGGCTATACCGGACAGCTTCTTCTCCTTTAGTGTTAGTCATTAACTGTGTATAACTGAAACACAAGTAGGTCAACAGAAAATCAAAAGTAAAGATGGGGTGGAAGTTCTAAATCAAATGATGAGTTTTAAAGATTTCTGCGATGGGCGATTAAATATAGTAGTTGATTGAAAATGCAATGAGGAAAAATCAAAGGTGAACTGTAATCGAGAAAGATGTCTTCCAAAAGCTAAACAAAATATTAATAAAAAAAAAAAAATAAGGAAAATGTTAGAAACAAATAAAAGATTTCTGAACTACTGAGTAATCTCAATTCTCCTTTATGGCAGTGAATGCTGGACAATTTCTTCACAAATGAAAACGAGATTTGAGGCAGCAGTAAAGTATAGGTATGAAGAATACCATGGCATGAACATGTGAGCAAAAAAATTAAAAAATAGCAAAAAAGACACTTGTACTTAGAATTAAGAAAAATTAGTTGAAATTTTTGGGACACATAATGATGAAGGAGGGCTTGGAGAAATTGATACTAAAAGGACATTCTGAAAGTAAGACAGAGAAAAACAAGTAATCAAGTTTTTGTAAATGGATAGCAGAATGGAGGGATAGTGATGGGGGCCAAGCACTGTTTAGAGCTACAGCGGGAAAGAAGTTGTGGAGAGCCAAGATCATCTACTTCCTGAAGGGACACTGCATATAATAGAAGGGAGAACAATGTCTACATTGTCAACTAGTCATAATAGAAATGACATGACTGTTTTCGCGTTCAGATGTAAGGGAGATAACTCGTAAAATTATCAGTTCCATAATTCTCTTTCCTCAATGATAGATGGAGAAAATATTTTTTTGAAATATTTTCAGTAAAGAATACAGCTATAGTAAATTGTGACTGGAAACTCAGGGTATATATATTATATATTATATATATATAATATATATATGGCATTTGTTTACATTTGTAAAAACAATATGCTAGATTTAGTTGTGTAACTCTACCGAGTGAAGCTCTGGCTGACACCAAATTAGTTGAGTTACAATCCTGGCTTGAGGCATTCGGAAGTCTAGTCACACTGAGGAGCTGTGATACAGCGAAACAGTACTGTCTGTGAATGACATCTCTATATATATATATATATATATATATATATATATATGACAAACGGAAAACTTAGCCAACATGTTCCATCCTCTGAAGGATTTTATTAAGGCAAATGTAAGGATTTTATTTTGTAACAATTGTTATGCAAAAGAAAAAAAATGTTATTTTTTCAAAATTTTTAAATTTAAGTAACACTCATGAATATTCATCAGGTTAGCTGAAAAGTCTAAGTAGGTTATGGAAGATGCTAAGTGACATAATTTAATGTCAAATAAACGAAAGTGAGTAAAAGATATTCTTGAAATCTTTTATGAAAATTAATATCTAAATGATTTGGAATTATGTTTTATATATTTTAAATAATATGAGGTTATGAATAATTTAAATATAAATTTTCATAAAAATCTCATGACTCCAAATAGATCTGATTTTTTTCTCTCTTAGCTCATATACTGTATTGTGTTACTATTGCTTTTGTGAGGATTGTTGATATTATGTATCTTACAAAGTCGTTTAAAAAAAAAATGAAAATCAACCTCCCATTACCAATGGACAAAATTATAAAAAGATGCTATCTTATTACAAATCAATTTTATTTTACTTTCAATAGTAATTTTTTTAAACAGAAATTTGGCCAACACAGGAGCTTGTCACTCAGCAGATTACTGGCATACCTCTTCCTAGAATTTTTAGAATCCAGCTCCTTTCATCATATTCTGTCAAAAGATGTAACTTATTTTTAATACACTGATAATGCTCTATTAGTATACCAACACTACCAACAGTGGAGCTTATATAAAAAAATATTATGTCAGCAACTTAAGTTTCAACCTGTGAACAGGGATTGTCAAGCCAGGATGTATGTTTTATTTCAGGATGATACCTGAAACTTTGGTATTTAAATATGAAAATTAATTTTTTTTAATCTTATTTTTTTTTTTTTATTGAATCTGGATGTAGACTTCATCCTAGTTTCAGGATGGGTATTTCTTGTGATGTACACATCTCAAAAGTATTTAAGATTTTTCATCTAATACCACCATCTTTCCACAGCACAATCCACAAACATTCTCATGAAACCCCATGAAACAATTTTACCCACTCAGTGGAGAGTGGATTTTAACCAGTGATTGGTTGTATTTTATGGTACTATATAAGCACTTATTAGTTTATAATACAAATGCTAGGAACCAAAATTTCATAGAGTCATGAAAACATGTGTCAACAGCAGGCAATGTAACTTTTGTAAAGGTGTCGAAATACACCTAAAACAGCAGGTGTGTTAATAATTCATTTTTCTTATTTTTATAACCTTGAATTACAAATAACTTAGATTCTTTAACATGTTGTTTTATGTACTTTTTGTTTGTATGTTTCTTATGTATTTTTTACATGTTTTTATAATTATTTATATACATTTTGTATATTTTTAAATGTTTATATATATTTTAAAATATTTTTATATATTTGTCAATGTATTATTTTTTATTTTTATATATTTCTAAATATATATTTCTATATATTTTTAATGTGTTTTCAAATATATTTTTGTTTATTAAATATATTAATTATATTTTATAGTGTATCTTTTTTTAAATATATTTATTAAATATATTTTTAAATATACTTTTAATATATTTCTAAATATATATTATTAAATATATTTTTATTTTTTAAATATATTTATTATATTTTAAATATATTTTTTAATATATATTCTTTTACATATTTGTTAATGTATGTTTTTATATATTTTTTATATATATATATTAATTTTTTTAACATACATTTTTATATATTTTTCAGCAGACCCTGTTATGTACTTTTTACTTCCGGTGCTCCTGCCCATGTTCATCATTGTATGCATTATTCGAGGACTTGGCCAACAATACCACCCTGGTGGTGGGGTAGGCATGATATTAGGTCCTGGTGGTTCAGGATCCTCCCTTTCGGCCCCATCATCGTCATCTTCCTCTTCTGGCAATTCAGGTTCTGCTATTTCTACCACTGTTACCAGTATGACAGATGGCGAGACTCTTGTCATGTCATCGTCCTACCCAACAGATTCCCTGGTCGGCAACCCTGATTATCCCTTTGGCACCTCAGCAGCCACAACCACAACATATTCTACTACGGCTTCTTCAGCTAATATACCAAAGAAAAACAAGAAGTGCAACTGAGATTTTAAAAATAAGAAAGGAAAGGTAAAAAAAATAAAAAATAAATCAAAGACAGAGGAATAAAACTGATGAAAACTGTCAAAGAAAAACTGGGAAAATTACTGACAATACTTTTAAAAAAATCATGGAAGATGAAAGATGTGAAAATATTTGAAATAATCAAGTAGGAACAAAACCAAACAAAGCACATTATAATCCAGAATCCCAAAATATGAATAGCATGTTCAAAAAGGTGTAAAGAACAAAGTATGGAAAGGTTTATTTAAATATGATGTGTATTTTGGCATCATAATATATGGCTTTCATGGGCTCTCTTTTGAGATTAATGCTTAGGAATTAATGACCCACATGTTCTTATATACACACTCATGCATAAAAATACAGCTTTATTATTCCATTCATATGACATAACCTATATATATATTCCCACCAAATATATATATATATATATATATATATATATACAATTCATTTAGTTTGGTACAAGACCTTTCTAGTGAGGCATCCAGTATGGGACATTAATGAATGATCTTCAAAAGAGGCTAGCTAACAATTACAAATGTTTTATATATATATATATATATATATATATATATATATAACACAGACACAATGTTTTAGGGTGTTTGAAAACTAACTGTATATTTTACTGTTATGAATTATGACTCCACCAGTTAAATCAAAGGCAAGTATTTAGTCGTGAGTGCATTTCAGATTGGGTAAACAAAGCATTATGTAAAAAGAGTCCTCCTTTGGTAAACATGTTTTGCTATTTTCCAGCATGACTCTGCAAAAACACTCTGGAACTTAGAAATAAGATTGTTAATCATCTTTCATAATCACCAATTTTGGCATTTATAGATTTTCATTTCATGTTCAAATCATTAGGACCTTTCATAAAGTGGCAGAATATTTAGAAACAAAGAAATTAAAAACAGTCTTTCAAACTTTTTGCAGTAGGAAAAAAAACATTTCTTTAAACATGGAATTGAAAATATGCCTTCTTATTAAAAAAACAGATTTTTGTTAATGCAGAATTAAAAATATCTTCCCTTCTCATTCAATTGTAGTCATTAAAAAAGGTGATTACAATTTTGATGGTTAAATAATATTTAAATGAATTTCACTTAGATTTAGTTTTATATCATATATGATAAAATATAATTTTCTTTCCAAACACCTTAAAGATCACACACACACACACACAGTGTGGATGTTCATGATATAGCTGTATGTACCTATTTTCTGTATCATACAGACTAAGCTTTGCTTAGTACATATATTACAGATAGGAGAAACTAATGTGACAAAATGAGAAAGCTATCCAGACAGCATGTTTTGACTCTTTATGGCAGATGTTTTCCAGAGTCAGAATCTGACAGAATCCAAACTGAAGATGTCTGCCATAAAAAGAAGCAAAATGCATTATCTGGATATTATTCCACTTTGTCATATTCTCTCCATTTTTCTTCAGATACCATTCTACATCTTACTAACACACATTGCAACTATACGTCTATATGCATAATATATTTAAAGGTTTTGATAAAAATGGAAAAAAGGTTATTGTTGCATTAGTGTGGGAAATCTTTGGTGCCATAATTCTCTGGTATGTTTCCAATATGTGAGTGCAGGCATAAGATGTAAATAGTTAAAGATTTTAGATGAATGGTGTGCCAAATGATTTTATTGAAACTGAATAAAGAAAAGAAATATAAGAGTCAAAAAACAAATTACAAGCCATTGTAAAAAGTTGTATATAATATAAATAAATAAAAAATATATATATATATATATATATATATATATATATAAAAAGGGGTCAGTAGAGTAAAAAAAAATTTTTTTTGTTTTGTGAAGAATGATAGAAGCAATTAATTACCCAGGAAACTAAATGTGTTGTATTCTTTCTTTCTTTTTCTTTTTGGAAGAATGTAAAGAGAAAGGTATTAATGGCTTAGGGTTTCTGCTTTTTGAGAATTAATGTTCATCCATTGCCCAAACTCTGGGTATTTTACCTTTTGTAGAATCAACGTGTAAATACTAGTGGTCTCCGACTTCCACAGTGTCAAAATATTGGAACATTTTAAGAAGGTTAATTGTTCAAGTGCAGGGAAAAACAAAATGGGAGGCTGAGGGAAGCAAAGGGGATAAGTTTATCTTTAAAGGAAAGCCAAATGAAATATAAAACATTCATTTTTTAAATGAAAAAAGAACTTTCTTAAAATCCAAAAAGATTTTTTTTTTAAATACAAAAAGAAACATTTTTTTTAATATAAAAACCTTTTATTCTTTTTTTTTTTTTTTTTTTTTTTTAAAAAACAAAAATAAAACATTTTTAATATAAAAAGAAGCAACCTGTTTTGACTACAAAAAGAAAAATTATTTTTAATACAAAATAAAAACAATATTTTTTTGAATGCATAAAACAATATTTTTTTTTTTTTTAAATAAAAGAAACAAAATCTTTTGGAATACTAAAAGAAACAATAACTTTTTTTTTTTAAATAAAAAGAACAATATTTTTTGAATACAAAATATTACTGAATAAAATGACTAAAATGAAGCAACAATCAAAATAATAATCGTTACTTAAAAAAAAAAATGGAGGACAACAGAGCTAAGATGGATGCACTGATATTTATTGAAGTGTTTTTATGAAGGGATGCATTTGTATTTATTGAAGTGTTATTGAAAAGAAAAACCTGTAAATGTTGGATGCCAAAAAATCAGAAGAATTCTGCAAAGATCTTCCAGATAAACCCTAACACAACCAATTTTATTCATTTTTTTTTTTTTAATTTCTTTTGTTTTGTCAATGTATAAGAAAAAAGAATGGATAAGTGTATATTTTTTGTGTTCTGCTGTACATTTCTATTTTGCATATTTGTCAGATACACCAAAAACAGTTAAAAGCATATATATATATATATATATATATATATATATATATATATACACACACACACACACATATACATTTTTTTCTAATGATTGATTCCAAAGAGTGTATTTTTTCCCTGAAAATAACCACTGGAGGAACATCCTATCCTTTTGATTGTAACCGATCCAGCTTTTTCAGAAAAATCAAGACTTTAGTTTGATTGTGACTTTTGTAAAACAACAACAAAATCCTGTATAAAATATATTTTCAGCTCACTGTTTTATTTATTTTTTAATGAAATATATCTTGGCTACAAATATAATTTTGTAATTATTATTTCATGCTTTTTGAAGTTCCAGTCCTCAATTTCTTCCACACATTAACTTTGATTAAAGTGTAATGATGGCCTTACTGTTAACAAGAAAATAAAAAATGAAAGAAACAAAATGACAAAAGGAAATACAACCTGGTTGAGATAAGTGAAAGTGTTTATTTCCTGTGATCTACAAGGTTCGATTGTTTAGATGTTCTGGGGTATTGCATAGCAGTAGTGGGAGACTAGGAGTTCATCAGAGTATAACACAAGGTAATAGTTGAGATAGACACATGGAGAAAATCAGCATGCTTATGTAGCCGAGTGAGGTGGACACAGAAAATCAACACACCTGTGTAGCCAAGTGTGGTAGACACGTGGGAGAAAATCAACATGCCTATGTAGCTGACTGAGATATGTAAGGTAAATATCTCACAAATTGTTGCATTGTAGTATGTTGAGAGTTGCTGCTGCTAATTTCATTGATGACTGAAAGCATTGCTGCTGCAAAAACCGTATGGGCATTTTCTGATTGGATTGAAAAGATGCTTTATGAGCATGGTATTTTTGGATGTTATCCTGAAAGCGGAGGCACAGAGCAGGACAAAATTAAGCTTAGTTTTTGTTATATGAGCTATGGATGTTGAAATTAGTACTTCCTGTTTTAGTTAAAGAAGTGGAGTTCAAACTTGGTATGACAAAAGCTTTCATTTTGGTGATCATAATTCTTGATGGTGGGTCTATTTTTTTTTTTTTTTGTTAGTTTTACACAGTAACAATAATTTTGTTTGCAACAAATGCTTAAAAAAATTTCACTGAAATTTCACACTGAATTTTTGGCAATGTTTAACATTCATGTCTGAAAAAAAAAAATGTCAAAAGAACGTTTATTCCATTAACCTCACTATTACTGTAAACTCCCTTCACTCTCTTGGAAATGTTTGTTTTAAAAAGTGATTATTAAAATTTTAATCAAGTCCAAACATATAAAAGTGGACTTATACATTTTATTTATTCTTGAGAATTGAAAACAAAGATATTAAACACTATTTATATTTTAGATTGCTTATTTACACGAATAATTTAAGAGATTATAAAAATACATGAACCAACTATAATGAA
Organism: Acanthosepion esculentum; assembly: GCA_964036315.1. Lineage (NCBI taxonomy): Eukaryota > Metazoa > Mollusca > Cephalopoda > Sepiida > Sepiidae > Acanthosepion > Acanthosepion esculentum. The sequence goes on from OZ038475.1 coordinate 114,207,970, forward strand.
ATATTTATTATTTATCATTTTTTTTTTTTAAAAATGAATATGAAAAGAATTTTTTATTTGTAAATTTATAAAAATGTCTGGACATGAAAATTTAAATAAATCCAACGATGAATAACTAGTTATAAATTTTTGAAAAAAATGCATTTTCTAGGCTTTTCTTTCATTTGTCCATGCTATATAAATTCACTAAAATGTTTATGGTTACCTTATATACTTGCTTATCATATGAATTTTGAAGCTAAATTTAAGGGTGTTGCATCACAGATGAGATAAAATTTGGATATGTACTACTGGCCCTAGCTATGCCGGTGACTAAACTATCCATTTACTGTAGTAAAAAAGTACAGCTGTATTTAAAATAAACATGACTTTGATGAAACTGATGTTTTACTTAACACATGTAATAATAGTGCACGTAATATTTATATATTAGTATTGTATTGTAAAATACAAACAAAACGAATATGCATCTTTTCCATTGTTTACATGTATAAGATATTTAGTTATTTCTAGTTGTATGCATTTACACAAAGAGTATGTCACTAATGATACTTTTATCATTCTCTTTTACTTTTTTAACTAATTTAACTAGAAGATGGGATAAACAGATAGGAAAAGAGGTTAGTATATTGTAATTTTGTCTCTCAAAAAAGGGACTCTCCTGAAACACGAGATACATGAAAAAATAATTTTTTATGAGTGAAAATTTTAGGGTTGCGTGATATGTGAGTTCACGTATTACACAGGTATATACAATACTTATAAAAGGGTAAATAATAAATATTGTAGTTTACATATTTTTATAATTTTGTAATTTTTTTATGAAATTTTGAATAAAAAAATTTCTTTCCAAGTTTATTTCATAAAATGGTAAATCTTTCTAAAAGGTAAATAAATATCACATTCTACTTTGAGGGAGTCAAAAGTGTAGGCAGTAATAGTGGGGTCAAGGGAATAACCATCTTTTTAACACACCGGTTTCTTTAAACATTGCCAAATTTTCTTTCTATTAGGTGTGCATCACAAAAGCTTTACATTTTGGTGCTCTTAATTCATTATGGTGGGTCTGAATTTTTTTTTTGTTAGTTTTGCACAATAATAATTTCCTATTTGCAACAAATGCTTAAAATATTACCATTTTAAAGTCTGTATATACTTTGTTTATACCTTGACAACAAGTCGAACACAAAATGAAATTTCAAATTTGATTACGTGATAACAAATACTGTATGTACTTGTGTATAAGCCAACTTTATGTATAGTACAACCTCTGAATTTATATGAAATTCATTATATTCATTTACGTGCAAATACCTTTGCGAAAGGCATGAATCCAACTCTCCTGTCCCCAGCTATAGGTTAAGACTTGTATCACTAAACCATTATTATATCAAAAAAAAAAAAAAAAAAAAAAAAAAAAAATGAAATTCTTACAATCTAAAAAATATTTTCTGTCTTTAAATAACCTGCAAAGGATTATTAAGCCATAGAAAATCAATCAATCAATCAATCAATCTTTATTTAATCTATGGGGGTAGATTCATTCTCACCTTGTTTCCACTGAGCCTGTACTACCAGAGGCAGGGATTGAACTCTCAATTCCTATGTCAATAGTTTAATCCTCTAAGCTATTGTTCAAAAGAGATGTGCAGTGTGGTGTAACAGATAACGGGTTGACATGAGAAATCGGAGAAGTGAGTTCAAATTCCAGTCTGGTCTGTTACATCCACTTACATGAAAATACCCTTGGGAAAGGTATTATCTGTTCTCCGCCCAGCTATGGGTTGAGTAGCAGGACAGACTGGGCCCTATAGCCTTTGTTGGCAACCAACCTACCATAGAAAGAATTTCCAAACTACTGCGGGAAAATGAATCGGACAAGACATTATTGCCTAAGTGTGTATCACATACAGTGCTTCACTGACTGAAATGAATGTTATGAATATTTTTAAGTGAATATAATAAAGTTTTGTTTTAGGATTTGAACTCTGATTATTTTTGCCAGGAAAATCTTGCATAATGAACATATCTATCAAGATACAACTATTACGTTAAAAAATATTTGAATTATGGAAATTAAAAAAAGTTGTGTGTTGGTGTCTGTTTTACGTGGGATGCATGTTCATATGTAAACTATCAAAGAATAAACATACAATAACATAGGTTTCTACCAAAGGCCATGGTTATATATATATATATATATATATATATATATATATATATATATATATATATATATATAAAAAAACTAGCAAAAAAAAAATTCCCAATGTTTCTTGAGTATGTCTGTTTTCTTTTTTGTCCAGAAGTTAAGGTAAGTCAAAATGTTGATAGCAGACACAAAAAGAAGGCTACAAAAATTCCTACAGAAGGTAGTGTACGAAAACGAGAAGGAATGATTAAACATCAACTGCATATTCACCCCGCATGGTCCGCTACAAGATAAAAGGAATATTGAAAACAAATCATGCAAGAAAATTCAGAGTGAAGACAAACATAATTAAAAGTGTAACAATAACATTGATTTATATACAATTGACATATACAATTGGGTTGAATATTTTGGGATAAATGAGGATGGTTGAACTAGATTGTGTAGAGTATTTTTGTGAAGTTTCAGCATATGTGAAGGTGTTATTGAGATTTGTTCGTAAAATTAAACTAAGTATTTGGTCATGTACAAAAATGTCTTTTGTGCGAGTTCAATCAATAGTGTGTGTGTGCGTAAGTTTAAGTTATTGTCCAAAATTCGTAGGAGTTGTGTACCTTTAGTTGTTTGGATGTTTGATTGATTGTTTACGAATACTTATTTAGTAGTGAGTAAATATCACTTTTTAAGTATTGTAAGTAATTGCTAGAAATTGTTCCTGATAAAGCATGGTTGTTGTTTGCTGAGTCAGAGAAGTTTGCGCAGTAAAAGTGTAGTTGGTCAAGGTTTTGACTTGCGGGGATTAGTTTGGCATCTCTCCAGGGGTGAAAGTCTGATCTTTGAGTCAATTCAGAATAATCTATTTATAGAGTTTTGGTCAAGAAAATAGGCTCCAGAATGCTGGGCGCGAAAATACATTTTCGCATGAACTTGTTACAGTTCTAAGGGTCTGAGCCAATGAGAAGTCTCGCTTGCTAAAACTAGAGTGTTGATTGGTTGATAGGTGATTTTTGGTGTAAAGTGGATTATACCGGAGGAGTGAGAGGTTAGTATGGATTATTCCATCACATGTACCTGTTTGAAATTGGTTGAAACACTTATCTGAAGTTGATCATATCTCTTCTTTCAATGTCTGCTTGTTGATGCATTATTCACATTTACTCGTGGCCAGCATCGGCTCTCCTTTGGTGTAGGCTAAAACACGCCCTTTCACCTTGGTGGTCTTCAAGCTTCTCACCTTTGGCACTCAAATCTATTTGGCGCCTAAATTTGGGTCTTACCCATTATTATCAGATAAATAAACTCATCTTTCCAACCAAGAGGATAACCTATATTTTTCATAATATTAATAATTATTTTTCAAATTAAAAACAGAATTTTCTTTTTTTTAAGATTTAAAATATAACATTTATTCATCAAAATATATATTTACACTGTATTGTACGTTGACAACAGCTTATCTATATATGTTTTGTATGTCCACAAACACATTACACACCAGGTGTCCCAAAAGTCGCACTACATTTGAAAAAGAATATATACTTGTAATCATCGACTGGAGGAAAATTGTGTGGTATCATTTTCAACAATTGAACTGATAATATTTACAAATGATATCGTGTCTGATACAAAAACATTGTCTCATTTAGTAAATAAAGATGAAAATTATAAAATTATGCACAAAATATATAGTTGAAGGCATACAATTGTGTTCAAAATATTTTGGTTTCGGCATTAAATAACCCAAAGAGATTGATATGCCGTCGAACCAAATCAAACCAAACATGAAAGTTACAGTTTTTTAGTGATAGTGCAACTTTTTGTCCACCCTTTTTCTCTGTGTCGTGAGTGGGTGCGTGTGTATCTGTGTGTTCGTGCTTGTGTATGTGCGTGTGTGTGTGTGTACACGCATTCATATGCCAGCTTATATTAGGCAGATTATAAATTACTTTGTCATAAGCTTCTTTCCCTAAAGGTACAGGGTGTTCCAAATGGCACACATCAATTAGCAGAAAACGTACACGTGTGAACTGTCAATCAGGGAAAATTTGCATGCCGCCATCTTCTATAATTCGACCAATAAAATTTCTTAAAAATATATTGTCACATACAGAAAACATGATCACATTTGGTAAATAAATATAAAATTTACAAGGTTACCAATGGTAATGTGACATTTAGAACACCCTACACTGACATCGGTTCAAAAGTATTTTTTAATCATTTCACCTCATGCAAGGCGATAATGTCACTAAGATGCAAGAGATTTAGTGAGAAGAATGGACAATAAGAGAACAAAATGGCAAGTGACATTGCATTTAAATTTTTGAAGATTGTAGGTAGCAGGAAATCAAGAATCTGGAAGAGAGTTCTACAGGTTAGAAGTGCAAAAGATTGTAGTCGGCAGGAAATCAAGAATCTGAAAGAGAGTTCCTCCGGGTAGAAATGCAATAAAAGAAACTGTTAGAATAGAACTTACTGTTACAAGTAGCTGTCTATTTCAGCAGTAAAACGAAAATTTGTTACTAATTTAGTATGCTTAAAAGAATGCAGTCAAGGTATTAAAGATGAGAGCACAGAAGAACAGCCATGAAAATATTTATAAAAAAGACAGAGGAAAGCTACGTCATAGTAGTGCGAAAGTGACTGAAATCGAGATGTGAGGTCAGGACTGATAACATTTACACAGGCCCTTTTCACTCAGTGAATCTACTGTAACTAAGTGAGTGTTAAAGGTACTTTTATTGTAATTTATTTACATGGAGTTCTAGATAAATTTTTGAGTGAGCTCACTTATCTGACCATATAACCAAACATCAGATTTATATAATTTAATTTAATTAATTAATTTTTTAAGGGCTTTTTTGGTATGGACAAGAATGTTCAAGTTCTCCATCACCACCGCCATCTCGAAAAAGGACTTAGTAGTGTTTATCTCTCTTACTCAGTGTCGATAATTACGGAATGTTGTATATACGGTACCATATTGCTTTTTTAAATTTTTACTGTGTACAGAGACTATTCTAATAATGATGCAAATTTAAGTCGGGCATTTTTTTCTCGATACATATAAAATGTAATACAAACATGTATTATAATAGAAACGGCGTCATCACATTAAGACTGATGAATGTATTTAATTTGTATCTTTGTTCTACAACAACAGCGAAGTGTTGCTGAAAAATTCTTTACTCGAGTCAATTCACAAACTGAAACAAACATTAGATTATTTAAGAAATTTTGATCGGACCGATAATTTTGTAGCTCTCCCTCATACCTTTATTCATTTATATATTTAGAAAATATAGCCTAGTATTATATGTATTTAATTTTGACTTCACATTCACCCTTCAACTTTTCAGAATTTGCAGTTTATGTATTAATAGATGTGATTATCTCCCCTGGTTTATCTATTTTATCTTTCCTTCACAGTTGTCTCCCTTTAGCAATAAAATTTATTTCTTTGCGATTGTTGCATATTTCTTAAGTATGCAATTAGATATACAAGGAAGAATAGAATAATGTTATCTGGAATGAATTTACGAACTGTCCCCCTTGCCTTCAATATGTCCTGTGAGTGTCATATCTTCTAAGCCCGTGAGGACAGTATTATTAATAAATAAAAATATAAAATAATAATAATAATAATAATAAATATCATAAATAAAACAAACAACATAAAACTTTGTTTAAAATGAATAAAACCAAAATAATTTTCCCAGCAAGCAACGGAAAACTGCCCTGTTTGAAAACGGATATTTCTCGCCAGAAAAACGCCGAACTCACTCTCTTCGCTATGGAGCCTCAGGGGATCCATTTCCTCTCCTTGGCACATTGCTTGTCAGACGACGACTTTTTTCCTGTATTACATACAACCTTAAAACATATATAACTGAAATACACACACACACACACACACACACACACACACACACACACACACACACACACACCAGTGCACAAAAATAAATACAATTATATGATTTTAATTTACATTTTAACATGCTTTTAGTGTTATTTACTTGTATATTTTTAGTGTTGTAAACACGAGGCTAACCCTGCTGGTATGATGTGAGTGACTCCACTAGCCATCGTTACGTGCCATAGAAATTTCAACTAAGTATAAGTGTTTATTCTGTTTTCATTTTCTCTAAAACTTTGTTGTTGCTAACATGTTCAGTCCAAAGTATTCTCAGCATCCTTCTGTAGAACCACATTTTTGTTGCCTCAGGTCTCTTCCACACTTGTGAGGAGATTGTCCAGAATTCATTGACATATCGGAGGACTGATTGTTGTGGATTTGAATCAAGCCACAACAAAGAAAAAGGCGTTTAATATAAAAATATAAGATATTTTTATTTTTGTGTTTTTTACAACTAAATTTTTCCTAGTGTTTATGAGTGTAGCGGATTGTGAGGGTGAAGATGTGAAGAGATATCAGAACGTTAAACTTTCCTGCTGGCGGGTCCAGCTACATGAGAATGTCGGACTTTAACTAAGTCCGAAGAAGGCAAAGGAAACAAACAAGACCGATATACATGGGTAAACAAATATATATTAATAACAAAACAAGTTAAACAAAGACATGGACTGTTACATAGAGTTTGCATGGAGAAATTATGTGTGTGTGTGTGTGTTGTAAGTGTTCGTACGTACGTGTATTGTTCTTAGCGCGTTCCCAGAATTTGGGAAACGCTGTATCTGTGAGGTCACATGTTGGCCTAAGTGGATAAAGAGAGATTTTACCTCGCCTCCGCGCGAGGTAGTGGCCCAAGGCCTAAGTCGAAAGAGAGTGAGAGAGAGAGAGAGAAGGGTCAGTCAGTAATTTTAGCCAGGGGAGGGACCCCTATTGAAGGATTAAAGAACTGAGGAGGAGCTAACTGCGACATGAGTGTTCTTACAGACTTTGAAAGATGTTATTTCTTCGCGTGCACGTGTAAGAAAGAAGCAAGAAGGGAGAAGGTCAGTGGGTAAAGAGTGTCATGTTGTTTGGTGAAGAGGACGGGTAAATAAGTAAGGGTCGTGAACTCTTGCTGTTTGTCTCTCCTTATTTGTTTGTCTGTCTAGAAACTTTAAATACCATTGAAAGGCATCACAAAATGTTTTTTTTTCTTTTTAATTGTTGGCGGGAATGCCACTCGTTGTTTGAAAAATGTTATATAATTGCTTTCAAAGCATTAATTTATTAACCGGAAAGATGCCCGATCGTCCGACTCAGAAACTATTTTTTGTCATTTGGGTTTGATTGTGTGGGCTCGTCCATAGTTCAGTTTTACCCTCTTCGTATAATGCACTATTCCATTTCTTCAACTTTCATACAAGCAATGTCAGCGAGCTACTATTGGTTATTCTCCGCAAATCTAGCTCACTGATTGGTCCTTTTCGACCAATCAAGTCACCTGCACGCGCACAAGCAAATTTTGGCGCAATTCGTTCTGAGCCACCCCACGTGACTACGACCTTATATAAACCCCAAAACACGTGTGATGACCAGGAGCAGAGACCGAGAGCAGAGATCGACAGCAGAGTCCGACATCCGCGAGAGACAGCAACAGCAGCAGACAATTTCGACCGCTCACTCCAAGCTTCAAAATGTGACAATTACGAACACCCGTCTCGACGAATCGAGACGTTAAACTTTTCGGCAACACTGATGTCAACGAGCCTTTCAGTCAGACTTCAACATTCAGAGAGACGCCAACCAAATCCACGCAATCCAAAAACTTGATTTTCCCGCGCAAATAAAACTCAGCAACCCGTTGGCATAATCTTTCTCTCTCTAGCAAACAAAACTTTACAAACTTCAATTATTATACTTAAAAAGTGACATTTTTTCCACTACAAAATAAGTAATAATAACTCACAACATTTCATTCAAATAACAATTAAAGGTACGCAACTTCGTATGACAAAAAAGAATTATACACAAACACTTACGTAAAACTACAAACTGTTTAAAAATTGGAACAAATCTCATTAATACTTGCAAAAGTTTTCAAACATACTTAGTAACAACATACGAATTTTAATACACCAACACTTAACCATTTATCAAACCTTAACACATCTGTATATATTTTAAATTGTATATAAATCACTATTGTTTTTACATTCTACTTGCCTTTGTTTTTAACGTTGTTCTGCATGACCTGTTCTAAATTTATGTTTATTGTTGAGGATGAATGTTAACGAAAACGCCAACAAAAAAGATTTCCTTCTGATTTAACCAAATACATTCACTAATCCCCAACAATTGTCATGCTTTTTATTTCATTCTTAGCTCCACATGATATTACAGGACAGTTCAGTATACTTTTCTTTTTTAACAAAATTTTCCTACATTTTTTTTTGTTTAGATTTGGAATGCATCTTTCCAACATGCTTTCAGATTTCGGTGTCGCATTTTTGAATGGGCCCCTGAGTAAGATGGCGTGTGTTGAAAAGATTGACGTAAGTTGCGTGTTGAAAGGGCTGTTCCCCACAATTATTTATTTTTGTTAGGAAAGGTGTGGAAATTATTAGCAATGGTGAAATACAAAAAGGAACATGGAGTTAAAAACATAACAATTGAATTTATTAAGTATTGAAATTACATGCATGCGAACTGAAAAGTGGGACTGAGTTGCGTTCCTTTGATTAGGTTATTATTTGTATCTAGACTCATAACGAAAGAGTTTATATT
>OZ038475.1:114221800-114294300 GCA_964036315.1 Acanthosepion esculentum
TAAACCCACACATAGTCTGGGAGAATATAGGTTCCGCACATACTCCTAATAGTTTTATAGATAGGTGTGACTTATGTTTAGAAGAAAAATTAGAATAATAAAATACAATAATCAAAGCCAACTATTGAATCAGAGTAATGAATTAATATTAAAATGTCGGCATAAAAACAAATTCAAATTTCCATAACATAGGTTTTACTTTATTAGCTGCTATATTTCTCTTCAAATGTATAACTAATTCTAATTTCTCAGTTCTAAGTGGAAAGTCATGCGCAAACATACTCTAGATAAGTCAATATTATAATCTGACAAGAATTTACCTACAAAACATTTACCTATAGAAGAAGGATGGATAGAAAACTTACTCTTATTTAAGATACTATTACAGAGCCGTCAGCTGTCACGAGATCCAAACATGTTAAAGGTTATGAGGTGTCCCATTTTATCCTACTTAGTCTCTTTGAGGATACGTTTACATTTGTTACGAGCAGACAAAAATTGGCTTTTGTTGTGATCGGTACTATCACACCCGGAGGGAAGTGCTTCATGTGGGCTATAGCGGCAGATTAAGCCGGTGTAAACAGAGGGGAATAGTGTGCTTTCATCTGATATTTCCGAGAAAGCAACAAAAGCATCGATATCGGCTTCAACTGAAGAAGAAAGCTCTTTGGTAGAATTTTCAATAGGGCTAAGAATCTCAATCGGTACGCTGGTATATATATATATATATATATATATATATATATATATATATATATATATATATATATTGATAATATTAGTGGTCAATATATATATATATACATATATATATATATATATATATATATATATATATATAGATAATATTAGTGGTCAATATATATATATATATATATATATAAATTCCCAAGAGGATAGAATCCAGGTAGAACTCAATGTCCAGGACAGAGTAAGAATATAATATAAAAGGCTCAAACACTAATATTCCATGGTTATAATTTATTACATTGGAATCGTAATTACGATCCAATTCATTAGATCCAGGAATTTGTAGGTCTGATATATATATATATATATATATATATATATATATATATATATATATATATATATATATATATATATATATATATATACACACACACACACACACATATATATACCATTGTTGGAAGAGTATGTATGTTTCATGGATTACGGATCTTTTGCTTGGATATAATAAAATAAAACAATGACAACTTTATTTTAGTCTTATTTATTTCTAAACTCTGTGTATAGTGATTTACTTAGCATAGCTGTGGAGCAAGGCCGAATGTGTAGAACACCCAGTAAGGATCGAACTCATTACTCAGTCGTAACAGATCTAGTAAGAATAAGTTTGTTAACCATTAAACCACGTCGAAGTATTTCTGATCCTTATGTATATATCGTAATATTTTTTTTAAACTCTGCCTTATGTGTTATTCTTAAGCGTTTTGACAGAGGACGGTAAATGCCACTCTGAGTTCCGTAGACGAATTGGCATGGCCAAGGCCCATTCCAAAAGCTGGACAGAATATTGCGAGACAGGATGGTGTCTTTGGCAACAAACAAAAGAATACTGAGCTGTTACGTGACATCTGTCCTTTTTTACAGCAGCGAATTTTTGGATGATTTCCTCAAAGATGAAGAAGAGACTCGACGCGACAGAGATGTGGTTCTACAGAAGGATGCTAAAGATATGGACCGAGCGTGTGAGCAACGATGAGGTCTTAGAGAGGTTGCAAACAAAGAGAAGGTTTATACTTAACATCAGGAAGAGGCAGTTGAAGTTTCTGAGATACATAATGAGGAAGGAGGGCCTGGAGAATCTGATACTCACGGGTTGAATAGAGGGAAAGAGAGACAAGGGAAAGCAGCGCGAGACATACCTGACGAGCTTGAGCAGATGAATGACAGAACGCGGTCTGGGGGAGGTAGCATGGGTAAGTAATTTGTTGAGAGTTGCAAGGGATACAGGGAGGTGGAGAGCCATGATCGCCTACGTCCTGAAAGGACACGGCACATAGAAAGAAAGAATGTCTTATTTAGTAGTATTAGTAGTAGAATTCTTCTTATGGGAAGTGGATTGTCGTGGCTCTCCGTAACATATGATTACGACTGCGCATATATCTCTTAAGTCATTTTACTGCAGTAAATACGCGCAGAAAAAATGAATTTGAGTTGTAACACCAAATTTCGGTAGTTTTTTATTGAGATTCGTAAAGTTTCAAAACTAAATGTATGTTACAAAACGATTTCACAGCGGTCAGGAATTATATACAAGGATTACGAATTGAATAAATCTATAGATGCATCATACATTTATCTCATCCTTTATAAACTTAAAAGCATTTTTTGGCTTCAGGTCTTGGGTTTAAATAATTTGCGAACGTTTTCTCTGTGGAGGCTGTTAAATCTTTTACGCTGAAAGCAAACTCAGATACGGCCATTTCCCACAATGCACTTTAATATAGTCAAGCAAAGAAAAATAGCTTGCAAACAAAGCGTAAATGTTACAGTCAACCCCCCAAGAAAAATACATAAAAGTTATCCTCTTCTGCTTCTGTGTTGTGTTACTTAAAAGAGAAATAATATTTCACACTGAAAACTTCTGTGTTCATAACCCTGTAATAGCCAATACTGTATGATGAGCCTGTACAATAGATAGCAATCTCAACCAATTCTACAAGTCTGTGTTTGGTTTGGTTTGGTTTATTTTGTTTTACAGCATATCAACCTTAATGCCGACCAATGTTATTTTTTTATTGCTGGTAATATTTTGTTTTGTCAAAGATCTGTTTCAGGTAATATTTTTCCTTCAAAATTGTACTGCTGGTAAACATTTTTTCAAAACGTATTGCTGGTAATAGTTAACTATTTGCCCAAAGCTAGAACCCTAACAGGTGCTACCATCCCGGGTCAGGGTGGACCTGAGAACACCAGCAATTAAGAGGTGGTTCCACGCTCCTCAAAACCTTCTGATCAGAGGCCTTGCTGCTAGACGTAGTTTATCGTCTTACCCAGGACGCGGATGTAGTTTAACGTCTTACCCAGGACGATCTACAAGTCTGTGAGCACACCTTACATGCATAAAATAAATTGTATGAGTAAATCTGATAACCTATAATAAATGATTTAAAGGATACAATGATAAACTTTTATATAGAGAAGAGTTTATGTATGCCATTCAGTTTATTTGAAGTTAAAGGATTAGATTCGTTATTAAATACATTATAATGATACAAAAGGCAATTAGCCGAGCCTGGTCAGTACGTAGATGGGCAACCGCTTAGGAATAGCAGGCACTGTAAGCCTGGAGGTGAGGATGGTGTAATGAATAATGGCTCGAAATTGTTAATCGGAGAGTCGAGTTTCAATTTTAGTTGTGTTCGTTATATTCACTTACGTGCAAAAACCTTTAAGAACGGTATGAATCCACATTTTCTACTCCAGCTATAGGAGACTTGTTTCACTAAAACATTATTGTTTTCAAAAAGAAGAATAAAATAAATGAAAAATATTAGGTTGGTGCAAAAATAATGTCGTTTTTTGACGTTCAACTTCATGTGAGAAAACGACGTTATTTTTGCAGCAGCCTAATAACAACTGTGTACAAAATATTTAGCTTTCAGCATCAATTCACCCATAGAGGTTGATATGTCGCTAAACAAACACAGCCAACCAACCAACCAACCAACCAACCAAAAGGCTATTATTGCCCTTTAGTTGAGATGATATCACATGGGTCACGTGACGGCCGCTTAGTGACGTCATTTCATAGGGTGACGAAAGTTGTCTGTCCTGTAAGTTAAACCACTTCTACACCAACCGACCTCTTCTTGTTCTTGTAGTTCTCAATTAATGATTTGCAAAATTTAGTTAGTATTTTGTTCCATTCTTCTCGCACATGGTCTTCAGATCCGGGATGTTGGTTGGAACCTTCGATTGGATTTGATTTTTCAAATAACACTACAGATTCTCAATTGGATTTAAATCTGCGGACAGACTAGGTTATTTCAGGATATTGACATTATTCTCAGCAAGCCATTTCTTCATAGGTTTTGCAGTGTACTTAGAATCATTATCTTGTTGGAAGATCCAATCAGGAGGAATTTCAAAATTTTCAACTGAAATCATTAAATTTGCTTCCAAAATATTTTGATATGCTACAGAATTCATTCTATCATCTATTACTGATATACTGCTAGTAGCTTTTGCAGAAAAGCATCCCCAAAACATGATGCTGCCACGATCAAATTTCACTGTTGGAACTGTGTTCTTTTGTTTAAAGGCATCGCCATCTTCCTTCCATATATGATTTCTAGGATTACGTCAAACAACTCAGTTTTGGATTCGTCTGTTCATAATACTCCCAATACGATTTTTCCTTATCCTTATGTTGACGAACGAATTTCAACCTGGCATCTCTGTGTCTTTTCAACAGCAGTGGATGTTTTACGAGGGGAGCGTGACTTTTGATTGTCTTATGAATTTCATTCCTTATTGTCTGTTTAGTGACAAAGATTCCTGATGGAAGCAAATCATTCTGCAACTCTTGACGAGTAACCATTAGATTTTGTTTAATCTGATGCATTAATTTCCTCGAAGATCTTGAAGAAATCTTCCGTGAAGCACCTGTTCTTTGGTTTTCAACAGTTTTGAGGTTTTATAGCTTGCAATGAATGAACTAATGGTAGTAAATGAAATATTCAGGTAATCTGAGATTTTTCTGTAACTTTTCCCTTTTTTCAAGAGCTTAACAATCAGTTCTTTTTGCGAATTTGTCAATTCTTTACTTCTTGTCATGATGATAACCTTCTTGCACAAATATAAATTACAGAATGTTCTGTTTGTATTTTTTAGTCTAATAATTACTACTGATAACATTTTTGCAACATTATAACATATTCCACTTGAATAATCTCGAGTATTAAATCAATTTAAAGTTTTGAAATCTTAAATATGTATTGTACGAATACTTTTTCACCCATTAAAATTGATAAATGGAATTTATTTCTATTAAATCAATTTTTTTCCTGTTTTCTATGCATATTTAGTTATGCATCTGTGTAAAGTTAATTATATGTAAAGTTTTATTATACATTAGTTGGAAATACAATAAATTAAAAATTTGTATTTGTACGAATATTTGTTTCACCCCACTTTATATTATTAAATTTTAGGATGGGGATTTATATTAAACATCAATATTTCAAATGATTGATTCAATTAAACTTAATTATTTTTAATATAAATAATGAGGGGCATGTCACAATTTTTATACATATATATTTATATGTGTGTGTGTGTGTATGTGTGTGTGCGTGTGTGTGTATTTAAGCTTGTTTGGTTAAATAATGATATATATATATACATATTTATACACACACACACACACACACACACACACACACACACACACACACACACACATATATATATATATATATATATATATATATATATATATATATATATATATATATATATATTCTGTTGTATGGATATGAGTTTGTGACCCTGGATTTCACGCTTTTGCGATCATCATACAAACTGGTTTATTTTTTTAAATTGGGTCCATTTATGCTTGTTTGACTATGTTTGGTGGTGGGAGGGAGACTTTTGTTCTTTATTGTCCTTTCCTCATTTCTCCTCACTAAAATGTTCTCATTCCTTTTCCTCCCTGTAACTCCCCCCACCCCCGTGTTCTAGTGGCACTTTTGGGGTGAAATGATTAAAAAGAAATTAAGTGTCTTTCTTGTTTCTATTTTCCTTAAAACTTCTTAGTTGCTCACGTGTTTTGTCTATATTATTCTCAATATGTTTCTGTTGTTCATGTCATCCCTTCGACTGTGAGAAAATGATGTAACATTCACTGCCATATAGAAGATTTGATATTGCGTTGCAATACCTCACTCTTTCCTTTATTTCTAACTAATTTTTTGTTTGTTTTAATACTCCCCTTAGTTTCTGGAAGGCACTTTTGCTACTCCAATTCGCCTTCGCATTTATGTGTCACACTTTCATCGTCTTTTATTAACGCGTGTTCCTTCAGGACGTAGGAGCTCATGGCCCTCCACATTATCCTGTCCCTTGTAGATCTTCATACGGTTTGATTTTTGTTATTTTTCCCAGACCCTGTTCTGTCATCCATTTGCTCAAGCCCATGTCATGCGCTGTTTTCCCCTGTCCCTCTTTCCTTCTATCCGTGCTGTGAGTATCAGATTTTCCAGGCCCTTCTTCTGTGCCTGCTTGATTCTGATGTCTATAGTTCGAAGCTCACATGTATGGCTGCCACTCTTGTTGTTGACGATGCATAATAGGCCCAGCAATGCGTTAAATAGTAGAATTTGTACCTAGAAAAATCATTGTCATTCTGAAAAGAAATTTAATGCAATATGTATTCGAAAAAAAAAAAAACAAGAATTATTCTTACAACCCAAATCCATATTTCGGCTTTGAATAACCCACAAAAGGTTGAAAAAAAACAAAACATAATAAATCAATCAATCCCTGACTAGAATGAGGGTAGTGTATCTTTCATTTCCTCTCTACCGTGTCTGCTTTCTGGTAGTTCATGAAAAACTATGAGGGTGTAGTCCCGGGATTTCTAAACCTACGTCAGTACTTGCACCACTGAACTAAGGGATAGGGCCGGATGCTTGTGAGACATTAGTCGTGGGTTGTGGGTACTGGCCATTGTTTTTTTCTTGGTCTATATGTACACACTTTACTCGCGGAATTATTAGGTTGGTGCAAAAATAATGTCGTTTTTTGACGTTCAACTTCATGTGAGAAAACAACATTATTTTTGCACCAACCTAATAGTAGGTAATACATCATTAGTGCCGTATCTGCTCATCTGTGTTACTGTATTCCAGTAGGAAGCGGCAAGAAACGAGGCAATCCTGGTTCTGACCCTGTTGCAGCACCGGGGGACGGTCTGAGTAATACTAGTTGCAGAAAGTTTTTTTGTCCTTGCTCCAGATACGGGGTTCGAGCGTTCTGAGGTGGTGCAAGCAGTCTTTAAGTGGGGAGTGTCGTGAATAAAAATCTGTGCACATCAAAATTAGTGCACATCATTTTCACAGCAGGAGCGGGCAAATTATTGTCCTAGCAGTAGCACCTCCCCATCCGCTCCTGATCTTTCCTTGCCATACATACTGTGGACATCTACACTAAAATTTGTCATAACCTACAAGGAGCAAATAGACAAATATCAGATTATTATAGCGTGATTCGGGAAAATGTGTTACACACACACATTGCATTTTGTATAATCTATATCTGTAATTCTTAAAATGTGTGTGTGTGTGTGTGTGTGTGTGTGTGTGTGTGAGCGGATGTTGTTTATGCGTTTCCACAGTTTTCATCCGATTTCGATGAATCTTTTTTTGTTTGATAGATAATTCTTCAGTGCCGGTTTTGAGTCCAAATTGGCTGGAAAAATTCTAAACGTTGAAGGTGAAAAATTGAAAAAAAACTGATTTTTTACACTTTGCGCAAAAATCAAAGTAAAAATTTAATGTCTGTAAAAAAACAGTGACAATCAATTTAGAGAGTTGAAATCTAACGCAAAACATTATTAGAATGATAAAAAAAGAATTATTATAAATAAACATTATCGTATGTTATTATTATGACGGTTCAGGGAAGAGGTTCCTTCCTTAAAAGATTGAGAACGCAAAAACGGCCCTTTTCAGGGTCAGCCCCCACCCTCAGTTGCACCTAATTGTTGTTACTGATATTGATTTTCGGGTGGGCTGACTTTAAACTTAAACTGCCCCAAATAAACGGCAAAAATTCCCAGTAATGAAACACACGGTCGTAGACGGGTTATACTGCTAGTGATTTACTAAGCGTTGATCAGATGTGTCGCAAGGCCGAAATTATGAGCATCCAGTGAGGGTCGGACTCACTTCTCAGTCGTAGATGATTTAAACTTGTTAACTCCCCCAGAAAAAAAAAAAAAAAAAAAAATAAGATAAATTGCGGTTTATATAGCGATTTTGTAAACGTAGCTTAGATAGTTGGTTGATTTTATTTAGCGGTATATGAACATATGAGTTATTTAATGCCAAAATCTAAATACTTTGAACACAATTTTATAGTTTAGCTAAGTATATTTTGAACGCAATTGTATGCCTTCAACTACAAATAAAATGTATTGTTGGTCATTTTCCTATAAAATGTAATTTACTATAAAATGAATTTCTGGTTAGTATGCTTTAAAATATATATTGTTGGTAATTTTACTATAAATATGTATTGTTGGTAATTCTTTTATATAAAAATGTATTGATGGTATTTTTACTATAAATTTTTTTTTTTATACTTTCATAGTGTTTTTTTTTTGTCTGGGATTCAGTATTTTCTCATAGTTGGGACACTAAGAGGTGCTACTATCCCGGATGAGAGCGAAACTGAGAACAACAGAAGCTAAGAGCTGGTTCGACGTTCCTCAAAACCTCCAATCTCTCTTGCTGCCGGATGTAGTTTATCGTCATACCGCGTAGCTTAGACGTGGTACAAAGCTCAAACTATGGAGCATCCAGTGAGGATCGAACTCAAAACTTAATCGTAATTGATCAAGTGAGAAAAGCTTGCTAACTATTACACCGTGTCGAAGTGCCCAATTTCGTTTTATAGCGACTTACTAAGCGAAGCTCAGTTGTGGCACAAGGCCAAAAGTATGTAGTACGTAGTGAGAATCGAACACACTACTCAGTAGTAATTGATAAGGTGAGATAAGATTGATAACCATTACACTGTGTTGTAGTGCTCCAATTGTGTTTTATATAACGATTTACTAAGCGTAACTTAGATATGGCCCAGGGCTGAAGTCATGAAGCTCTATCGTAATTGATCTAGGGAGAGGCAAACTTGCTAACCATTACATAACGTCGAAGTGCCCGAATTGCGTTTTATATATGTCAGTAATTTCGATCCAAATTTTGCCTTAAGGGAATAGATTAACAAGTGTCGTTAATCCCCACTTGTATTTTGGTTTCTATTTTGCTGTGAATGTCGTTCAGTTATTGTTATTTAACTTGAACATTTTATAAACCTTTTGGCACAAACACCGTGGAGAACCCGGGACATAATATGATAATATAATTTTATTCAAAGGTGGTAGTGGCAGCTTAAACTAGTCTACAAGGAAAATATCTGTCAGAAATAATGTCAGAAAAAATTAGGCCTGCAGAAATGTAGAGAAAACGAAACACGGACTATTTTCATCGAATTAGTTTGTTTACGAATCCGCTGTCAAAAATAGAGCTAGATGAAGTCATCATTACAATGCTGCAGACGAATAAAAAAACTTCGCTTTAAATGAATTATATTCACAAGGAAAATATTCAATAAAAATATTCATTCAGATGTAATTGTTCTATTTATTAAATACATGTAAAAATTTGAGATATACACATATGCAGAGATATAATCATATTCAAATGTTTTATTTCCATCAAATTCACATGGAAATTGTGAATAAAAAGAAATAAATCGAATGTCATTCAATTTGCTTGAGTGAAAATTTGATCAAAATTGCCTTCAGTAGTCGTAAGATTTTATATTTTTATTTGGCAGGTTTAAAATAGACAAACAATTCGATTTCAATTCCGTCATCTCAAGACCACAACAGTGTATGTTTTCTAACCTCTAAAATCGTCCTGGGTATGACGATAAACTACGTCCAACAGCAAGGCCTCTGATCAGTAGGTTTTGAGGAGCGAGGAACCACCTTGCTGGTGTTCCCAGGTCCACCCTGACCCGTGGTGGTAGCACATGTTAGGGTCCCAGCTATGGGCAAATAGTTAACTTGTGTAAAAATAGGTTTTAATATCAGAAATACTTTGTAATAAAAAATTATTACCGGCAATAATTTTTGAAGGAAAAATTATTATCAGCAATACTTAAAAAAAATAATACCAGTAATACAAACAGTTATACATTCTTTGAAAAAAATATGACCAGCTATAGATTTCTTCATGGAAAAATATTCCCAGAAATAGATTTTTGAAGAAAAACATATTACCAGCAATAAAAATTTTGTCGGCATTAAATAACCCATTGAGGTTGATATACCGTAAAACAAAAACCAAACCAAACCAAACTAACCTCTAAAAATAACGTAGTTTTGGGGAAAATAAAAACAAGAACAAAGTTGTAATAACTGCATGAAAGATGAGTGACGAATTTGACAAAAACATTATTACTTTATATACATTGTGCAAGATTTTTGTTTTCTAATTTTAATTAAAGGAAAAATAATCAACAAAAAAACAAAAAACGAATTCCTTGTAATTTAAATCATTATGTCTGAATTTATTTTTATCCATCCTTCTTGAAATAAAAATATTCGAAGTGTGAAGGGGGAATAGTTATACATTTTCGATCGGTGAAGGAACAAGCCTCGCGAAACGGAGTGGCTCTTGCAGCGTGTCTCAGTGGCGACGGTTCGAAGTAATGCTTTCTCCATCATAGCGGCTGGCAGAGGATAGAAAAATTTGTTTATAGTTACGTTGTTCTGGAATTGTCATCATTGGTCGACTGAACTTGCTTTGTTTCAATGACTTTTGTTTTGTTATTATTAATTACTTTATACCTATTATTATTATTAAAAAAAATCGGCTTCCAAAAAAAAAAAATAAATAAATAAAAAAAGTATCGGGTAGCGAATTTTTGAAGTCAGTGTTAAAGCTCAAATAAAAAAAAGCACAGGATTTCAAAATCTGATTTTCAAGGCAATATTAGCGGGTATAATGCTGGAGTGGTCATTGCACGCATTTCAAAATTGACATCAAGGAAACTTGATGATCCCGGTCACCGGGGAAGGAAGAACTTGACCTCTCATCGGCATACAGTTTGCATGCGTGACGAAACATTCGTAAATACACGTGTTTATATAAGTAATCACCAGTGATAATGTAAGGACAAATGATCGGGTACAGTCTCTACGGAGGCCACATACAACGGACTGGTCAAGAGTGACGAAATATTGGAGTGATTAAAATATTAAGTAAGAAAATTCAATTCTAGTGTTATAATCACACCCACTTCATTACAAGAGTAATCGTAAATTTCTAAGATCAATCTTTAAAATGGCTTTGAGTGAGTGAAGCATGCGGATCTTGGCGAAGACCCTCCTTGTTTGAACATTGCGGACTGACGCTACAGGTTCACAGAGAATTGTATTGAATAACAGAAAGCACATCTTAAGGGCGCAACTCTTTAGCAACAACTAAAACGGATATCAAATGTAACGCAAAGAAAAAGAAATAACAATTAAAATTTTGACATTACATACTACTTTAGATATAAGTTGAAGAAATCCTCATCAGTAGTGGAAAGAGCGAAAACAGCTACTGAACTTAAGAAATTAACTCCTTTCCCGCCATAGACGTGTATATCCATTTTTAACGAAAGTGTCGATTTTCAGATACCGACGAATAAACACGTCGAAAACATAACGCTCAAAACCCAGTTACAGTCATGTTTAAATGTCAATCTTGATTTGTTTTATGCTTTTCCGAACTTGAAACGAATCCAGTTGTTAACTCATACGTCTGCTTGAGGTGTTAGCTACCGTCCGGCTACTTCAAGGTACTTCAGTTTCTTAGTTACTATATTAAAAACAAATAAAAATATCGTCTAAAAATGAAACGTTTTCCCCAAAATAATTTGCGGGGAAGGGATTAAGAGAAAGATTTTATAGATTTCAACCGACAGCAATACTGGCTGCTCGTTCAATGAATGCCAATTTTTTCCATATAAGGAAATGGCTAATATTAGCAGTCAGTCAGTTATGCGCCATGCGTGATAAACGCTAAGGCGATTATGTATCTTTCGATAAAACTACTGATGAGGCAGATTTTTCCCGCAATAGGTTGCCATTTCTTTCTGCGGCAGACCAGTTACCATCCAAAGCTATAGAACCCGCTCTGTCCTGTTATTTACCCATCGCTGGGGTGGATGGGGGAGAATAGTATTCATACCTTTTCCAAAGGTATTAGCACATAAGTAAATGTAATGGATTCGACTGGAATTCGAACTCGGCTCTCCGTTCCTCAATCTTAGCATTACAATTACCATTACCAGTGTATGTCGTGTACTGTATTTGGTTTTGTTGATTAATTTAACGATATGTCAACCCTTGCTGGGTTATTTAATATCGTATATTAGTTTTATAGCACAAAAACAAGAAAATACAAAACAAACAATAAAAGAAATTCGCGAGAAACTTGAACTGCGACTCGAGACTTCATTTATTGTGAAAAGTTTTTAATTTTTATAGATTGTGTAGGCGTTTAGCACTTTAATTTACCACATAGATAGGTGTTTTCCTTTTGTTTTCTTTTTTCTTTCCTTGTTCAGGATTTTTTCTTGTCTAAGGTACACTGTCTTTTGGCACTTGTCTGTTGGTCACACCAACATTGTTGGGTTCTTTAGTATATATATATACATACATATATATATATATATATATATATATATATTTATAGGTGTGTGTGTGTGTGTGTATGTATATATATATATATATGTATGTATGCATATGGAAAATTTCTGCTTTGACATGTTTCAACGTCAAACCAGCGTCACAGCAATTTTTCCCCTGAAATATCAGGGAAACGTCTACATTAAAGTGTTTCGCTGGAACATCGGCAAGACAAGCCAAAGTAGAAGTTTTCCATATATTTTATATATACTGTCGGATATTAACTCAAATTTACTCACACAAACACACACACCCTCTCTCTCTCTCTCACACGCATACCCGCACGCGCACATGCGCGCACACAAATATAGGCCGGCGTATCGAAGTAAGAGTTTTATTTATTATTCTTATGATGTCAGTCATTGTGAAACATTCTGAAAAAATATCATTTATATTTAGCATTCTGTGGCATTGTCATATAATTGTACTCAAATATATAAAAATAAATGGCTAAATAAAGACCAATATATATAAGAAATTTTTATGTTTGTACATTCTTTTTATAAATACAAATAGTTAAGTAAATGCTTTGTTAATAATAAACAGTAATAATAACATTTACCGGCCTGAATGCCCGAGAAATTTTCATAGAAAATATTCGTCCTCCGACAGGAATCGAACCTGTATCCTATACGGAACAGTCATATAGCTTGACGTACCTTAACCGATTGAGCTACAGAGCATCATTCGGTTAGCAGGGTCGATTTTACTGCTTTTAAACTATAATCTTCCATGAATTTCTCACGTGCATTCATATCTGCTCAAAGCGTATCCAAATGTAAACAAATGACGTCACACATTGTCCGACAATTATTTTAAGACATTTTTATGTTTATACATTCTTTTTATAGATACAAATATTTAAGAAAATGCTCTGTTTATAATAAACAGTATTAATAACATTTACCGGCCTGAATGTCCGAGAAATTTTCATAGAAAATATTCGTCCTCCGTATATATATATATATATATATATATATATATATATATATATATATATATATATATACTGGCACGTACATATATATTTCTTACTTAGGTTTTATAAAAACAGTGCTCAATATTAGATAACAGAGCTATTAAATATATATTAGTGAATATACATAATATCCCACGTCGATAGCACGATTCGGAGTTTCATGCAAACATGCAAACTTCATGTGTAAAATACTTACTCATAAGTGTAGATTTCGTGTTTGCATGAAACTCCGAGTCGTGCTATCGACGTGGGATTTTATGTATATTCACTAATATATATATATATATATATATATATATATATATATATATATATATATATATATATATATATATATATATATATATATATATTAGTATTAACAACGAGTATTTAACGAATAGTAATTAGTAGATCCCCATATATATTAAAATGAGGCTTAATTGAGCTATGATCAGAAAGATGTAATGTGAGTCTTCTTGTTATACATGTTGTAGTATATCTAATATAATTATTTACAAATTTGGATTGGTCAGTAACGTATTTCCTTCAAGGACATAAATTCGTAAAAATATTAGTTCTCTCTAATATAGATCTTGCGGGTAAATTATTATTTTTGACCATGAGCTTAACGGTTTTAAATTTTTTCTAATAAACAATTTAATTTTCTTGTTTTTGTCGACTGGAGTTGTGTATTTTTTTATGATATTTTTAATTGAAGATTCGTCTTGCTTATAGTTGCTATGCATTTGATTTTTGTAGAAAATATTAATGTTATTGTTTTTTTCTGTGTGTTTATTGTTGCTATTGGTTAAAGAAAATGTCTAATATGGTAATCTATAAGATGGTTAGGAAAACCGTTATTAACAAGCGTTTGTTTCACGTCGTTAAGTTCTTTAGAGAAAAGCGAATGAAAGGATGAATTCTCGTGCTCTCGCATATGGAAATTTCAAACAATACCTATTTTATATCTGAGAGTTCAATGACTAGTAAAATTAAGATGGCAACTATTTTTACTTCTGCTTTTTTATAGACCCCACAAGAACATTCAAGAATTGGAGTTTATTTTTTGGTTAAGTTCATAATTAAAGTTGAGGATGGAACTGAGATATCAATTTCATTGTTGTTCTCAGGTAAAATAAAAAATGTCGTCTACGAAGCGGACGCATATTTTCGGCTTAGTAACTTTTTTTTAAAAACCTTGTTTTTTTATGTTAATGTATTTTAATATTTCCATATAGATATCCAGATTGGTAATCTCCAAAAATTTTATTGATTTTCAAGGATCCTATATCGGCATTGTTGGATGTTATGAGTTTGTTGACGGATTGTTCTTTTAGAGAGTCAGTTGTATTTTTACTTAATTTTGTAAATTCATTGATGAAGTGCTGTAATTTTCTGTAATAATCCAATATATCCAAAATTACGTGTGTATCGGATTTATCAGTTCTAATGACGATATTAGGTTTGTTTTTAGTTCTTTTGAAACGGTTTTGAGTTTTGTTATTAGAATGTCATTATAGCTATTGAGATGAGTACGATCTTTTAAACATTCTACCATGAGAAGATCTCTGAGGTTTGGATGGTGTTTTATTAATTTGTCATTTTCCATTTGGGATAATGACTGGTGTAAGATTTAGATTTCCGTTAAGATTTAGGCTGGAGATGGCAATTTGGATCTACATTTAGCAATTCCTTCTGATCATCTGTTAGCTTATGACTAGATAGGTTTATATATCTATCACTGTTGTTGGGAAGTAAAATATTTCCTTGGTATAAGTTGCAAAGTGTTTAAGTTCATCATTATTAATGCTTAGGTTGATATGATATTGTGCATCGTTATATTCGGGTTCGATCAAAGTGTTTTTAAGTATCACATTATGTTTTTGTATTTCATTATTTAAATATTTGATTTAATTTTTACATGTTGTTATTTGTCGTAAATTTTATACGAACACATGACAAATTACATAAAAACTCAACCACCACACCATGTCAGTCATTTTCAACGAAACCTGAATATATATATATATATATATATATATATATATATATATATATATATATATATATATATTATATATATATATATATATATATATATATATATATATATTTATATATATATATATATGTATATATATATATATATATATATATATATATATATATATATATATATATATATATATATATATATATATATGCCAGGACAAACACATCGAAGATATGCTTGAGGACATTGTCATGAGCGCCATTCTACGCGTTACCGCCACTGGGAATATCTGCAAAGATGGTAAGTAGATATAGATACGTGTGTGGCTTGTCTATGGTTGTGTTGAGTGCAAAATAAGTTGAAATACTATCATCATGCTGGCTTGAATTCGAAAAAAATTCCAACTTTCCCCGATTGTTAGAGGTTGCCACATATCGGTTGCAGGAGACAAGCAAGTATCCCTCAGGCGTACCCTAAAAATGTTAAGGTGGTGATTGGTGTGTGTGTGTGTGTGTGTTTGTGAGAGAGAGAGAGAGAGAGAGAGAGAGCGCGCACGAGAGAGAGAGAGCGAAAGAGAGAAAGAATGGTTGTTTCTAGGTCGAGTCAATTAACAGTTTTTCTCTACCCAGCAAAAATTGCACTGTCTGGCAACAGACCGCGAGAACAACCTTCTACATATCTCTCTAGGCAACCACAGAGATATTTGTTTTTTTTTTACAATAATGTTCACTCTGTACAAGGTCTGAGAGCCGCTCGAGTTAGAGTGTTACAGAGGATTTTTTTTTTACAGAAAATGGACCATCTTTTTGCCAGTCTTATTTGAGTGAGCTGATGGAATTGTTAACAATGAACACATTCAAGATATTTGCTTGAAACGAACTTCCTACAGCACAACTATAGCCAGTTGCCCTGATACATCCGAGGAACCAACCGTCTCTCTTAGAGGTGAAAGTAACAATGTCTGCGTAAGTACTAACCACTACACAAAGGCAGACGACCAGTCATCTTGTAATCAAACCCAGTCAGATAGTTAAGATGAAATTGATTTAACTCGTTGTATATTTGTTTCTTTTTTACATTGATGTTCACCCTGTACAATGCCCAAGAGTCACTCGAGGTAGAATTTTACAGAGTAAGAAGCACTGTTTATGCGGATATGTGGGGAAGATAATGGTTAGCTTGAACAGATTAGGATTGCAGTAATTGGAGAAGTATCCTCTTGGAAAGAGGCATAGAAAGATCCTATACCATCAAAATGTTTTCAGCAAGATGATAGTTCGAAAGCAAATATATGGCGTGTTTCAATTTTATGAATTATTTATTGCATAAAATAGAAATCTATATTACAAAAAAAAAAGAACTGATTTTCTGTCTGTCATCCACAATCTGCGTGTGACTTTGTAAGTCCCTATGTCATACATATGCGTATGAGCTTTGCGCTAGAGACTTACATGTGATTGTACATTCACATATACATACACGCAATTTGATTGAATATGAAATATTAGTATAATTCCACTTCTACCCAATCAAGACAACCCCTAATCTGGTCTGAGTAAGTAATTCATAAATTCGGATATATAAAAAATAAAATAAAAATTATGAAACCCTAAAAATCAGATAATTATAAGATTTTATTGATATTTTGCAAATAAATACAATTATTTTTTTAACGCTAAAAAAAAATGCACTAAATTGTTTCTGTCATTGAATTAAAATATACATGTACTTCAGGTTCAAGAGACAACTTCAGGACGTTGGCTCTATATTGTTAATCTATACTCCAAACTACATAGCTATTGTCTCGCTGCTTCCTGCTTTCCAGCCTGTTGGAAGTCCTCTATCGTCCCTGTTTTTAAGAACTCTGGAGAACCTTCTGACGCTCTAGCTATAGTCCTGATATTGTTCCATCGCTTTTCGGCAAAAGTCTTCGAGGCTTTAATCAATGCCGAAATCGTTAAGCATCTTACTTCTCATGATCTACTCTCTGACAAACAATATGGATCCCGTTTTGCCCGGTCTACCACTGACGTGCTTACAGAGTTAACTGAATATGTATATCAAACTCTTGATAATAACGGTGAAGCTCGAACTGCGTTTAACAGAGTTTGGTATGATGGTAACGTAAGGGTTATTGTATTTCAGGGGCATAATTTAGTTTAATCCAATCATTCCTAACAACTTGTGAAATGAAGGTCGTCCTGAACCAGTTCCTGAACCTCTTCCAGTTTCTTCCATACGAACGCAGGAGTTCCCCAAGGCTCTATCCCTACGCTGTTTCCGATCTTCACCAATGATCTCCCTGATGTCATAAGTTCTCAAGTTGGCATCTATAGAGACGGCACTACCATTTACTCTTGCCTCAATAATAAATCCGGCAGCTCTGACAAAGTTAACTTGGCCGGTGCTCTTGAAAAGGATCGCCAATCAGTAGTTAATTGGAGCAGTAAATAGCTTGTAAAATTTAATGTCTCTAAAACTAAACAGCTCTCATTTAACCGCCACAGAGAATCTTCCATGCACGCCGCCAACATCAGCATGGTTGATGCTCGACTCCGTGAGAGCGTCTTACTGCGCTTTCTTGGCCTCACGTTTTCCAGTGACCTGAGGTGGAGAGGCTACATTGAATCAATAGCTGCATCTTCTGCAAGCAAAGTCGGTTCACTGTGTCGTATCAGAAGGTCTTTCTCGTCTGAGTTCATCTTACACATACAAAAATCTACCATTCGTCCATGCATTGAATATTGTTACCATATCTTGTCTGGCGCCCTTGCTGTTCATCGCGATGTTCTCGACAAAATCCAAAGAAGTATCTGCAACTGTAATCGGTCTTGACGTGATATCTCGATTTCAGTCACCCATAGATGTGATGTGACTTCCTTCTGTCTTTTCTGCAAATATTTTATTGGCAGCTGTTCCGATGAGCTATCTTCCCTGATGCTCCGCCTACAAGAATTTAATCGTACTACTAGATTGGCATCTAAGTCCCACCCTTTTACTGTTGAAATAGTTAAATGCAACCACCACTTCTACTTCAGCAGTTTCTTTTATCTCACTTCTCGACAGTGGAACTCCCTTCCTCTTACTTGCTTCCTCGATAACTACAATCTTCAAAATTTAAATGCAACGTCAATGGCCATCTTCTGTTGCCGTGATCCCCGTTCTTCTTTTATCCTTTCCTCAATCCCCTCTATACACAGTCTTTCCCCCCACTTTCTCTCTTTGTAACCACCTGCGTGCTAGTGGCACTCCCGCCTTGCTTGTTGTGAAATGCTTAAAAACATCTCTCCTAACTGCCGTTCATCCTTCATCCTAGCCCTGGGTATGATGATAAGCTACACCTGGCAGCAAGCTTTTGATGGGAAGATTGATGGTTTTGAGCAGCATGGAAACATTTCTTAATTGCTGTCGTTTCCAGGTACACCCTGACTTGGGGTGGTAGCACCTGTTAGGGGTCCTAGCTATGGGTAAATAAAGAACTCCTAAATAAAAACAAAACACTATGAAAATATAAAAATGTAATGGCTAGCAAGTTTGTCTCACTCTAGATCAATTACGATTGAGTAGCGAGTCCGATCCTCAACCATGCTTCAGAATTTCAGCCCTGTGCTATATCTAAGCTACGCTTAGTAAATCGTTATCTAAAACACAATTAGAGCACTTCGACACGGTGTAATGGTTAGCCATCTTGTCTCGTCTTATCCATTACTATTGAAAAGCAAGTTCGAGTCTCACTAGGTGCTCCAAATTTTCGCTTAGTAAGTCGCTATATAACGAAATGGGACACTTCGACACGGTGTAATAATTCGCAAGTTTTTCTCACTTGATTAATTACGATTGAGTATTGAGTTCTATCCTCACTGGGTGCTCCATAATTTGGGCTTTGTATCACATCTAAGCTACGCGGTATGACGATAAACTACATCCGGCAGCAAGGCAGATTGGGAGATTGGAGATTTTGAGGAGCTTAACGTCTGTTGTTCCCAGGTCCACTCTGACCCGGGATGGCAGCACCTGTGAGCAAATAGTGAATCTCCAAATAAAAACAAAACACTATGAAAGTATAAAAATATGTTTGCATAGTAAAATTACCAACATAACATATTTATAGCAAAATGCGTTTTACAGTAGAATTACCAACAATACATTTTATCTGCAGATGAAAGCATAAAATTGTGTTCAAAATATTTAGATTTCGGCATTAAATAATCCATAGAGGTGTTGATATACCGCTAAACAAAATCAACCAACCATCCTTCATCCTACGCAACGAATTATGTTTTAGCAAGTATCTGCTCATGTTCTATATTTTGATATTTTTATTCCTAGCTGGAAGGGTTGAATAGAAGTGGATTCCACTTCTTGGTACTTCTTGATTGGCTACTACCCAAGACTGAAGAGCTCAGTCTGATCTGCTTTTTTTTTGTTCTTAACTTAGGGAAGAGAAGTGACGGATTCATGGCTTTCCCGAGGGCATTAGTACGAAAAAATACAAATTGTCTCAGTTGGAATTTAAAATCGGATCGACGATTCCATTTTACGTTTTATTAACTGTTTGTTCCCAGCCTATGATATAAGAGTCTATTTTGTACGGTTTTACACAGGTCTCTCAAACGAAGAAGAAAACCAAAAGCAGTAACGAATGGGAAAGAAAATCCATTTTTGACAGACACACTAAGGCGTATAAAAGTTACACTCTATGGCATACATATCGAACAATCCGATAAAGAAATTATTTTCAGTCTCATTTAGCAATGAAACATTTCATTCCGTTGTAAGCAGTCGTGCACCCAGATTGAATTACTGGCGCAAGATGCAATAAGTTTTAATTATTTTAAACATTATCAAAAAGTGTTAATGTAATTTGCCTTATTTTGTTATCCATACATAGAAGGATACTTGTTTGCGTAAAAGAGTTTTCAGGAATCAGGAAGGGAATGAGTTCATAGAAATTGTGAAAGAGCATTGAACAGTAACAAACACGTTTATGTACGCTTTTGATATACTTATATACGAACACTATATAAGAATACACGAACTGGAAAAACAAATTTCAGTTCACACACACGAGCTCAAAACGTGGCTGATGCTGTTGCGTTCGCTTTTGTATAACAAATGTGTAACGAAGCAATATATCTTTGCACTTTCATTAAATAGGGTAAAAAGAAACTTGCTTAATATGAAGTCCTTCGTGACCTAGCAGTAAACCAAACCGGATCAAGCGGTAATTGCTTCACAAAGGAGGACTCAGGTATTTTACTTAGATTTCTCGAATGCGTAACTTGATAGACGTATTAATCACTGTTTAATAGATAAATAAAGATGAGTCATCTCTTCCAAATGAAAAGTGTCTACGAAAATAACGTTTAAAGAAATAAAAAGTCCGATGACTAATAAATCCATTAATTCTTTTAGAATATATATATATATATATATATATATATATATATATATATATATATATATATATATATATATGTAAGTAAAACGTTGTCGCTTAGCTGATTGATGTT
Source organism: Acanthosepion esculentum (assembly GCA_964036315.1). Taxonomy (NCBI): domain Eukaryota; kingdom Metazoa; phylum Mollusca; class Cephalopoda; order Sepiida; family Sepiidae; genus Acanthosepion; species Acanthosepion esculentum. The sequence goes on from OZ038475.1 coordinate 114,242,770, forward strand.
ACCTTCAGCTTCCCGCCGACTCCAGAGTTTCGTACGTGGACCTGTCAGTACACTCTTCAGTGGGTATCAGCGATTTTACTGCTTATATCTTTCATTTTTTTCTTTTTTAAGTACTTATCATTGCAGTAAGTTTTTTTCCGTTTTGTTTGTGTTCTTGCGTGCGTTTGAGCCCGTGTAGCCATGCGCCCGTCTGTGCGGATGTTCAGTCAGCGAAGGTCGATATTATTAGCAGGAAGTCGTAGCCGAGGGTAGGCGGTTGAAACCACAGTGATCTACAAGCTGATGATCGATGGCGATCGCTGGTCCGGATACTACCCAGTCACCAAGATAAAGTTGAAAAGGGCATTCAGCTACGCACCTCTCCCTTATAGTAGGCGTCATCTAACCTGGCCGGGAAGCAGACATGAACGAGGAAGAGGCAATAAATAATCTTCATTATGTGCCGCGACCAAATGATTGGTGATTCTCATATTAACATCAGCTAGTTTTTAAATTTAGTCTGTGGGTCATTTCCACATAGCTTTACTACTTTCAACAAGAAGCTGTTAAACCTCTGTAAAAACGGGACACTTCCTGTCCTCGCCCCCTTCTCTTTCTTTTCCGCCCAGCATACTTTAATGACAACGCCAACCAAGACTTACTCGGGCATCGGGATACCTCTTCGCTTAGTAACTGAACTTTCACACACACACACACACACACACACACACACACACACACACACACACACACACACACACACACACACTTGGATCCTAATTATAGAGATCCAATATTATTTACGAACTTTCATGTCCCTGACCAATTCAAATTTGTAAATAATTATATTGGATATAATGCAACATGTTTAACAAGAAGACACATGTTCCATCTCGTTGATCATAGCGCAATTAGGTCTCATTTAAATGCACATGGAGACCTACCAAACTATATGCATAACATACTCGTTGATAATACACATATAATAGCATCATCCACATGTAAAATAAGACAAAAAATAACGGAAGCATTATTACTAAAAAAGAAAAAACCAACGCTCAATAATATCAAACATGAACCTGGCCACAATGTGCTGGATTCTGAAAATAAATCATTCTTATAACACTAGATAGATACATAAGATATTGCATATATTCAGTTAAAAGTAAAATAACATTCATCCTTGATAATGGCTGAGAGCGCTTAGAAAATATTCGGGCAATTTTATATAATTTATGTCCTGAGAGAAAAGAAATTATACGAATACATGAGAAATTATAAAAAAAACTTAACCACAGCACGTTGACAATCGTTTTCATATTTGCACACACACACACACACACACACACACACACACACACACACACACACACATATATATATATGTTAAAAGTATAGTTTTAAGGAAAGTTATAGTTATGCCGAAAAGTGTATGATAAATAAAGCGTATGTAAATTTAAACATAAAAGTCGACACTGAAGTCAACACCAAGCGGCGACAGTCTGTTTCCTTGGTGTTGACTTCATTGCCTACTTTATATATATATATATATATATATATATATATATAATCATTTCACTCCAAGCAAGGCAATAAAGCTACCAACACGCAACCGGGTATTGGATGTCGGAGAATATTAAAAACAAAAAAGCACTATTAAGCTGAGAGAACAGTAAAAGAACAAGAATTAAGAAACAGTACATTACGATTGATATTGGATATATATATATATATATATATATATATATATATATATATATATATATATGTGTGTGTGTGTGTGTATATATATATATATATATATATATATATATATATATATATACATATATATATATAATTAAATTTCTTAGAATAATTCTGAAGATAAGACAAATTGGATAAGGATGAGAATTGGAAAATACTTCTTAGTTCTTGTCGACGAGTTTCTTCATTCGATTTTATCAAGGCACGCGCGTATTTGTTAGTGTATGTTAACACTCACTCGCGTGTATGCATTCTATCAGTATATATAATAAATCACAATTTCAAGAACAATGTCCATTTTATATATATATATATATATATATATATATATATATATATATATATATATATATATATATATATATATATATATATATATATATATATATATGTAATCATTTCACCCCAACCAAGGCATAAGCTACTACGACACAACCGGTTACTGAGTGTCGGCGAATATGTAAAAAAAAAGCACTGTTAAAGAGAGAGAACAGTAAAAGAACAGGAATTAAGAAGACAGTAGATAACGACTGATATTGGATATATATATATATATATATATATATATTTATATATATGTGTGTGTGTGTGCGCGCGCGTGTGTATGTGTGTGTGTTTGCACGCGCGGGCGTGTGTACATTCCAGCAGTATATAAAATAGATCACAATTCCCAAAGTGAACTGAAATTAATTATGCAACGTTCAAATGAGAAAAATTTTGATAATGTTTGGACGAATTTCTCGACTAATTGGCCACATTTTGGGAATTCTGTTCCTAAGAAGCAAATATTTAACCAGGAATTGCTTTTGGTAAATGAATTATCCACCAATATATCTGATACATATTTTAAATAGTCTTTTTTCTGTCTGATTTTCTCCCTGTTGTGAATAGATGTAATGGTATTCAATTTTTATGCGACTTACAGACTTAGACGTACTTTCTATTCGAAAGAATACGTAATTGGAATTTTTAACAGATTAAATTGATAACTGATAAATACATGATTTCAGTTATATGTAGTTGTTATTTTACCAAGCTTAATTTGGCACATCGACACATGTATGGGACATTCAGTGAATAAAAACCTCTCTCGTAATGATCAACTAGTCTTTGCCACATTGAGACGGCATTTCAGTTGTATGTAGTCAATAAGAAGTCGTTTATCGTATTCTTCTATGTATCGTGTCCATTCGGGACCTGAGCCGTCATGTCCCTCCACAATTTCCTGTCCTTTGTAGCTCTTAGTAAACTTGTCTTTTCGCTATCTCTCCGAATCCCTGTTCTGCTGTGTTGCTTTCCTGTGTGTGTCAGACTTTTTAATTCCACTTTCCTCATTATGTAACCTAGAAATTTCAACTGTCTCTGATATGAAGTATAAGTGTAATTTTTTTAATTTTTATTTCCTTTCTCTCTAGTTATTGCTTAATATGTCTCGTCCATGTTATTTTCAACACCCGCCTGTAGAACCACATTTCTGTGGCTTCAAGTCTTTATATGTGATGAGATTATCCAGCCATATTCACTGCCATATAGGAGGACTGATATTACATAACATTTAAGTACTCTTTTCTTTATTTCTAATGATATTTTCTGTTTTTTAATACTTTGCTGAGCTTCTGGGAAGCATCTTTGGCCATGCCAATGTGCCTTCGAATTTCAGTGTCGCATTTTGAATCCTCTGTTAAAATATTTACCAGTTTTTGTACTTGCTTGATTTCGGTATTACCCAATTGTAATTCACATGTCGGGCAATTCTTTTTGTTTACAGCAATAAATTGTCTTCTCACAATTGGTGTTTACTCCTTCCTTCTCGCTTTTTTTCTGTAGGAGATCCTGTCTTTTTCTTTCTGTGTCTGCAATCAACACTTTTGCGTCTGCCTATCTACTGTTGTTAAGATTTTGGCCCTCAATAATGAATAATGGTAGTGTTGTGTAGAAAGACAACCGGCCTTCTCTACACTAATTGTTGAACATAGACTCATTCGTTCACTATGAGTATGATGTCTACTCATAGAACAGGGTTCGCAAAGTAGGTAGAAAGGCGTAGCGTTGAGTCGTACGCATTGCCGTACTAAACTACGGTATTGGCTATTATTGTTTTATTAATCCATGTCCCTCATGTTATTAAACCATTTCTTCACTAATCTTTTGTTCCAGTGTTTTCCTTACAATATTATTAACCAGAAACTACGAACTTATTCCGAGAATTATAACAGGTAGGGATTGTAATTCTCTCAGAATCACCCACTGTAAAGGTTGAAAAAGTCTAGTAAGAAGACACAACTTGTTTTACACCACTTTCTATTTTTGTATATTTACTGAATTCATTTTCTATCCGTATACAGGCGGTTTTCACCCAGTATAAGTTATCGATTATTCGAATATCCTTCCCAAGTATATCAAGCTTACTTAGCAGTTCAAACAATTCTTTGTGACGTACTTTATTAAACGATTTTCCATTAATATTTTTAACTATAAAGCGTCAATATTCCGTTTCATTGATATGAGAAATCGCAGCATATTGTTGTTTGATTTCTTTCATTGGCTATTTTTACAGTTTATTTTTAACAAGTTTTATCGTGACTCTCAGGTTGTTTTTGCGTTCTGCGACCATTCAATAAACAGTATGGATCAGAAATAAAGCATTAAGCTCCGAATACTTAATTTTCGACCAATCAGATATTCGAGAAGCAAATGTTTAAGCATTTTCATGGTAAATGTTCTGATGAGCTTTCTTTTTTTGGTATCTAGAATTTATGAATTTAAGTGCACTACGACATTGGTGACAAGGTTCCCTTATCTTTTGCGGCTGAAATGGCTACATGTAACTGTAAGTTCTATGGTAACAGTTTCTTTTCTCACAATTCTTGCTTATAGAACTCTCTTCCGGCTTCTTGCTTCCCTTTTATATGCGGTGTCAATCGCTATCTTCTGTCTTCTTAATTCTAGTTCTTTTATTCGTCTCTTTCCTTAATAATGTTTTCTTTTTCTTATATTCTTATACACTCAATAAATCCTTGTGTCGTAGTGGCTTTATTACCTTGCTTGGAGTGAAATTATTAAAAAAAAGAACACAATAGTAATATACTACTACTACTACTACTACTACTACTACTACTACTACTACTAATAATAATAATAATAAATGCCTCGCTGCAACACAAAGTATGGCTCTCATATCTGACTTGGTGGAGGCTTTAAAATGTACATATGTTATCTTAGGGGATTAAAATTGGCTTGATTAAATAAAAAGATTCTTTGAGATTAGCACAATCTTGATTGATGTTATATCAGGTACAAGTAAAACAAAAACAAAACAAAATCAACAACAAAAACACATAGTCTAATAGACAATATCAGTAATTTCGGGCAAATATAAAATTAATTTCCCTCTGTTTGACGATGAGTTGATCACACTTTAGTGTATTACTGTTGTACAAAGGTCCAATAAATTAGTTTCTGAATAACGAGAAAAAGGACATTTTTAGTACTTTTTCAGCATCAAACAAATGGTAATCGATTTAGTAGTTCTATCAAATAGTTCACAACCACTTCTCTTTGACTTTGGGCGGAAAAATAATTACTGAATTGTTTCGCTCATTTTTGGAGGCGCAGCTTAGTTACACATTACGTGAGTAGACGGCTACGGCAAATATCCCGTTCACAGATTTGCTTGTCAGTTGCCTGACCTAAACCAGGAACCAACACACTCTGCATATCTGATAATGAGTGAGAGTCGTAGGGAAGCGTCGCGGCCTAGTGTCAAGAATGTTTGTTTTAATTTGAAGGATGAGGTAGCTATGGCGATGTGGCAGTCATATCTAGATACTTGGTAACATTATCACTCGGTGGCCGTCTGAGATGGCTTGTTTACTCGATCTGAAGGTACTTTAACTTAATCCTACCCCCCAGGTTAAGTAGGAGGCACGGTGTAGTAATGGATAGCGGCTCGGATTGAGGAACTTGAGAGCCAAGTTCGAATTCAAGCCGAATACATTGTATTCACTTACTTGGGAAAGGTATTCTTCTTCTTCTTCTTCTTCTTCTTCTTCTTCTTCTTCTTCTTCTTCTTCTTCTTCTTCTTCTTCTTCTTCTTCTTCTTCTTCTTCTTCTTCTTCTTCTTCCCGCCCCAGCTATGGGTAAATGGCAGGACAAACCGGGTTCTATAACCTTGGATGGCAACTGGTCTACCGCAGAAAGAAATAGCAACTTATTGCGGGAAAAATCTGTCTCGTCAGTCATGTATCAAAAGATCACCTACACGTGTAGCACGCATGTCACATAACTGACTGAATGCTTTTTATCAAAACCTGTCACCATACCGCACACAAGTGGCTATGACACACGTGCCTGGTATAATCTGATCAGATTAGATGACATGACAGGCGTATTGGGCTTCATATATATATACATTTTTTTTTATCCTGTTTCACTTTGTTGGTTATCTGTTCTCTCAGCCAATACTACTACTACTACTACCGCCACCACCACCACCACTACTACTACTACCATTACCACTACTAATATTAATAATAATAATAATGATAGTAATAATAATAACGGCACCGGACCAGAAGAGACAAGATTTGATACAGTGTAACCCGGATATAAGAGAGTTGTCGGGACCGGATAAAATCTATCTTATATCCGGGTTTCTCTTATATCCGGGTTTGGTCTATTATATATACATTAACACAGGATCTAATTTGGGACCAGAGAAAATCTATCTTATATCCGGGTTTCTCTTATATCCGGGTCTCTTATATCCGGTTTACACTGTATAATTAAAGCAAGAAAAAACATAGCGGATTACAAAGTTGGTCCGCGCGAAATAGAAAAATAGATAAATATTTCCAGCTTTCCAGAGAAGTGAGGAAATAGTGGAGCATGAAGTTGACAGTCATGCCAAACGTTACAAGAGTACTGGGAACGGTCTTAAAGAGCTCGAGAAAAAGACAGGATTAATTGTACGTCACCTGTTATAACTAGTATGAACACTCAATAAATACGGATAATAGTAAAATTACAGCTATTATTATTGGATTGCTTAAAACTACGCTGGACCACCTTACTTGGAACCTGGAAGGATATTGAATACGATATCTCATATGACAGTACTATACCGGATGCAGCACAAATATATACTCATTATTTAAGCATAAAAATCTACCCATGATTTACACATCAATCAAAACATACGTATTAATATTGCTTCAAATTTTGCATAAAGGTTCCTAAAATTCTATGGTATTATTGTTTACAGCTTAACTTAAATATGGTTAATATGAAGAGATGTGAGGTGATGAAACAGTTGAATGTCTGCAGAAAAAACGTTTTTAATGCATGGAGCAAGTTTCAAGAGGAGCAAACAACTTCAGCAAATCCGATTCCAGGGAGCCGTCAAGAGGAAGGAGATGGAAAATCCATGAAGAAGTCTGAAAAAGATTAACAGAAAGAGCTGGATAAATCGGGTAGGTTGCTAAGGATGATTGTGAAAAGGAGATTTAGGGCAAAAACCGTACAAAATTCAACGACGACACCTGCTACAAAGTGGCTCCAAGGAAAAATGGTTTGGAAGAAAATGTTGGAGGAGATGCAGCGTGCCGCAGACAAAGTCTTCATTTGGTTGAATGAGAAGTTTTTCACTGTGGAAGCTGTGGCCAATAAACAAAACATTAGGGTTTACGACACTGCAACCAAAACATTTGTCAGTACACATTTCAAATAAAAAAAAAACAACTGAAATTATGGTTTAGTCTGCCATTGCTTCCAAAGGTTTGTAATCGTCCTTGGTGTTCATTGAAGAATGAATATGAATAGCAGAATTTAAAAGCAAATGTTGGCGGGAGATGTATTACTGTGGTTGTAAACCACGTCTGGAAGTCGCTATGTCTACACTGAAGATAGAGCTTCCGTAGATACGACAAAACTTGACGCAGAACTAGTGCAAGAGACATGTCCGTGTATATTTTGACTAGTCTGTTAAGCATCCACCACTGATATTAATCATATGGACTTTCTAGTATGGCGCATATTGGGGGGTGGGGATGTTTCACGTATCTATTACTCAAGTGTGTCAGATCTGAAAGAAGCTTTTAAGACATCGTGGTAGGACTTGAACTAAAGGGTGGTGAAGATGTCATTCACTTTAGTTGAGAAGAAATTAAGGACTATGATGAAAGCAAAGGCTGGCTATTTTGCATTATACATGCATATATATATATATATATATATATATATATATATATATATATGTATGTATGTATGTATGTATGTATGTATGTATGTAATATATGAAACATCGATATTTATGCTACCAGAAACCGAGTTATAATAAAGGTCGGTGTTTCAAATATTTTATATCTTAAATTGCTCTACATTTTCGATTTTTGAAATTTGTATTGAGCACACTCTCAATTTATATGTTTTCCTCAGCAAAAATCACTTTGGACAGTGTTTGAATTTATAAAGTATATATATATATATATATATATATATATATATATATATATATATATATATATATATATATATATATGCAGCAGAAATGCCTCCCACATATACCTCGCCAAAATAGCCCGCGCCTAATGGTACAGCATTAATATCAATAAGATCTTCATCTAGCTAATGCCTTACCATTATGTGGGAGGTATTTTTGGGAGGTATATATGGGAGGTATTTCTGCCGCACCCTATATATATATATATATATATATATATATATATAGATTCTCCCGTCGAGAACAAAGGATGAGGGTTCAGTAAATTCAAATTGTGTCCTACCTACAATGCACATACTCTTTATTATAGCACCATGTCCTCTACTGGCGCTCTTTGTGCTAGATGTTAGATGATGCGACAATCGCAAGCTTTTTGGGATTGACTTTTTCATTTCCTTGCTGCACGCTGGCAGTTGGCTCTTCTCAGAAGCTCTTCAAAACTTTGCCAACATCCTCCAGGCTGGTTTGAATTAAGATTGTAAAGGAACCAGCCTGTCATGCTATTTACTCATAGCTGGTGCGGTGGGTAAATGGATTCGTACCTTTCCTAAAGGTATTTGCGTGTGGGTAAGTTTAATAAACTGTAATTCGAACTCGACTCTTCGATTTCAGCCGTTATTCATTACACCAACCGCACATCCAAGCTTACAATTCCTGGTAATCCCAAGCAGTTGCCCATCTGACCAGGCACTGACCAACGTTGCTTAATTTTAGTGATGATACGAGAACAGGTGTTTCAATGTGATATTTCCGTAAACCTATATATATATATATATATATATATATATATATATATATATATATATATATATATATATATATATATATATATATATAAAGGAGAGAGAAACCGCAAACCTTTTTGGTTGTAATGTGGATTGAAAAAAAAATATTATGCTTTATTTTCCATAGTTTTGTTATACGTGTTTCCGGTCTCGCGACCTTCATCAGGCAAAGCGTAAATAGTTCCACATATTATTAAAAGGAATTAATTTTTCTCATTTTTTCGATGTTAAACCTTCTCGATGTTAAACATTCTTTTTTTTGTGTGTTAGTGACACAAATGTCTTCCTTGAACTGGCAATGAGAAAGTTCTTCTGCGTGAAGGGTAATAAAAGAATTAAGATTGGTCCGAGAAAGGGTGATGAAAGATATCTGTATTCTTATCTTTTAATGACCCCTGTGAGTTCTTAGATCTATTTCCATTATTTTGTATTGTGTGTGTTTTTATCAGCATATATATATATATATATATATATATATATATATATATATATATATGACCAATATCCTTTTGTAGTTTTTTAAAAACAGAAATATAGTTCTGCAGAAGGATGCTGAGAAAAGCATGAACTGAACGAATTTCTACAGAAAATGGTAGTAAAAAGTATATTGCTGCTTAACACCAGAAAGAGACAGTTGAAATTTCTAGGACGCATAATGAGGAAAGACACTCATACTGAAAGCAAGAAGCACGCAGGAAAAGAACTTATAACTTACCTAACGCGATTGTGTAAATGGTTAGCAGAACAGGCATTAGGAGAGAGAGAGAGAGAGAGAGCGAGAGAGAGAGAGAGCAAATGACTAAATTTACTAAGAGCTACAAAAGACAGGAAATTGCGGAGAGCCATGATCGCCCACATTCCGAAGAGACATGGCATATAGAATAAGAAGCCTGATTGGTAGTTTGGTTGGAAGTAATATAATCTTTATTCTTCATCCTATGGCCCTGTGCCGTACGAAGCTAAGATTATTAAATCTTAAGACCTATCAGTAGAAGATGAATTATGACTGGTAAAGACAATTACAATACCAACAATAGCAATAACATTGACTAAATGAGTCTAGTGTAAGAAACGATATCAAAATGATTTTTTCTTTAGCTTCTGATGATTTCCCTTTGATCGAAAAAGAAGAAAGTGTCCATAAATAAAAATAAGATAATATGAAAATTTGTTTTTGGTCGAAGAAAGAATGCTTGGTGTTTTCTCTTAAGAAATGTAAATGGTAATTGTTGACATTATGAAACAAACGGTGGGTTTCATCATTTCGTCTGTATTTTTCAGTAGCCATTTCTATTCCATTGTTACAATAATTCTTTTTCCCTTTATGTTTTTACATATAACTTTAATTTCTTTTTTCTATGTGACTTTATCTTCATTTATCTCAGGCGACTTTTAAACATCTTTTATTTCTGCTTGTAGTTGTTAATGTCTCTGTTTCGTCTTTGCTTTCCTGGTTATTGTATTTTCAATGCATAAGACGCAATTCTATTTTCTGTAAAAAAAACTTTTAAAAGATTAAAGAATGACTGTGAATGGTCTTAGATTTTACTGTAAAAGACACGATCTGTTTCGTATAAACTTTATTATATTAAACGAAATAGCATTTTGAACGATTTCTTTTCTTTTCTTTTATTTGGCACATAGAAGAATATTCAATAAATCAAGTGATCTATCTGGTTACTCGATTCAAGAGTTTCGCGTCGAACCGCTCATCAGGGCTAGTTATATTATTATCGTACAACTTCAGTTATCGAGCATCGATTCGGTTAAACTTTCTTTTTAAGACGAATATGTATCTCGGAAATTGTAGATCTCGTCGGTTATCGAGCAAAGAAAGCCATCCGTTATGAATCTACACATACCCGTTCGCTAGCTGACGTCCCCAAACACAAAGAGACAGAAATAAAAGACTTAACTGAAGTTTTATAGGGGGGGGGGTTGCTTCTCATCGTCTTACATACGCCAGCAAGTGTCTATAATAAAGGTAAAATAAAGTTAAATATTCATTAAGTCTATTTATTTGACATTTATACTTATTTCTTGTGGTTTTATGCTCATAAAAGAATAGTTATTCTGTATACAATGTTTTTGTAAATATCTTTCGGTGTGCGGAATGGATTAATTGGATTTACATTATTTCTTATGGGAATATTACCTCAGTTTTTGTAAATTTCGGTTTTCGGCTGAGTTTCTGGAACGGGTCATGGCCGATAACCGAAGTTCCCCTGTATTATGAATACATAGAATAATATAGTAATTGTAAAGATTAACTCATCCTTTACATTATCCAGACTATTGTCTTCATCTTTGTTGCTATATTTATCACAACGTTTCGGCCGTTGTACGCTCCGGCCTTCTTCAGGTGGTTGGAATGTCGAACTGAACCCTTTATTTCGCTCGCTGAGGTAGACTGTTCTAGTTCCACGTGCCATGTCTAATGGATGTCAGTTATCAGTTATCTCCTGTTAATTCACCTCTCCAAGTTCTCCACTGACTTAACAAAAGAGATGAGGACAATAGTCCGAATAATGTAAATAGGATTAAGGCAGTGGAGAACTTAGAGAGGTGAATTTTTATTTACAGAATGCATCTTCTATCCCTATTCAGACGCCTTGTTGCCAGTATAGAAACAGAAAAATATGATTATAAATAGATGGGAATTTTTTTTACGGAAAAGCGCCCCTCGTTCGCTTTTTTAACATAGAGATGTGGCTTTTTTTGTTTGGTTTGTTTTCTTTTACGGTATATCAACCTCAATGGGTTATTTAAAGCCAACAAAATTCTTTATTGCTTGTAATATTTTTTCTTCAAAAATATATTGTTGCTAATAATGTATTACCGCTAATAAATTTTTACAAAAAGTATTTCCGGTAAAAAACCTATTTTTACACCTTCATAATGTTTCGACCCCAGTCTAGGGCTCAACCGCCTGCCCATAGCAGGAACCTCAACAGGTGTTACCACCCCGGTTCAAGACTGACCTGGGAACACCAACAATTATGAGGGGGCTTCTCAAAACCTCCTGATCATAGGCCTCGCTGTCGGACGTAGTTTATCGTCTTACCCAGGACGCAGACGTAGTTTATTGTCATACCCAGGACGGTAGAGATGTGGCTTTATCTGTAATATATTTTATTCTTTCTCTTATTATTATTGCCAACGTCTGTTGTATCTTTATATTGTATGGTGAAATAGAGTTGGTGTTCCGATGATCATTGTATCCATCGTCGGAAATAAAAATTATTTTCTGTCTGTGAGTACAATGATTGGCACTAGATGAGGACATGTGTATGTTATGGTAGTGGAAGTACACGCGGTCATCATTCAAGTCCATGTTAATGCTGAGAATCCCAGGAAGGCAGCGTTTGAGAAACGACGAAGTTTTAAGGGAGATGGAAACAAATGAGACACTTATACTTCATCAGAAAGAGACAGCTGACAAAGAAGGCTTGCAGAATTTGCCACTCACAGGGTCAAGTCACGGGGAAACAATAACCAACCTACCGAGCTCCTGCAAATTGATGTTATAACAACGAATAGAAATGATAGTAAAAGACAAATATTTCTAAGAGTTGCGAAGGAGAGGAAGTTGTGGAGGGCCATGATCGCCTGAAATCACACCGCTCATAGAAGACGAAGTATTGGGTGTAGTCATCCTTAATATCTAACCACAATTCACTTTTGTTTATACTGGTTCCTCTGTTAGAAATTTCAGTGTCTGTGTACATTTATTTATTAATGTGGATTAAAGTCTCACTGTACTTGGAGGAGGCATGGATAGCGGCTCGGATTGAGGACTCGGAGAGCAGAGTTCGAATTCTAGTCGAATCCATTACATTCACTTACATGCTATGAATCCTCTTCTTCTGCCCCCAGTTATGGGTAAATAGCAGGGCATACTAGGCTATAGAACAAGTACAGTCAGTCACTGACTGACTGTACTTGTTGACCTTGAACCAATCTCCCCCAATGGTTCACGGCTGACATAAACAGGGAGTCATTTTCCATTACTCGTAACTTTCATATATTTTAAGATTCCTAGCTGTATTAAGCAACATTCTGAAGTAAAGCTGACCACTCTCAGACCAGCGTATCTTTATTCGGAGATTTGATCAGATGAACTTTACACGCTCTACGGACCGACCTTAAGAACGTGGTTATCGCATTCATTCCTCGGAAGATTTCATATCTCCCTTCATACAATCACTGAATCAAGAGGGCTTGAGAGACAAAAGCAAATGTCGAGCGTGTAAATTCAGCTGGCTGACTTGAATACAAATGATTAACGCTTGAACAGAGATACCAGCGGAAGTAAAAGCATGAAAATATTTTTTTGGTGAATGTATTAAAAAGTTCGTTTTGACGTTCTCATCGTTGTTATTTACTGTTTCACGGATTTATAGTCCCAGATCGGTCAAATCACGCAGAGTTATAAAACAATTGATTGGGAGTACTTACGGTCAAAGAGCTTTTTTTGAGAGAGACAGAAAGAAAGTTAAATGTAAATCTGGGTTCAAGACCCATTCTGTTTACTCACTAGTTTCGTACTTTTAAACTTTGTAAAAGCTCTTAAACTAATTCTCGCGAAATTCTTAATGTTGCAGCCACGAATTTAATATTATAAAAATATTGCTCTAATTAAGCAGATATCAGAACAATTAGAAATTTAAATTTATACAACAGATAAGAAAAAATAAGGAGCAATATCTTTAAAAATAAGTGTATTCTTAAAAGACAATATGACTTCTCATAAAAATATTTACAATTCGTTTCAAGCTGGAATTTCAAACTACATCAAGGCCTCTGATCGGGAGATTGGAGGTTTTGAGCAGCTTGGAACCACCTCTTAATTGCTGTTGTTCCTAGAATCACCCTTACCCTAGGTTGTAGCACCTGTTAGGATGCCAGCTATGGGCTAATAGTGAACTCCCCAACAAAACCTAACACTTTGAAAGTATAAAAATACATTTTTATCTGTTTATAGTAAAATTATCAAAAATACCTATTTATAGTAAAATAGCTAACAATACATTTTACAGCAAAATGACTAACAATACATTTTAACTTTTAAGCTATACATTTCAACCAATCAACCAACATGAAAGGACTCCATATAGTATTCTACAATTTCTTCAAATAGTATTCTAAAACGCAACTTCAACAAAATTATAACATAAAAAAACACATATCATCGCCTCTAGTAATTATGTTCACACAAACATGTATATGCATAACAGATGAGTATCATAGTCTGTCTATATTTCTGAGATGAGGTATTATGTACAGTATTTACATTAGTCGGACTATTGTCCTCATCTTTGTCGCCATATTTGTCACAATGTTTCGGCCGTTGTACGCTCCGGCCTTCTTCAAACAAAGTTGCAATATGAGCTCTGGTAAAAACATGAATTTATAACAGCAAAATTGCAATATGAGCACTGGTAAAAAATGGATGCTGAAAATATTAAGTTTATAATACTCAGATGTCCTCAAGGACACATGGCACAGTGGATAAAGGCGTTGGTTAGATCCAGTGACAGACCCAAAGAGTGTGAGTTCAATACCCGGTTCAGGCAGTGGAGAACTTTCAGAGGGAAAATTCGCAGGAGATAACTGATAACTGACATCCATCAAACATGGCTCGTGGAACTAGAACAGTCTACCCCAGTAATCGAAATAAAGGGTTCGATTCGAAATTCCAACCACCTGAAGAAGGCCGGAGCGTACAACGGCCGAAACGTTGTGACAAATATGGCGACTAGATGAGTATCATTTACAATGTATCCACTTGTGATAATAGAATAACATATTTTTATTATAAAAAATTCACAAGAAAATTAAATTTCGGCATTAAATGACATAAGGAGTTGATATGGCGTTAAAGAAAGAAAGAAATCAAATCAACTGGAATATCAGGAGAATGAGCGCCTTGTGGTGACATTTCTGGGGCACATGAGGAAGAAAGAAGGCTGGAGAATTTATCTCTTATAGGACATATTGACGGCAAGAGGAAATCAGCGAATAACCTACCTAACGAGTTTGTTTAAATGTTTGGATCGGAAGGGATAATAACAGAACAAACATTGCAAGGTTGAAAAAGATAAGAAATTGTGGATGACAGCACACGTCATGAAGGAACACGACACAAAAAGACAAAGAATATCGTCGCTTCATGCGTAATGCAATTTTCAAATAAAGATGAGAACTCACTGTCTCATATAGAAGTACATCTGTATTTACTGTGTGATTGCTACGTTTGAAAATCTCACCTAAAGAATAAGACCTCTTAAATATCACTGATATGGTAACGTGACAGTGAACACTTAAACAAATCCCATTGTGGGGAAAAATATTAAAATAATCCAGAACTTATAATACTGGCATCAAACCACCTGAATACGGATTGGAAATGTGTTCAGCAAATATACAATAGTAAAAAGACCTGTAAGACAATGATACGTCTTCTCACCAGACATTTTCAACCTATACAGCGATGTCCTACTGACAGAATTACAAGTCCTATCGGTATTCATTATTGGCGATTTAATTGGTTTAATTTTTCTGAACACCGCTTATATTTTACAAATTGTCATGCGTGTATATCGCTGACGTGTAGACTTTGGAAATTAAATATCGTCATATGTCGGTTTCTTAATTTTCACTTTATTTTTCATGGAGCAATCAGAATTTAGAATCAGATTACAAATAAGAAAAGGGAAAGATGTTTTCCAAAAGCTAAAAAAAGTATGAAGAAATAGGAAATTTTCATATCAAACAAAATAGTGCTAAGATATTATATAATATTGGTCCTCCCATTTGGCAGTGAATGCAGAACACTCCTCTCAGACGAAGAGGAGATTTGAGACTACAGAAGGATGCTAAGAATACCATTGACTAAACATGTGAGTAACGAAGAAGCTTTAAGGAAAATGAGAACAAAAAAGACACTTATAGTTAGAATAAAAAGACACAGTTGAAATTTCTACGATATATAATCAGGAAAGTGGGCTAGGAGAGTTTGACACTCACAGGACATATTGAAGGCAAGAGGGATGGAAAGAAACAGCGAAAACCTACCTAACGAGCTTGTAATAGTAGAATAGGGACTCTGAGAGATGATTAAAAGTCAAGTATTAGTAAATGTTATGGAAGATAGGATATTGTGGAGAGTCATGATCCCTAACGTCCTGAAGATACACGGCATATAGAATAAGAAGAATCCAGTAAACTATGTTGGTATCTGTTCCATTCGGTTCATGTAAATGTAATTACGCCAACTAAATGGTTTGGAGTTGATTTCCAATATTGGAAACGCTATAATAACAACGAAAATGAAAACAGAATAGCAAAACACAAGTATTCAGCACACTAAAAACACAAGTAAAATCAGAACTAATCCAAAATGCAGGCAAATAAATGTAACAAAATGTGAATAAGAAAAGAAAAGAAATTATAATATAAGAAAGTAACTAAAAAAAAGAACAATTTTAGGATTAAATCAATGGCAAAGAAACAATTCAGTAACAATTTCAACCAAGATATTAAAGATTAGACAAAACAATCTCCTTAGTAAACAAACACACAAAAAAATCAGCACATACCAAATAAAAATTATAAAACACTGGCAAAATATTCGACAACGAAACAGAAGATTGACACAAACATTTGACGTGACGTGGAAAGCTATGATGGAGAGTATTTTTTCGCACAATATACATACTGCACAGATAAGCTAGGATAATTAAGAGAAAAAAATATATAGATATATACAGAAAGGATTAAATAATATAACATCAACAAAAACAGATAAAATGAAAAAGAAACAACATTTACAAAGAAATAAGATTCGAAATTGACAATAAAAGTATGCCTAAAGAGATTTCTTTGATAAAAGTTTCAACCTCTAAAGATGAATACGGACCGTACGTGTCTCTTAACATACTTCTAAAATTAATCGTCTGTTAAATGCCATGAGATTCGAGTACATACCACAATTTAACCATAGTGTTTAAATGTTAGCTGACATATTTAGCGAACATGTTTATCAAGAAATATTTGGCATGTCTTCTTAAGGTACTGTTTATTCAACCTATGTGACCGTATTTTTAACATATTTCGGGATCAAATAACTTTTTAGAATTATAGTACGGCTTTCAAATGTTAAAAAATGTTTTCTTTGAAAGATGTTCATCATAACAATTGGCCTAATGTCAGAATGTTAAGTGATATACTTTTGAAATATTTTTGTTGCTGAAAAATATGATATTCTTGAAAACTGATAGGACGATTAATCTTTGTTTTTATGATGGCAAACAATCACCAAAAAGGGTAACGAGAAAAGATGTTTTGATCAGACAACACAAAGAAAAAAGGCGATACGTACACCTCATGTCAGTCACGCACAAACTGATGTTTAAATTTCTCTGCAACTCATTGAATTTCCTTTTATTTATCTATTTTCATTTATAAAGATGTATTGTTGCTACCATTAAATATAATTTGATAGCAGTCATTTTTGTCCTGACAGTAAAACAGTTCTCTAATTGTTTTGTCTGTAAATCAATGTTTAAAGCCATTAATATAAAGAAACACTCAGACACACACACACATCTATCTATCTATCTATCTATCTATCTATCTATCTATCTATCTATCTATCTATCTATCTATCTATCTATCTATCTATCTATATAATTCATTATATCTATATAAATCATCTAAGTATAAAAGTATTATTTTCTTACCAAATTTATTAAGATATAACCAACGTATAACATTTTAACACACACACACACACACTCTCTCTCTCTCTCTCTCTCTTTATATATATATATATATATATATATATATATATATATATATATATATATATATATATATATATATATATATATGTATATTAAAGGAAAAGAAGAAGCAGCAAACGTTTTTATATTGATATATTATACTTTATACTTTATTTTCTATATTGGAAATAAAGTATAATATATAAATTGGAAATAAAATACAATGTATAAAAATATAATATAATATATAACAAGTATTGGAAATAAAGTGTAATATATAAAAAAAGACGCATTATCTCCAAAAACGTTTGCGGCTTCTCCTTTCTCTTTAAAATGTACAGTTTTCTCTCGTTGGAACAACCATAATCTCTCCCTTATATATATTAATTAACGCAACTAAATATATATCAATAAATAAATAAATCTATCTATCTATCTATCTATCTATCTATCTATCTATCTATCTATCTATCTATCTATCTATCTATCTATCTATTGATATAAACGCATACACACACATATATATGTGAGTGTGCACTTATTTCTAGCACAAATGAAACAATACATAAGTATTTATATGTAGCTTCGGTCAAATGAGATTGGCGTACGTCTTTCAAATTTATTAATTTCATAGAAGTATGTATGTATGTATGTATGTATCTGTCTATCTCAATGTGTTCATATGTAGCTATCTGTTGAGTTTATTTATTTGGTTTATTTTGTTTTACGGCATATCAACAGCTCTGTGGGTTATTTAATGCCAACAAGATTTTTAGGATAGATTCATATGAATAAAATATGTATCCTTTGTAAGAAATCATCTTGTAGATCAGGTTTCATTGACGTATTTTTGTAAAGATGGTTTTTGTCGAGAGTCATATATATATTTCTCAAAAATATATTGCTGGTAATATTTTTACTATAAAATATATATTTTTATGCTTTCACAGTTTGGAACTAACTATTTGCCCATAGCTGGGGCCCCAACAGGTGCTACCACCCTGGGTCAGGGTGTACCTGGGAGCAACAGCAATTAAAATGTGTTTACACGTTTCTCAAAACCTAACGATCAGAGGTATTGATGCCGGATGTAGATTATCATCATAACCAGGACGAGAGCTCCTTCTCAACCATTGTTGGAAGTCATATCCACGGAAGATAAGATGCTGAAGAAATGGTTATCTCATCCCGTCTCTCCAGGAACTACCTAATTGTTTCTGCTTTTCTATATCTTTAAAAGAGTCAGATAAAACCAAAAGTGGAATATTGCCGTCATCAATGACTGTTCACTCCTCACATTCCATCCTTGATATTCTAAATCGTTTACGAGGTCTTATGGGAATGAGCTAGTCTCCACTCTGCAGGATCTTTTCCGCGGGTACAACATTATACGCCTATCGCTTGTCTATCGCTATTTCCATGTCAAATGTTCAGATGGGCTCCATTCTTTAGTTTAAACTGTTAAGATATTTACAACTAAAAGACAACCAGCGACTTCCAATCTCCCCCATTTTCTCCGTCAAACCACCTACATTTTCTCCGTATTCATCGCGCATAGAGGGAGAGTCACTGAGGCAGCTTTTTTGCAAAAACTTCTACGTTGCTTTCTCGTAACTTTATCAATCTTAATCTCTACTCGTTAAATCTCAGTCGTTATCTATCTTCCGTACCCTCATTACTTTCACATCCTACTAATTCTTGTTTCATACATCAAAAGCCTTTTAGCGGTAACCATCTAACTTGAGTGTCTCTCGA
This sequence comes from Acanthosepion esculentum, assembly GCA_964036315.1. Lineage (NCBI taxonomy): Eukaryota > Metazoa > Mollusca > Cephalopoda > Sepiida > Sepiidae > Acanthosepion > Acanthosepion esculentum. The sequence continues at coordinate 114,262,320 of OZ038475.1, forward strand.
GTCTTTTATTGGGTAAACCTTAGTATAAAAAATAGTTCACATGTACATATTGCCAGTTATTTCTGATTTCGATTCTCACAAGGTGCCTTATAAGTATATCCTTTTGGTGTTCATAATTAGGTCATCGTCCCCAAAATAACCACTGCCACAATTCATACAGCGTTAGTAAGAATTTTCAGTTTTAGAATATGTAAGACTTCGTCTTCAGAGAATTAAAACTAAGAATATTTTTTCAAACAGCGCCTGCTTTTTTCTTTTTCATTTCCTGAAGTATACATTGGTTTACTTCCATGCCAACCCCGGCCAATGCCTTACAATTTTCTCTGACAGCTAAAAGTAAATTTGACACAAAACTCCACAGAGATTTCTCTATTCCCACCTCCTCTCAATGGCATTGCGCATTTGAAGAGTGATTTCCCGAAACTTGTCAATCTTTATTTATTGGATCGATTCGGGAATTCTTGAAATTCTAGTTACGTTTCCTTTAAGGTTGAGTTTCCATGTCTTCAAATCATGGCCACATCACTGCTCAGCAGTCGTAGATTAATTTCTAAGATTTTCTTTGTGGGGTGTCCGCCTACTTGTTATTTTTGAGTTTTCAGTTTATTGTTTTTTTTTCCTCAATATATATTCTCTGTTGTTTTATTTTTTAAATTTCTTCTTCTTCTTCTTCTTCTTCTTCTTCTTCTTCTTCTTCTTCTTCTTCTTCTTCTTCTTCTTCTTCTTCTTCTTCTTCTTCTTCTTCTCCTCCTCCTCCTCCTCCTTCTTCTTCTTCTTCTTCTTCTTCTTCTTCTTCTTCTTCTTCTTCTTCTTCTTCTTCTTCTTCTTCTTCTACTATTACTAACACTAATTACATTTTTAGTGCATAGTGCTAATCGGAGAACTGGGAACTTTCTAAAACCTCTGGGGAACACTGAAATAAACAGAAATCTCTTGTAAATCAGAAATTATACAAATAACAGTTCTTAAGGTTATAAAGTGCTGGTTAGACTTAATCACTTGGACTTTTACATAATTATCGTTCTTCCATCTTTCCTTTCTTCCTTTCTTCCTTCCTTGTTACATTGTAAAACTCTAATTTAATGGATTGATTTTAGTTAAGCATTTTGGTTGAAATCTAATGCTTCAGATATCTCTATCGGTTCTGAAATCTGAGTTTTCCTTCTACTAGACTGGATGCCAAACCACTCCGATAAACGCGCATATCTCAAGAAATAATAATACTGATTTTATAAAAAAACAAAACCAATAATGATCAGATCATTACATCTTAATGCACTTATTATTTAGTTTTATTTGGTAATTTGGATGGCCCATGGTGTACTGGGTTAGGTTTTGGATTGAGAAATCGGATATCCAAGTTCGAATACTCTTTCAAGCGCATATACCCTTGAAAACGTATGAATCCACCCAGCTATGGGTTAAATAGCAAGGCTGATTGGTCTCTCTAGCCGCGGTTGGAAACCCTTCTAGGAAAGTGTATTCGGCATACCGAGTTCGAGTTCTGGTCGTGTTCGTTGCATTCACTTTCACATAAATACTCTTAGGAAAATTATGAACCCATCTATTGATTCTATAAACTTGATTGGTGACTAGTCTTGAAGAAAAACACCTCTGAATTCTAAACTCCAAGTCTATCTAGTAAAAACCTTCTTCAAGTGAATAATGCCACTAAGTTTACTGAGTGACAAAGAATACAAGAATAAATTTTGGAAAAATCATTATCAAGGAGTGAGAACAATAAATAAAACCAGGTATTATGAAGACAAGATAACGATTGACCTTGCGTTTAAATTTTTGAAAATCAAAGTTGCATAGAAAGCAAGAAGCCGGAAGAGAGTTTCACAAGCTAGAAAAGAAACTGTTAGCATGTACTTTTATGTTCCCATCTAGCAATTTGAACAGTAAAATGATGAGACCTATCTACCAACTTAGTATTGTGCTTAAAGCGAAAAGATCATCTGAAAAATTACTTTGAAGATGTTTATATAAAAGGCAAAGAGAAGCTACATTACGGCGGTGAGAAAATGATAGAAGACATGGTGTTTACTTGCTACAGAAACCATAGCAGCAACATTTAGTGTAGTGTAGCTGTGGCCTGATATTTCGCCTAAGGAGGAGGAGAAGGAGAAGGAGAAGGGATTAGTTCATGAAAGACATTGTAAATATTCTTCAATAATTACTTATATAATATAAATAAATAACAATGTTTTTCTTTACCCAAATACTTTTCATAATATTTTTCGGCACAAATAAGGAGTATTCAGAATTATGTCATCTTGGTATGGAAAATTGCATGTTGTTGTTTTTGTTGTTTTAGTATAATAATAATGATGAGGTATTATTTAGTATAATAATAATAATGTGCGTGTATATACGACACACACACGAAGAGAAAGAGAGCGAGAAAGAAAAAGATAGATAAATAGAAAGAAAGAGAAAGAGAGAGAGAGAGAGAGAGAGAGATAGAAAGAATTGAATCCCACTTATGAGCAGCTGCGAGAACCAGTGTACGAGAATTATATAAAAACTAAGGTGGGCAAAATATGACAAAAATAGCAAATGTCCCCTGTGTTGAGACCGAGTTAAAACCGAATGCATCAAGTCAAGTCAAAATGAGCACGAAAGTTGACATGACTAAACAGTGATACACTGGGAATTGTGTAAAAGACGGACACACGACACTACCGACCAACAGTAGAATCACAAAACAGAAACTGCGTGAAAGAACAGAAATAACAACATTTTAAAATAACCTTGTCATTCAAACAGATCATACAATGGTGGGCTGTAGGGCAGCTCTCGTTCTTGTGAAACAAAATTAAGATCTGTCTGAGATTAAATGCCGTTGTTCCGCAGTTTGAAAATCTGGTAAAATATCTGATTCTTGCCAGAGAATTAAAATGCGTGAAATCTGAAGGTAGCTAATTTATCCAAAATTAAAAGCCCCGGAGAATTATACAACAAATAAAATAGCTAGAGATCCGTGAAAGTGTTGAAAAAATTTCATTGAAAATATTTTTTAAAAAGTTGTCTTTTCAGTCGTTTCACCCCCAAGCCAGCCGGTAATGCGACTAGAAATGCATAAATATACTCTTTTACACGATGGATGGAGTAATGGATAGCGGCTCGCGATTGAGGAATGGGAGAGCTGAGATCGAATTCCAGTCGAATCCATTACATTCACTCGCGTGCTAATACCCTAGGTATGAATCCTCTTCGTCTCCCCACCAGCTATGGGTAGACAGCAGGAAAAACCGGGCTCTATAGCTTTTGATGGCAACTGGTCTACCGCAGAAAGAAATACCTCGTCAGTCGTGTATCGAAAGATACATGATCGTAGGCGGGCATGTAACTTTCGATACACGCATGGCACATAACTGACTGACGCCATGGTTCGAACTCAAAAATGTATTTTCAAAAAGACTGATAAGGATTCTTTAAATTTATCTTGACACCATCGTAATAAATGGAGAGACCTTTACACCGTATAAGAAAGTTACGAAAAATGAACGCAACGGACAAATTTGAACCCTGCTCGCTGATTTCCACTCTCTGCACTGATAAGCGTTACTCTGCACAGAAACAGAAAAGAAGATGAGAGATTGAGCACGTCGGCAAACCGATAACTCTCGCCCAGGCAGTATTATATTTACAATATTCTTACCTCATTGTAAACCTTGACAGGCGACACTATAAAAAGCAATAACATTACTCAAACACCTTCGTTTTCTTTAAGAATCGTATTAGTTGACAAGTTTCATGACGGACCAAACATCGAGCCCAACTACCAGGACCAGGGTGTGACAGAAATACCTCCCACATATACCTCGTAGGTATACCTCTCAGATAACGATAAGACATTAGCTCGATGAAGACACCACAGCCACTAATGTCTTAACCTTATGTGAAAATTGCGAAAATTGGAAACAGAGATTACAAACAAAAATTAAATTGAAAATATTGGTAAGAAACACGAAGAGATACGAATAAGAAAGGAAGATTGACTTTGATAATGTCACAAAAAGATCTGATTAAAATTAAAACGGTAATGACAAAGGTAAGTGAATTAACAAACAGGAAAGTAATTGAAGAATCGGCCGCTGCAAATGTGAACAAAGAGACAAATGCAGATAAGGAAAACATAAGATTTTGCTATTAATATTTTCTGATATTCTTGGCTTTCTTTTCGGAAAAATTCTGGTTAATAGCACCATTATTCTAAAGAAATATATCTACCGACGGCGACTAAAAATTATCGAGGTTCTATTATTTATTGCCATTAATACAAACAAAGCATCAATCTTACTTGATTTAACGATGGTTCGAAGTGTTGCTCTTTTAAGAAGACACTCTGACATAAATCATAGCCACTTCTCTTCATGTAGCCTCGGATTAATACTACTCCTATACAATACACCTTAGAACACAAACATTGAAAAAGATTAATATGGGACTCCTTAAAAATGGCTAATCAGTTGGTCGAAAGCATTTGGGGCAGTAATTAGTACGGACAGGTTTTGCACTCCCTTAGTACTTCCGAAAAGAAAAATGCAGGAACCTTTTCTGCCACATTCAATGAAACATTTTTAAAAGAAAGTTTGGCATCCAAATATACGTGAAATTCATTCTAAATAATGGTCAGATATTAGCTAGTTGAAGCCAACATGGCCATTAATGACTTACAATTATGTCGAAGGTATTCTTGGGAGGTGTATGTGGGAAGTATTTCTACAGATCTATCTATCTATCTATGGAGAGAGAGAGAGAGAGAGAGTGAGAGAGAGAGAGAGAGATAACTAGTGACGCAGCCATTTTTATGTCACTTACCTTCCGCACGTATGCGATTATAACTCACCACAAATTTATTTTCTTTATTATCTGTAAAGGACCATGCAAATGACAGTCGATCTGGTTTCCCGATTGCTTTCTCCATAATACCACCCAGGTCTAGAGAACCTCATACTTAACCCATAGCTGGAGGGAGAAGAGATGGCTCCAAGTTTTCCAAAAGGACATTGGCGTGAAAGCGAACGCAACAGACGCGGTACAATTTTGAGCTCGCTGATTCCACTTCTCGCACCTATAAACTGTTAAGTTCCCAGCACAGAAAAATGAATCGATTATGACGTTCGAATCAAGCTTTTGGTGCATGGATGAATCGACATCTTTGCCCCCCCCCATTTCTATTATCAGTTATCTTGAAAAAAACAAAACAAAAAAAAAAACAAAACACACACACAGACACGAAAAACAAAGCCTCTAACACGTCACTAATGTTGACAAAAAAGAGAGTGGCTGAGTGAGCAGGTCTTTTTCTACTATGTTCCTTCAGGACGTAGGCGATCAAGGCTCTCCACAATTTCCTCTCCTTTGTAGCTCTTAATAAATTTTCTCTTTTTGTTAATTCTCCTAAACCTTGTTCCGCCATCCATTTACTCAGGGACACTAAATACGTTATGCGTTGTTTTCCTCTGTCACTCTTGTCTCCATATGTCCTATGTATGTCAAAACTTCCAAGCCCTCTCTCCTCATTATGTGCCCTAGGAGTTTCAACTGATGTTAAGTATAAGTTTCATTTTTGTTTCCATTTTCTTTAAAACTTCATCGGTGCTCACATGCTCGTACCATGATATCCTTATCATCCTCCTGTAGAACCACATTTCCGCTGCTTCGTGTATCCTCTTTGTCTGTGTCCAGCATTCACTCCTAAGGAAACTAATAACTGTCACTTGGGCAGTAGTAGCTTTAAGATCTTCTTATACCATTGTAAACGTTGACAAGCGATAACGTATAATGCAAATTTATGTAAGTGCGTGTGTGTTTCATATTCTTCAAAGCTGTCTTTATAAATAATCTCTATTGTTCATTGTTCGATTTTCCAATCACTATATTAAATTAAAAAAGTAACTGCATCGGAAATAACGGAACATACGTTAATCTATAGTGTTTTCAGATTCTTGGATTATTCAAATTTTAGGGTTTCCAGTTTACACTAAATGAACACAGAGGAAACTTAAAAAGGGACTATGTATACTTGATTAGTATTTTTGATTAATTCGTCTTTTGAGAAAAGATTACTTCGTTCACTTTTATTTTGTAAAGTCTAATTTAATTTCCTCAAGTTTAAAACATCTTAAATAAGCCAGAACACACTGGAACATAGATTCAAAATTCAATGAAAAACTTCTAAAAAATTCAATATGGTTTTAGAAATGGCAAACAAATGTAATATTGGCAATATTTTTAATTTATCTCTTGTCATATGAACAGTTTATATGTTGTTGAAAATATATTTTCTGCTCTTAAATTTTCGTATCGGAATAGATTGATTCGTTGATTGATTTTTATGGCTTATCTTCCATTCGCAGATTATTTAATGCCAGAAAATATTCTTAGATTGTAAGAATTTTTTTAGATGTAATAATGATTTACTGATACAAGTCCTACTAATTCATCCATAGCTTGGGGGTGAAACGGTGGATTCATAACTTTCCCAGCGGTAATTGCGCGTAAGTGAATATAACGAACGCAACGGAAATTGGAATTCGACTCTCTGATTTTCAAGTGTTAGGTTATTCTACACTAAAAGCGTCCAGCGACTTATGTAGGGAGAGGGGGGGGGCTCTAGGGTCTTGCGCGTGGATTTAGTCACAAAATAATTTTTATTCATATGAAGGATTTACCAACAAATCATGTTGAGCGTTATAAAATTAAATTGATTTCTTAAGACTATCAGATTTTCGATTTCGACTTAGCTTGGTTTTCTTTTTGCACGAATTTTGACCAAAAAGAAATTGTGAATACAAAGGATTTTAGTCATTAATTTTTGGCGCCCATTTTTGAATGGTATTTTAGCCTTTTAGCCAAAGAAGACGTTTAAAATATTCTATTGTAATAAAGATATTTTACATAAAATTTGTATTTTAACTTTTCAAGAATATTTTCTTTAATAAATTCTTATACGTTGGTTTGTATATATAATGCATAAATAGTGTATTGAGATAAAAAACTGATAATTTCTTTTAAATCTGATTCCATATCTAGTGTTTCGAAAACTGAACGTAATTCGAGGCAGTGACCCTGGGAGAAAGTCGTGAGTGAGCAGTATCCAAAGCATTTTATATAAAATATTGGGGATGCGCAGATCTCGGCATGAACGAACGGGTGGGTCGTTTGACTTGCTCTCTATCGGGGTCAACTTGAACCATTTCAGATAGAACTGTCCCGAATTTTTCTTTGTTTTAACTATTTTTACTTTCGTGGATGTTTTATCATGGTGTAATACTTAGAAAGCTGAACTTGCAGATTATTAATAATTTGATCTTCTCCGGGTGCTCCACACTCATGGCCTTGTGCAAAACTAATATATTCTTAGTAAATAATAAACAACTGTAGCTCTTTTTTTTTCTTTTTTTTCTTTTGGGGCATTTTGAAAAGAACAAGAATATATTTTAAATTATTTTAAGAATATCTCCTCATCTTTTTCTTTCTTTTACCGCTTTGAGCATACTTCTTTCTTTCTTTCTTTCTTTCTTTCTTTCTTTCAGAAAAAGTTTCTTTTCTATATCCTTGCCGTGTTTTTCCTCCATGTTTGTAAAGGCAATGTTTTCGTCTGTTATGCAGAAAAAAAATAAAATAAAAATAATTTATATTTCTAGCTTTTAGGCAAGACAATAAAGCCACTAAGACGCAAATGGTTAGTGAAAGTGAAGGACACTGAAAAGAACGGACAATAAAAAGAACAAAATTCAAATACACAGAAAATGCCGATTGACATTGCATTCCAATTTTGGAAGACAATAGCTGACAGAAAAGTGAGAAACTAAGAGTGAATTACACAAGCGAGAAGCACGAAAGACGAAACTATTAGAATAGAATTTACAGTTACATTTAGCAATTTCAACAGTAAAATCATGCAACCCATTTGTCAATTTAGTACTACACTTAAATTCGTAAAGTAGAGTTACCAAAGAGGAAAGTCCATCGGAACAATTGTCACGAAAATATTTGTAGAAAAGCCGCAGTTGTTTGTTTTGTTTTGCTTTGCCAGTTTAACGACATATCAAATCCTTATGGGTCATTTAATGCAAAGATTTAATTTTCTTGGCAGCATTAGTAATTTCTTTTACAAAAATGTATTTCAGATAATTTATTTTTCCTTGCTAAAATATATTGCTGCTAATCTTTTTCCTTACAACATGTATTGCTGGTAATTTATTTCTCCTTACTAAAATGTATTGCTGGTAATTTATTTCTCCTTACTAAAATGTATTGCTGGTAATTTATTTCTCCTTACTAAAATGTATTGCTGGTAATTTATTTCTCCTTACTAAAATATATTGATGGTAATTTATTTCTCCTTACTAAAATATATTGATGGTAATTTATTTCTCCTTACTAAAATGTATTGCTGGTAATTTATTTCTCCTTACTAAAATGTATTGCTGGTAATTTATTTCTCCTTACTAAAATGTATTGCTGGTAATTTATTTCTCCTTACTAAAATGTATTGCTGGTAATTTATTTCTCCTTACTAAAATGTATTGCTGGTAATTTATTTCTCCTTACTAAAATATATTGATGGTAATTTATTTCTCCTTACTAAAATGTATTGCTGGTAATTTATTTCTCCTTACTAAAATGTATTGCTGGTAATTTATTTCTCCTTACTAAAATGTATTGCTGGTAATTTATTTCTCCTTACTAAAATGTATTGCTGGTAATTTATTTCTCCTTACTAAAATGTATTGCTGGTAATTTATTTCTCCTTACTAAAATATATTGCTGGTAATTTATTTCTCCTTACTAAAATATATTGATGGTAATTTATTTCTCCTTACTAAAATGTATTGCTGGTAATTTATTTCTCCTTACTAAAATGTATTGCTGGTAATTTATTTCTCCTTACTAAAATATATTGATGGTAATTTATTTCTCCTTACTAAAATGTATTGCTGGTAATTTATTTCTCCTTACTAAAATGTATTGCTGGTAATTTATTTCTCCTTACTAAAATGTATTGCTGGTAATTTATTTCTCCTTACTAAAATGTATTGCTGGTAATTTATTTCTCCTTACTAAAATGTATTGCTGGTAATTTATTTCTCCTTACTAAAATGTATTGCTGGTAATTTATTTCTCCTTACTAAAATATATTGATGGTAATGTATTTCTCCTTACTAAAATATATTGATGGTAATTTATTTCTCCTTACTAAAATGTATTGCTGGTAATTTATTTCTCCTTACTAAAATATATTGATGGTAATTTATTTCTCCTTACTAAAATGTATTGCTGGTAATTTATTTCTCCTTACTAAAATGTATTGCTGGTAATTTATTTCTCCTTACTAAAATGTATTGCTGGTAATTTATTTCTCCTTACTAAAATGTATTGCTGGTAATTTATTTCTCCTTACTAAAATGTATTGCTGGTAATTTATTTCTCCTTACTAAAATGTATTGCTGGTAATTTATTTCTCCTTACTAAAATATATTGCTGGTAATTTATTTCTCCTTACTAAAATATATTGATGGTAATTTATTTCTCCTTACTAAAATGTATTGCTGGTAATTTATTTCTCCTTACTAAAATGTATTGCTGGTAATTTATTTCTCCTTACTAAAATGTATTGCTGGTAATTTATTTCTCCTTACTAAAATGTATTGCTGGTAATTTATTTCTCCTTACTAAAATGTATTGCTGGTAATTTATTTCTCCTTACTAAAATATATTGATGGTAATTTATTTCTCCTTACTAAAATATATTGATGGTAATTTATTTCTCCTTACTAAAATGTATTGCTGGTAATTTATTTCTCCTTACTAAAATGTATTGCTGGTAATTTTTTCATTACAAAAATGTATTCCTGGTAATTTATCTTATCCTTACAAAAAGTTATTGCTGGTATCATTTTTCTTACAAAAATGTATTGCTGGCAATTTTTTGCCTTACAAAAATGTATTACTGATAATTTATTTTTCCTTACATAAATGTATTGCTGATTATTCTTTTCCTTACAAAAATGTATTGTTGGTATTTATTTGTCCTAACAAAAATGTATTGCCGGCATTTATTTCCTTACAAAAATGTATTGCTGGTCATTTTTTTCCTTACAAAAATGTATTCCTGGTAATCTTTTTCCTTACAAAAATATTGCTGTTAATTTATTTTTTCCCTAGAAAAATATATTGCTCGAAAATTGTTTTACTATAAAAATGGCATCTTAACTATAAAAATGTATTTCTACACTTTCATAGTGTTGTGATCCGCCTTTTGGAACTATTTATCTATACCTGGGGCACTAACAAGTGCTACCATCCCGTGTCAGAGTGGACCTGGGAACAACAGCAAATCTACCGATCAGAGGAAAAGGCACAGAGATGTTATGTTACAGCGGCGGTGAGAAAGTGATTGAATCTGAGATACCAGGTCAGGATCGATAACATTGTTGGTCCTTTAGATTTTGTCAGGAATCGATAGAAACATAATAGAAACACTAAACCAGATGTTGTAGCAATAGTCAATGCATGTAAGAATGGTAGACTTATAAAGGTGCAAGACAGATTCAGGTGAAAGAACTTGTATAGCATGAAGCAGTAAACGAACGTTCGTAGCAGCAGACCTAGAAAATGACTTAATATAATCGTTTCAATTCATATCAGCGGAAAACGCTAGTCCGAGAAGGCAAATATTTTTTGGCCTTACTCGGCTGTGTCTTAAGTTCGTTCCATGTTGATTATTTTTGGCCAGGCACTTATCAATAACAACTTATATGTTTTTTGTTTTGTTATCAAGACGTAGAAATGTTCGACTCATAATTTCCTTGTCTCAAAGTATCTGATTAGCAGTGATAATTCATGTGGATAATATGTAAAACAAATCACTCATAAAAAATGGGGGAAAAAAACAAAATTTCTTTCTTGTACACAAAGTTACAAAGAGGAACTCACCGAATACAAAAGAAAAAGGAAAAAAAAAAGATGACGCAAATTTTACAATAATAATAATAATTGCTTTCATTTATTTGTGGAAAGCAAACGCCTTTATTTGAAAAATCTGTTTAAAGATGTAACAGTTCGAAATTGAATAATCTTTTTTTTTATACTATTGTTAACCCAATACTACTTGAAGTCTAGAGTGAGTTTTACTGAATGAATAAGGGTGCAAGAGTAGAAACTAAGTAGCGCATATTATAAGGATATGTAGAATAGATAACGCTTGGTTATAGACTTGAAGAGGTTATGATTGGGGTGATCGGGAAACCATCCTATCAGGTGACGGTTATACAAAATAAGAGTTTTGGGGAAGAAGCTGAGTAGAATTTGATCCTTAGCAAAGGGATAGAAATGGAATGGGGATGACTCGACCTTGTGTACGTGGCATGTCGGGTCCTAGCCGTGAAAGTTTGGAATGGTGGATCAAAGGAATGTAGTTGGCCTGAACATCTATCATGCAAATTGCGATAGAGTAGCGAGAGGTTAGCAATGTTTTGTTTACGTGAAAAGGCGTTGTAGAGTGGGAAATAATTCATCACCCACAAGGATGTGTAGACACTTTTGAACTCTTGACGAGAAAGTGAAGATTTTGGCAGCAGTGCTCCATTATTTGGTTAGATCTTGCAAAGACAGAGCGTGTTAGGTGGAGCCAGGTTCTTTCTGGAGCGCTACAAGGAACTAACTATTTTCCATCTTTAAGAAGAGATCGTATATGTTGTACTTGGAGTCTGGAGTGAGTCTGAGTTCCAATATACGTTCAAGGCAAGGATCCTAATTGAGATTACAACTGTATATCCTGACTGGATCACATTCAGGGTCTGCTCGGTGATACTAAAACGTTACTAGTTTGACTTTGGTGGCATTCAATGCTTCAAATATATAACATTGATTAATATAGACTAGACCTAGAAATGATAAGACTTTGCCAAGTTTTTCTGTGTGAAGAATAGATGTTTATTGCAACAGCTTAAGTAGTTAAGGTAATTCCATGAGAGCGGTTTCACCAAATGCACACTGTTCACCGTCAAAATTTGGTCTCGACAGATCTAAATGATAAAATGGAGTCATGGCTATCCCAAAAGAAATAGAGCGAAATTAATGTTTCTTCGTTGGTATTCGATCTCGATTCCTCGAATCCATTTTCTAGGCCTACCTAAACTTTTAGCCCCTAAAGGCCTCTACTTAATATTAAATAACAAAGAAAAACAAAAACATGTCGTTGTATTTCATGAATTATTCACACGTATGTACTCAGCTAAGAAAAGTAAAGAACAAGACTAAATAGGGTCAAACTAGTGTAAGGGGATGTTAATGCGCCAGTATCACAAGTAGGGAGGTGAAATCTGCTTTGAAAATCAGAATTTGAAGTTTTGAATTTTACAGTTATTTGCCAAACTTTGCTCTCATTAAAACCTTTCGTTTAGGTAGCTTTATCGCATTGCTTGGGGTGAAATTATGAGAAAAAGTGTTCAAATATGAAGAACTGATGTGACTCCATAGAATGACGGAAGCAGTAATAATTGTCATAAGAGTATTGTGTGTCAGGGAAAGCGACTTTACTTTGGCTTTTTGTACAGTTATTCATTAAACTTTATGTAGTTTTTCACAGAACCATAAGTTTTCATTGAAACCTTGTGTCAATTACAAAGAATCTCCTGAAAAACTTTTATGATATCGGAATCGAACCCAGCATGACAACGTTGCAAAAATCAATTTTGGGCACAGCAAATAATTGACAGAAATTTCTTCTGTTGTTTAATAGATTGATTGATTGATTTATGATTGATTATCAACCTGTTGCAGGTTATTTAAGGCCAGAAAATATGTTTAGAACCGAGCATAATTACGTTGCAAAAATAAACTATCTTGTGCAAAATCGAACATTGGTGTCAGTGAGAAATAGCAAATAATTAACTATGTGACAATCAGGTTCAATTAATCTAAAAGGCGGCGACGGTCATATGGATTAACTAATTTCTTATTACTCCCCGGCGTGGCGCCCAAATAAATTTATTATTGCTTAAAATTAAATTACTTTACAACGTAAATATGTCAACGCATCTCCTACTTTTTAAAAATTCAGTTTAAGCCACTTCGCTCTCACAAAAATGTTTACTGATGCTATTCGAAATGGTATGAATCGAAAATTAAATTATCTATATCTAAATATATATATATATATATATATAATATGGATGAAACAACTGAAAAGTTGCAAATTAAAAGAAAAAAAATTGAATGTTTTTGTGAAAGTATTTATTTATATGTTTATATATATATATATATATATATTTTATATTTCAGATCGCCTCGATCTTTCCTCAGAAATTAATTAAATAACTGTATTCGGAAGTTTGTTTACAAGTAGCGTCCGTCGCGAGACGCGGACGTTACATATCAAGAAAGTATACGTGGCTTCTCATTATGCTATATATATATATATATATATATATGTGTGTGTGTGTGTGTGTATATATATATATATATATATATATATATATATCAATATATATATCAATATATATATATATCTATATATATATATGTATATGCTAGAAATGTTTTTGAGCGTTCCTAGATAAAACTTACTTTCTTCTATATCTTCTCGATTATAAAGGCTGTTTCGATTTGAACGCACAATGCCAATAATTGTGCTTTCCAATCTTTAACATGGCTTCTCATTCCCAAGCTTGCCCATCCGCTCAGGCCCATTTGTGTTTCTTCAGTATCCATGGATCAAACACGTGGATCATACAGCAACTATGCTGAGCGGACCTCAGTTATAATTCAAGTATTTGCCCCGCCAGGGCCACACATGCGGCTTTGAATTCAGAGATGTTCTTCTCCCGTATTAGTCGCCAACCACATCTACAGAATACAGTCTGCCATACTATTTAAACACGTAGCTGGGGGAGTCAGTGTCTGGATTAAAATAACAAACTTCACAAATATCAGTAGATTTTTAAGCAGACACTTTTCTATCGTTTGTAGAGAGAAAGATAACATTTCATGCCCATTAAAGAAAGTTTAGATCAAAATTGTTAATGATTATGTAACGGTCAAAGTTGATATTTTTTATTATGACGATAGAATTCTTTAAATGTTAAATTCGTGAAAAGATTCTGCTGATCTTTTTACTTCCGTGACAATTGTGTGAACCTATGATAAAAGGGCGACTTCGTTAATCACGCAGTGCACTTCCTGCTCCCTTAGGTCTTCCGGTGTCTTTTGCTAACGTTCAAATGTCTTCGTTTTGTTAGTAACAACGTTCGTTTATTTTAGATATTTTCCTTAGCTTTATAGCCGATAATTTCTTGAGATATTCTTCGTTGTAGTAATCGTCCTTACGTCTTGTTCGACTGTATGAGAATGCGGTATATCTGTTATCGATTGTTCACTGAGAATGTTTTACAAATCTGCATTGCATGTAATGTGGAGAAAGGTTTGACTAACGAATACAGCATAAAAATAGATTTGGTGAACCGAGTTCAAATCTTGACGTAGTCAGTTTGTTTATTTTACATTAATGGCCCTTTGAAAGTTAGGGATCTATTTGTTTTCTCCCATCTCACCATCTATGAGAAGTTACGCGGTGACCCCCCCAAAAAGGGAACTTTTTAACAATCCAATAAAAGCAAGTGGGTGGAAGAAAAATATTTAATTCATAGTAATTGAAACCTTAAAACATGCCATTTAAGAAACAATGATGGAATTGTCATTTTTTTAAAATTACGTCCTGTAGATGGAGTCCTCCTGTTGAAATCTGCTGTTGAGATTCTTCATTCACTGCTGCAACATATCAGCTGGGATACTGTGAATTTCATTCTCGTTACTAAAATGCCGAAATGTTTACTTGCTCAAGGTCACTGTCTCGCAGTGTTGCCACTTGCTCATGTCTGGCAATACGCACTTAAAAAATTCCCGTTTTTTTGGGTCACTCTATATAAGGACAGTCTAGGTTCTCTCACTTGGTTTGTTACGGATGGGTTGGGTTGGTTAATTTTACAACATGTCAGCGGTTGTTCAGTTATTTCATCTTGAAATAAATTCTTACTGTTATTGAAATTTGTGTGGTTATTGTGTCAAACACCGGATGGCATATGGTCATATTACGTTGAAACACAAGTTCTTATAGAATCACCGAAGTTAAGCAATGACGAGCCTGGTCAGTACCTAGACTGGTGATCGATAGGGAATATCAGGTGCTGTAAGCTTGGATGTGCTGGTAGTGAATGGATAATGCCTCAGAATTGGAAACCGGAAAGCTAAGTTCCAATTCAAACTGCTTATTATATTCATTTACGCGTAAATACGCTTGGGAAAGGTATAAATCCCTCGACCCCCAGTCATGAATGAATTATTTGGAGTTTTATCAGTAAATCATTATTGTCGCAAAAATTCTTATAATTTAAAAATATTTCTGGTTTTAAATAACCTGTTAATGGTTAATAAACAATTATAAACAAATCAATCAGTTAAACTAGCAGTATTTTTCTCAAGACATCAGGTAGGAAGCACCTACAGTAAGAAATTTAACAGTTCGATTCCAATGTGTTATGGTGTCCTTCCTCTAAAGAGTCTATCTTGGACTCTTCCGCCTACTATAAGATTAGTAGGAGAGAAGGCCTTGGGGGAACAGTCGAATAGCCTGTTCAACTGTCGAACTCTCTGCCTTGAGCAGAGAGGAACCCGGATGAGGCTTCGCCGAAGGGCAAAGTTTCGTTCGGGGAAGTAGACAAGCCCGGACCCGTTTATGCGGGTTCTAAGGGAATATTTTTGGCCGAGCCTACGGACTCGGAGAACCCACGGTAAACTCGGCCTTGTGTTACATACATCCCTCTTTGGTGGTGGTGGTGGGGGGCTGTTAAATATTAACAGTCGAATAGATTGAACGCTGGGTCAACCGACACATACTCACTAGTCGTGTAACACTCTTCTGTTGTATTTACTGTTTAATATGTAATGTATCTGTAACATTTGTTTGGTTATTTCTTTAACCATTTATTTGGTCACAACACAATGTCTTAAAGGTATTTTTGGAGATTCTTTGTAATCGACACAAGGTTTCAATGAAAGTTTATGGTTCTGTGTGAAAACTAAGTAAAGTCTGTTAAATAACTGTACAAAAATGCCAAATAAAATCGCTTCCCGTGTCGCACAATAAACTTATGACAATGATTTCTGTCCCCATCAGTCCATGGAGTCACATCAATTGTTCGTATTTGAATACTTTATTCTCATCATTTCACCACAAACAAGGCGATAAAGCCACTTAAACTCAAGGGTTTAGTGAGAGTGAAAGAAACTGAGAAAACTGTAAGGAGAGAGTGGGAATATTAAAAGACTTGGATTCATGGAAGGAAGATATAAGTGTTTAACGTCTCCTGCCAATACCTCATAAATAAAGGACTATTGCGTTTTGATCACGTGGAAGGACGGAAAAGGTATATCAGCGACGCTAATTGGTTTCAGTGAAAAAGGAATGAATGAAAGAAAGAAAGGCAGGAAAAAAAGGTAAACTAGAAGTGTTTATCGTCTGTTTCATGGAAATTGAAAAAGTTGTAAATTTCAAATTTTTATTTATTTATACCCACTTACTTCTTAAAATGACGAACAGCATTCACATTCATATTCATAATTGTTATTGCAATATTTTGTAACAGTTGTTAAGCTCAAATATTTAACGATTCGATAGGGGAATTTCTACGGATATAGAACTTGCCATGAGCTTATTCCATCATTAACGGAAATATTAAGATTCATCAGAAAATTCAAATAGAATGCGTGTTACCGGGCATATCTAGTAAGAATAAACAGTGGTTAGTATTATATATAAATAGGGAACTCTACCAGTAGTAGTTTTTGATATGGTGGGCTGGAAAGAAATTCTTTAATAGGCATACAGCGCAATCTGATAGTAAATTTGCCTTATGCATGAATAATTCCTGTTCTTTTTTAGATGTCATATCACAAATTACATAGCAATACTGCTACTTACTGCTTTCCGTAGAAACTAACGAATAAAGAAATTAATACATACTAAACACTTCAAATATTTAGGTGTATATATCCATTGTATTAAATGCAATATAAAAGATAATGAACATTGAAGAAGAGTAGTTTTGTATAACATTTCAAGCTGCTAAAAAAACACAAAACAAAAACATCACAGTAAGAACCCCAGTCACGTTCTTGAATAGATTAATCAGATTTAGACTTTCATGTGGATGCCATGAAGAGTCCAACTCGTTCAGAAATATATAAACAATCAAAGATTATTTACCACTGATTATGATTAAAATAGCTTCACGTAAATAAACCTTATGAATATGAAAGAGGAACGTTCGTCGTCAGTGTTATGGTCCAGGTCCTTGTACCACGGTGATGGTTCAAGGTAGAACCAATGAAGAATAACTCGAACACAGGTATAGAATAACACAGATATATATATATATATATATATATATATATATATATATATATATATATATATATATATATATATATATATTTTAAGCTTATCACCCCAAGCAAGGCTGGAAGCCACTAGCACGCAAGGGGTTACAGAAGGTTTGGAGGAAGAGCAGATAGGAGTGGTAAAGGAGAGGATGTGGAGAAAGATAGTGGATCGATCAAGGCAAGGGTGTTACAGAAGATTTGGAGCGAGAGCAGATAGGAATGAAAGGGGAAAGTATGTGGAGAAGGGAAGTGGATAGATCAAGGCAACTGGAGATGTCGATTGACGTTACACTTAAATAGTTGGAGATTGTATTTGTCAGGGAAACAGGAATAGGGAAGGGAGTTCCACAGGCGAGATGTGCGAGACATGAAACTATTGGAGTAGAAGAGACGTCTACATCTAACAGTTTCAACGGTGAAGGGGTGGGAACGGGATGCCAGCCTTTTAGGACGTTTAAATTCATGAGGCCTAGGAACCAGCGAAAGCAGCTCATCGGAGCAATTATCGTGAAAGTATTTGTAAAAAAGACAGAGCGAGGCAACGTCGCGTCTGTGAGAGAGTATATTACAAATAGAATATATGTACAAAAGAGTAGAAGTGTTCGTAATAATAATCAGGTTAGGTTAGAGAGAACTATGTTGTCTCGAAGTATCACAATTCTAATGTCTTCCAGTGATCGTCTAGCCGACTGCCCGACTCACTCACTCTGTCTCACGCTTACCGCTGCTTCCTTGAGGCGCAGTATTTATGGGGTACGGGCTAGTCCATTACTATTATGGGTAAGTTCCCATAACAGTCAGATATTGAAAACTGACCTTACTTAATTACAAAGAACTTTGCTAAAAAAGACAAACTAAATGACTTGAGGAATTTCAGCCCATTGATATAATCTAGATGCTGACTTTCAACACGACATTCAATAAAAGGTTAGGAAGGAAACGCCAATGAATATCAGAAAGAGCGATAACTGTTCAAGGAACGTATCTTCTTGAAAAAAGTTTTCAGAGAAAGCTTTTATAAATTTCTACAGACAGCAACCTTAACTGTTCGCTGAGTGAATACCAGATGTTTCATAGATAAACGGCTATTCTCACATTTACCATTATTATGGGTTCTTTAGCTTTGGAGAAAAATGCTAAGAAAGAACAGTTTCAGTCTGTTTGCATCAGTAGCGACTTTATCATCATCAAAATACGGTTAAAACAACTAAAATTTCAAGTTTCGAATGGTTAATGACGGAAAATATCTAAAATAAACTTTATGGGAGATTTTAACTTGTGTCAAACTCTACGGTGTCAAACACTGACTTACACATGAGAATATAAAAGGTTTTTCAAACCAATTATGTACAAATGAAATATATTTGGGAAAAAAAGCAGAACAAGAGAAAAGTATATCAGATAATCTTTTCTTTCTTGCGCGCTTTAGATTAGCTAGGACCCAGAAAATTGTCAGAGATTATGTTATCACATCGGTATGTATATGGTTTGTGGTGGACAATACTCAGTAGACTGCCTTGGAAATAGCATTCATAATTGAGTCAGTTTTGTTTATAGTCTTTTGCTTTTATTAATCAGGCTTTCTCGCGTAAACATGTTGAGTCCGAGTTTACGATAGTAAGAATTTATAGTAAATTGTCGTCATAACTAATTTGAAAACCGAATGTCTTATGTCGAAATTAGATATGTCACTTCATAAAATATATTCTTTGTTAAGTCTAAATTTCAAAATGGTGAGCTGAAATGAAAAATAAGAAGAAAAATTGAACTGAGAAAAAAAGAATCTGTTAAAGTAAATTTCATAAATCATGGCAATAAAAAATTTTCTTTGTCGAGTCTAAATTTCAAAATATTGAGTTGAAAAAATGAAAATGGTGATCTGAAATTAAAAAAAGAAGAAAAATTGAACTGAGAAAAAAAGAATCTGTTAAAATAAATTTCATAAATCATGACATAAAAATTTTTTCTTTGTCGAGTCTAAATTTCAAAATATTGATTTGAAAAAATGAAAATGGTGATCTGAAATAAAAAAAGAAAAGAAAAATTGAAATGAGAAAAAAAGAATCTGTTTTTAAAATAAATCATGGCCAGAAAAAAGGATACATAATGACATTATTTACACGCAGACATTTTTTTCACCTTTATTGTTGTTATTACAACAACTTACCTGTGGTGTCCCCTGGCCTTCACCAGGAGTTTGCTGATCCGGACGATTTTCAAAATATAACTTTCAATGAATTTCGAACTGAACTCTTTATTTAATCTATGAAGGTAGACTGTTTTCTGTTTGCTACCTTTAACGTCTCACCCCTCCACTGCAATTAAAAAAAGAATCTAAAAAAGTATTTTTCTGGAAATACATTTGACAATTTGTGGTGCTAAAAATAGAATTTCGAACTGAAGCCTTTATTTAATGAACGGGGGTAGATTACTCTCTTTCTACCGCGTCTAACTACCTACCTACCTTACGGAACGAGAAAAATCTACGCCCTTCGATAACATAAAGGGTTCAATTCGAAATTCCTTAGTGGTTACACGGCACCTGATGAAGACAAGATTACTTAACGCCGAAACGATAAAGACAGTAGTACCCTGTAAATATTGCCAATAATGTCATAGCACAAATATCTCCACTTATTTCTATCCATGGCAAGTCGCTCGAAGTTATTATGAGACACACTGACAGCTGAACGGTTACACTTTAGCTTGTTTTTATACCTAAACCACGGACTTCCAACAGTCCTTTGTCCACTGTCAAACTGGTTATACATGAAGATCTTAGGTATTATGTCGTCACTCATCACTGCAACATGGCCGACCCAGCGATGTTGTCACTGTATCAGGAAGCACTCAATTCCACCAAAGCTGCATTTTGTGAGATCGGCATTGGGCAACCTTTTATAAGATGTATAGTCACAAATCGCGCGGAAACCTTTGTGGAAGACATTCAGCTGATTGATATGGGAACTATATGGGGCCTACGATTCTGAGTCATTCAGTGTAGTCAAAACAGCCTCTCTATAAAAAGGTATTTTGGTGTCCAGTTTGATAACTCTCATTCCATAGGTGAAGCTTCCCAAATACACTTGTAGCTCAGACGAACCATATATATATATATATATATATATATATATATATATATATATATATATATATATATATATATATATATATGTAATGTTTCTATTTTTTAAGCTGATCCTTTCCAGTTCTCTGGTCAGTTTCTTTATGTTAAGATGAAATTCACTAAAGAAGGCGCTGTAGTTTTTTCTAGCCCAAGTACATTTGATCTTTAACAAGATCAGCTTCAGGGGTAAATTACAAAGACAAACTTATTGCATAGTGTGTGTGTGTGTGTGTGTTTATATTGCAAGGAATCATTCATACAAAAGTAAATTAGTAAGGTTAATGATATAAAATGACAAAATCCCTTCGATAACAAAATTTTAAGGATGCATTAACCTACCAATCACTCGAATGTTATGATCCTTGTTTTTTAAAATTATAAGCTGTATAAGGTTTTTCTTAAATATGCAAATTCTTTCGACTGCACATTCAGTCATCTTCATGCATGGAAATTATTTTGTTTTTGGTAAAATTCAGGTAACATCCGAGACGAAAAAATATAATGCGAATCGAAATATGTTTTTTTTTTTGAAATGTGTTATTGATAATGGATACAAACTTGTGGAGTGTGAACGCTAAGGTTGAATTTAAAAAAAATATTAAGTGAGTGTGTTATATATATATATATATATATATATATATATATATATATATATATATATATATATATATATATATATATATATATATATATATATATATATATATGTATGATTCCAAGGTTTGAATAAGCAGTTCTAAACAGAGTCTGCCCAAAATTCGCCTTCTGGCACAAAAGTGCTCCATGCCATAAAAATGACAGAGCATTTGAATATTAATTTAGTAACCAGGTAGGCAATGACTGGCCACTACCTTAAGTTTCATATGCTTGCTCATGCGATTTTTTTTTAGCCAATAAAATCGGCCAGTTTGCAGTTTCATATGACTCAGTTCCAGTTTGTCTTGATTTGTTTTGAAGTTAAAACCCTACGTTCGCATGTCCGAA
This sequence comes from Acanthosepion esculentum, assembly GCA_964036315.1. Taxonomy (NCBI): domain Eukaryota; kingdom Metazoa; phylum Mollusca; class Cephalopoda; order Sepiida; family Sepiidae; genus Acanthosepion; species Acanthosepion esculentum. The sequence goes on from OZ038475.1 coordinate 114,283,891, forward strand.
CTTGCTTTTGTGAGTCAGCCTCAATTCTTATTTTGTGAACTTTTTGCCATATTACCGTTGATTTGCATTGAATATATTGTTTGCTTGCTTTATATTCTTTTTGCCGTGTTCCTTCCTTTTCTTTCTCTTGTTATTGCTTATTGTAAACTTTGGCAGTTCTATTTATTGAAGAATTCTGTTGTTTATTTTTGCATTTGACCATGGCTTTTCACTCCCCATATATCAATAATAATTTCCACTGCCTTTATAACACTTAATACTTTATATATCAAAAATAACCTCCTGCATTTATAATATTCATTATATATCAACAACAATTAACTTAATATTTTGATTAACCAAATGACGTCCTGAGTATGACGATAAACTACATCCGCGTCCTGGGTATGACGATAAACTACGTCCAACAGCTAGGCCTCTGATAATACGTTTTTGAAAAAATAATATTACCTGCTATACGTTTTTTTAAAGAATTGTGTTGCTGGCTATACGTCTCTGAAAAAATAATATTACCAGCTATACGTTTTTGAAAAAAATAATATTATAAGCTATACGACTTGAAAAAACAATATTACCAGCTATACATTTTTGAAAAAATAATATTATCAGCTATACGTTTTTGAAAAAATAATATTACCAGCTATAGGTTTTTGAAAAAATAATATTAAAAGAAATGGATTTTTGACAAAACAAAAATATTACCAGGAAAAAACAAGTTGTCGGCATTAAATGACCCATTGAGATTGATATGCCGTAAAACAAACCAAACCAAACCATAATCAAACGAAAAACTTACTCAAGCGCCCAATTAAATACTTTGCAAGAATTAAAGAATTTATCATATGTAGCAAATACTCAGAGGAAGAGATGAGAATCACATAAAAAGGTAAGTTAAGCTGTGTTTCAAATTAGAAAGAGTATGAAAAGAAATACCTGTAAAAATAGCATGAGTCAAAGAGTGAACATAAGTTTACTATTGTGCAATGAGTTAAGTTTACTGTAATTGCATGAACCAGTTTCAATTGCGCATAGAATACCAAAGAAAATTTGATTAATTGTAATTTTGATTAAATTCAAAATACACGGTTCTTCCGTGCTATATTTCAATTATTTATTTTTATTAACTTATGGTTGAGACGAAGCTTTAAAAGATATTAGCATTTAGATTCTTCACTGTATTTTATAAATGACAATTTAATTGAAATGATGCAGTGAACTTTTTCTTTTCTTGCCATCGAACTTTGAAGTAAATTCTGTAGTATTATTCCAGTCTAGAAGATGTTTAAACTAAAAAAAGTATTTGGCAAAAAAGAAAAAAGAGATAAATTTGAAAAAAAAAGTTTAAACTTGAAAAAATCAATAAAGGAAATTTGGAACCACATTGAGATCCAAACCGACAACTCCATTCAAGCCGGAAGACCGGATTTCATTGTCGCAAACAAAGAAATGAACATTTGCCTGATCGTAAACGTGACTGAGACAGAAGAACACAATGTAAAAGCGGAAGAAAGGCTAATAAAAGGTGAAATGCCCGGACCTTGTCTAGGAACCTCGAAAGCTGTTCTACAGCTTTCGTGGTTCTTGAACAAGTTCCGTGTATGTTTAAATTGCACATGGAACTCCGACTCAAATACATGAATAGAGATTTGCTGTCTCTCAATTTCCAGTTATTCTTGTAAGATTCCAACATTTTCGTTCAATCCCTTCTTCTCTTTTTAGGGTTATAATTCAGAAGAAATGGTTTCTGATGTAATGTCCAGCATTTTCTACGTTTTGCATAGCCATGATTATATTTTACGCGTATTGTTAAAGGCTCAGAAAATAATTAAAAGAATTGCTTAACAGCAATTTATAACTATTTAAATTCGTATGGAAACATTCAGCGAGAAAAAATAAAAAATGACTCAAATTTTGAAGTTAATATATATTTTATCTCTTCCTTAGATAATTAGGGTGAGTTTACTCGCTGATTAAAATATTACTGGGGCCAAATGTTTGTCTGAAGTTGTAAAATGATGAAATGCTAAATAAAGTGAAATTTTGCAATGTTTGAAAAGTCTTAATTTATTTTTCCCCTTAATTTTATGGTAACAATATTTTATTTTTAAAGAAAAATAAAACAATTTTTAAATATCTAAAAAATGTAATCATTTTTTTTAAAGATGTTAAAATTATGCAAAATTTGTTTTCTTCAACAACCTATTTCATGTAATGAAATGATATTAATTCAAAAATGATTTTCTGTTGAAATCATACTGTTTTATGTCAAAAGGAAGGCCTGAATTTATGGAATCTTATTTAAATATACATTAGATCCTGTACTGTCGGAAATTCGCAACCAGTTGGTGATTGGGCATTGCTCCGCTTGCTGTAGCCGTTTCGCAAATTAAATAAAAGTCTATATACAAGAATAGACAACGTATTTTTAGGAAAATAGATTTTTGTCAAGCTCCAGTTGAAATGTAGTGTTTTAAAAAATATGTGCCGTACTTCGACGTATATGCTATCAATTAGGAGTTTACACATTTGCTGGAGGCGAAAAATTTGAATACTTAAACCCTTGAGTCTTTCAGATGTTTCAAAGAAAATTCGTTGGTTGAAAAATGCATGCGTTCTATGTTAGCAAATTTTTCATTGGCTGTAAAAGTTGTAACATATTTTTAGGTACAGACATTTCAACGTCTGCTCATTTTCGTGCTACTCACTCGATGAGAATATTTTGACGGGAACGAGGGACCATTTTGAATTGGTGCATGAATATGTTTTATCTTTTACTAAAATTTGATATTTGTTATATTTTGCCTTTTTGTGACTGAGTGTAAATTCATGTACATTTGTTCTATAGAAGGTTTTGGAACGAGGACATTTTTTTGGAATGTAAGAAAAGAACACTCATTTGCAAAGACTTGGGATTTTAGCATGGTAAACCACACTCTATTTAATGTGTTCTCCACGTCCCCGTGTCTTTCTCGCCCTCTTTCTCTCTTTATTTTGCTCTCTCCCTCCTTCTCTCTCTCTCTCTCTCTCTCTCTCTCTCTCTCTCTCTCTCTCTATATATATATATATATATATATATATATATATATATATATATATATATATATATATATATATATATATATATTAGTGAATATACATAATATCCCACGTCGATAGCCCGACCCAGAGTTTCAAGCAAACACGTAATCTTCAGATATACAATACTAGTACTGTTTTTATAACAGCCAAGAAAAAAATATATGTACGTGCAAGTATATGTGCGTATACGTATATTTTTTATCATACCCATATCTATTTCTCTCTCTCTCTCTCTCTCTCCATATATATTTATATTTATATATATATATATATATATATATATATATATATATATATATATATATATATATATGTTTCATTGTCTTTGACGAACAAGGAAAATTTTATGAGTTCTTTTTATTGTTTCTTTAGTGTTCTTACAGTTACAGGCTTGTAGCGTTACTAACAGGAGAAGTACTGAGGGGCTTGAGCAATTGTTCCACGGTACTGCCAGTAAACCCACATTAAACCTCGACCGTGTAACACATTCGGTAGCAACATGGCTGCACTGAAGTCGACCCTACAAAAAAAGTTTACTAGATACTGATGGAAAATGAAATTGCAATATCAGTTTCCATTTAGTCAAAATTAAACATACACTTACTGTGCCGAGATTACAGTAATTGATCTTATATACAAATACTCAAGGTGTATCAGTAATAAGTGCTGATAATTGTCAGCTAGTCTCGTTTACCGAACACATCCATCTGTCTGCTAGGGCGGTAAGCCAGTCCTTCTTACAGATATCTGCTCACGGACATTTGTGTTTGTTAAACACCTGCCGAGCCTACCTGTGGTTTATACTGCAGGTAAACTAAGCCGATCTTAGTTACAGTCTCAGGGAGAAAACACATAATCTGTCACGATTACCTGTTCGAATAATGCTAGGATGATAAAACCAACGGTCATGGTGACTTATGCAGAACCACTGATAGTTTACGAACAGTTTCCTCTAAGCAATTCGATTCGCAAGGAATATACCACGGCTTGACTTTTGTCAAGCCGTGGTATATTTTTTAAGCACTTTCCAAATGTGCAGCACGCGGTGATCGCCTCCCCAGACAGTTAACATCAAGAAGTCACCCTCCTGGCAAATCGATCATGGTGAGATTCGAACTCGGGACCCATGGTCGGAAACGAACATTCTAACCCATAATCTTGATAGTCCCATATTAACGTACTGCATATCTTCACTGAGCCTTAATACAGGAGTGTACTTTCGCATGCATGCAATCGTAGAGATGGCGAATATCATCCTGAGATATATAGTTCCATAGTTCTTGTATCTGTCAACGACGTATAGCAATAGTTTTGGCAGGAGAACTGAACGCGTAGTTTCACCTCGTCCCACCATGTCCTATTAATGTTCAATCGGAGAGACGTCTGGCTATGGTACCGTTCAGGGAACTTGTTGATCACCTTGTATTGTACGTAGAATAACATGGGAATTATATGCTGTATTATTATTATTATTATTATTATTATTATTATTATTATTATTATTTTATTATTATTATTCAACATGTCGAGCAGTTTTTCCTAATGACGATTCAGCCTTTGAAATGCACACGTTCCTATTGGTCTCAAACGGCGATTTATTGAAACAAAGTACCATGATACAGGCACTGGATGTTGTCACTACGTTAAGATCAAGCACACATGTTGAACGTAACAGTGTTGTTTGAGATTGACATCGATTGTCAAATGAACGTTCCTACACTCGTAGACCAAGTTCTGGATGACCAAGTAGTACAGACAAAATCTAAGCTACTCTCGAGTAGTTTGTAACAAGTTTATTTAGCATCTCTCAGTTGCGTCTCTGTCTTTGGGCAGAGTGCACTCAGGGGCGACTCCGTCAAAGGACAGAGTCGCAACTGAAAAATTTATATTGAGAGGTGCCCAGCCCTAGGGAAAAGCTGCTCGAGGCCTCGCCCTCTCATTGCATCAGAGAGAGGGATCGGTGCTCGTACCGATGCCAGCGCAACTGACGGTTGCGGGGGCTGCGGGCAATTTTTGTTCCTGGTCCGGGTGTACGCGCTCAGGTCCACACCTTAAAAAAGACCTTGTGTCACAACTAGTTTTAGTGGGGATGTATTTCGATGTATTTAACAGCAGTAATAGAAGACCGTTCAAAGTTTCATATTCCCCCCCAAAAACCAATATGTCATCGGGACTCGGATCGTTGTGTAGAAATTCTCCGAAGTGACCATCCAGCCCCTGAAAGGCCTACTGTCTATCTCATCTCAAACGGCTCTAATTGAAAAAAGTAGCAAGTGTCCGTCTCATTGGACGCTTTAATCTCAGGGAACTTTATCGTAGCATGTGCCACCATCTACAGATCAAACATAGTGCATAATAGTGATAGTTAATGCATAACAAGTGAACCTGAGATTTTACAAATTTGTATCAACGTATCAACTAATTAATACGTATTGTATTCAGGTAGAAATCACCCTTCATGGAGCTGAAATTTTATTTTGCATCGGTGTGTGTAGTCACAATTACGATCACGGTCCTGGTAAACCGCTGATGGTTGCTGGGGCACCATATGTATCAGCAGTGGTGTGTCTTAGGTAAGATAGCCTGAATGCAGCCCAACCATCTCCAGGCTTGCTTTTTTTTAAGCTTTTCACCCCAAGCAAGGCGGGAAGCCACTAGCACGCAAGGGAGTTGAAGCGAGAGCAAATAGGAGTGATAGAGGAAAGGATGAAGAGAAGGATGGGGGATAGATCAAGTCATCTGGAGACGTCGATTGACATTACATTTGAATAGTTGGAGATTATAGATATCAGGGAAACAGGAAAAGGGGAGGGAGTTCCACGAGCGAGAAGGGCGAGACATGAAGCTACTGGAGTAGAAGAGACGGCTACATTTAACAGTTTCGACAGTGAAAGGGTGAGATTCGAAATGCCAGCCTAGTTGAACGCTTAAATTCATGAAGTCTGGGAACCAGCGAAAGCAGCTCATCGGAGCAGTTACCGTGAAAGTATTTGTAAAAAAAGACAGAGGGAGGCGACGGCACGTCCGTGAGAGAGCGACTGCAGACGAGATGCCAGAACAGAGCCAATTACATTGCATACCCGTCTCTGGATTTTATGAAGGACCTTGAGACCATATATGGCAGCAATGCTACATGCAAGGGCGAATGGTTGATTTGTAGATTTGAAGGATCGACTCCAGCGAGAAAAATTTCCTGGCGCGGCAAAGGGAACCAACTTTACTTCTATTAGACTGGTTGCCAAACCAGTCTTTCCTGCTATTTAACCCGTAACCGATGAAAGTGGTGGAGGAAACAAACGAATTCATACGTTTTCCAAGGGTATTTGCGCGTAAGTGAATGTAACGAAATCAATTAGAATTCGAACTCAGCTCCCGGATTTCTCAGTCCGAGCCGTTATCCATTACACGACCGCTCGTACATCAGAGTATATTGTTTAAGGTTGAAACTGATCTATTTTACACTTTTTGAATTAAATTGATCATTATTTTGGTCTTTTTCAGACTAAGTCAAGCTTAGTCAATACTAAAGCACATTGGATGACGATGATTATTAATTTCAGTCTATACTAAGTGCTCAACTTTTAGTGTCTACTGACAGACTAGGAAATATAAATATTATAATTATGAGAAAAATATCTACATTTTTTTTTAGTAACGAACAGATTTAAGCTCAGAATATTTGGGCGACTCGACGTAGTGAAATGTGTGTCGAAACTTTTGCAGAGCGAATATGTTGACATTTATTACACTGCAGGAACAGCTCATTGCCGTCTGGTTTCAGAAAACTTGACTCACAACTCATTATTTCCTAGTATTGAATTCAGTTCTTACTGGGTGTCCAATACTTTTAACCTCATGACAAAATTAAGCTAAGTAAAAATAACTACTACTTTAAACTTCGTATTTTATAAAATATAAAAAAATACATATATTAAAATACATATATTAAAAAGTTGTAACAGGTAAGATAGAAAAAATTTCTAAAAATGACCATTCTTATTTATAGTTAAAATATTTTCTGCTGAAGTTGTTAAAAAATTTGAAATTATTTTCAAAAATATTATATATACCGGGTACGGAAAAAGTAAAACACTTCTTATTTATCTTTTAAAATAAATTTAAGTAGTTTAAGTTGGTTTAAGATTAACTATGTCTTATGCGTTCGGGAATGATCAAATCTTAATTTCGAGCTGAGGTGGATAGGATGACGTGAAGTAATTAAGTGGCCATCAGGATCGCCTGACCTATCACCACCAGACATTTTCATGGGGTTGTACTTAAAGATCATGTTTACGAACATAGAGCGAAAACATTTCCTGAATTAAAACAAGCAAATTCTGATACATTTTCTGAAATTAATGTAGAAATGTGTCAAATCGTTTCTAGAAGTGTTGTTGACAGGGTTCAGTGTTGTGTTGAACATAAAGGGAGAATTTTGAACATGTTAAGTAGTTTGTTATTCATAACAAATCTATGTTGTTTTGATGAGACAATACTGACAAATTTTCTTTAACTACTGTAATTTAATTTTTTTTAATAAAAGATAATAAATATAAAAGGACGTTATTTGCCCCGTACTCTGTATTATTTTCTTATCACTTAAAAAACAATCATAGTAAATTATTTTTGTATCCTAACTTTTGTAGGTTGAAAATAGGATTATGGTGATTCTACGGAGATAGAAAATCAGGATTAGAATTCAACAGTTTTCGAAGGATAAAATCAAGGCTAAGCGTGAATTTCACAAAGATGACGTTACATAATTGAAATAATTTATTGATTAACAGCAAGACAATTGCAAGGGGTCTCGTGCTCCACGTTGAATCTATGATATAGCCGCTCCAATCTATGATACCGGTCCCCACACTCTAATACATGTCAATTTTCATAAGTATTCATATAAAATACACATTTTATGGTAACTTAATTATGGACCAATAATAGATCATATGCAATATCGGAGAACAATTTAGTTAGAAAAATTGAATATAAATACAATGTATCTAAATACAAATTAGACACGTCATAATAGATCATATAATCTATATAATAAATGCGAATGTCAGTGTGTCAGTGTGTCACACCTTTTCAACTTTACTCCTAGAAGCCGTAGTCCAACATATACTATTTTGAAATCAGGCTGAATCCGTGAGCAAATTAAAAACATTCCGGATCGGATCTTCAAATTCTTTTTTCACGATAACAATTTTTATAACTCGGAAATAAATTTGGTCATAATCAAAATTAATTGCAAAATGCAGCGAAGTCACCCATGAAATAAAAAATAATTGTTTGTACGGAAAGTAAAGACCTACGTACATTAACTTGTCTTCAAATTAAGTGTCGGAAGAAGAATTATCGTTGAAAAGATAAGTTTGACTATTAATGCAATACTTAAATGCAGCGATCAATTTTGAGTTATTCCTTAGTTTATTGCTATTGTGATGAAGATAAAACCAAGGTCCCTCTGCAGGAGCTAGCTTAAATGTCGATAATCTTAAATAAATCAACAATGTTTTTTCGAAAAATTTTAACATCAACTTGAGAGTTTTCTTATTAAAAGTTCAAGAATTTCGATATATTCAACATTAATTTATATAGTGTTTTTCGAGAGTTAGCATGAGCAAAACGAATTCACGGATTTGGATATCAAACAAGACCCCAGAATGATGTCAAAACCCGCTAAATATTTTCACTCTTTAATAGTCAGTTACGCTTAATTTAATTTGTAATGTATATAAATGTAGATAGAAAAAAAAAGCAAATGTTGATAAGATAGCAAGGATCACAAATCACACTCTAGGTTACCCAACCAGACTTGCCCCACCAGGTTGGAGGTTTCGGGGGTAGAATGAACCCTCCCTGATTAACAGGTTGAATAACGAAAAAAAAAATTGTTAATTAACGCTGTTTAATGCCGAACGTGTTTGCATAATATCCTACCCAATTGTGACCCTGCTGGAATACGTTAAGTGTTTAATAAAGGGCAAGTCTCTGGAAAACGTGAAACGTCATCGATATTCTGGGCATTAGGCAGAAGTAGAAATCCCAACCGAGTTTGGAGTTACGCTGTCGGAAGTTGAACAGAATTAGCATATCAACAAAATAGGTCACCAGTTTTCGGATGTGCCTTCGACACGACTGAGACGATTAACCTTTTCTCATTTGAATTGTTGGTAAAGAGATCGAATAGAACCACTGAGTCTCACCATCATTCGCGCATGGGTGTTTGTACATTAATTTTATTTTTTACTTGTTAATTAACGTTTTCGTTATCTGGTTCAAACTGAGAAAAATAATGTTTTCACACTGTGGCCGCCATTGTCAGACTTCGCTTTCTTATTAAAAGAATGCGGGAAGTTAATGAAACTATTTTGCATTTCTGTTTTGCGTATTTCAACGGAACAGTGCTTGTCGTAAGGGCAAATGTTAACAACAATTGAATGACCTCGCTGTATCATAAACATCTTAGAGGTATGTCAGCATCGTGCAGGAGAAAGGGAGACCACTCCCGCATTGCTATGCCCATTTTGAACGGCTCTGAAGCCGAAAATTAAATTAAATACCCATGTGGGCCATGCTTATACGATCGTGTAAGTATTACTGGGATTTGGTTGCGTTTGTCTTGGCGTGCCTTCTGCAAATAGGCAGGTTCTGTAGTCTGTACGTTTGTTCTTATCCATGATTGCATACGTTAGGATGAGATTATGAAAGATAGAGAAAGTAGGAAAAATAGAAGAAAGAAAAAAAGAGGAAGGAGAAAGGAGATAATAAAATAAAAAGTAAATTGGTAGAATGTTGAGAGAGAAAAAAGAAGAAAAACAACGAACACACACAGACAGACAGACAGACACACACACACATATTAAGATAATGGATTTTTATTTATTAACCCAATACGATTTTTATCACTTTATCACTTTATTTTTAGCGGATACACGTGTTCAGGCTGGTAGATAAAAATAAATAAATATACTGTTTAATAAATAAATAGAGCGTCTAATCAAATAGGAATATCCACTAATAAACACACACATATATCTAGTCTGATGCTTCTGTTATGTATCTAGATATTCTTGACACAAAGAAATCTGCAATGTTATCAGACTTGACTTGGCAACTCGGCTTCAATCACTTTCCCACCACCGTTACGTACCTTCCCTGTGTCTTTTCTCTAAATATTTTTATGGCAATTGTTCTGATGATATTTCCTCTTTGGTACCCCGATTTCACGAATTTACGCGTAGTGCTAAATTGTAGTGTAACTGCAAGTTCTATTTTAATGGTTTCTTTTTTTTGCACTTCTTGTTTATAGAATTCTCTCCCGGATTC